>BMAW01061552.1:265206-386358 GCA_019974015.1 Nephila pilipes
AAAAAAAAAAAAAAAAAAAAAAAAAAAAAAAAAAAAAAACCCGAGGGCACAGCTGTTTCAACCACTTAAAAGCACTTTTATGCCGAGAACCAGTATTAACAATTTATAATCCGAACAGTGAGATCGAAATACATACAGACGCTAGTGCAGACGGGCTAGCCGCTATTTTATTATAAATATCTGCCATAGATTTTAAATTACACCTTGTTTGTTACATGAGCCATAAAACTAATGACACCGAAAGACGTTACTTCAGCTACAAGTTGGAAATTATGGCGGTGATAGAGATAGTAAAAAAATTCCGGGTCTACATTTTAGGGAAACATTTTAAAATTGTTACAGATTGCAATACCTTTAAAATGACAATGACGAAAAAAGACATTTCAGCTAAGATCACTAGATGGGCACTCCAACTCCAGGATTACGATTATGAAGTAACTTTAGGATTACGATTAGATCCGGTAACCAGGTGCAACGTGTTGACGCATTGAGTCGACATTCAATCCTCTTTACAAGAGCCCAAAATACTCTCACAAACCGAATAGCTACAGCGCAGTATAATGACGACCACATAACATCTATTAAGTCCATGGTACGAAATGGTGAAAACTGCGATTTTTTACTGAAGTAAGATATTTTGAATAAGAATGAGCAAGGACGAGAATTGCTTGTATCTCAACTTATGGAAGTAGATATTATTCGAGATGGTCACCAACGGGGGGCATTTTGCTACAGCAAAAACAGAAGAAATTCTGAAACGCGACTTTTATATTCCGCACTTAAGAGGAAAAGTTGATAGTATAATTGCAAATTGCATCGATTGTATTTTAATAAATAAAAAACGTGGCAAAAAAGGACTACTGAACCCTGTTCCGAAAGATTATAAGCCTCGCAATACTTACCATATTGATTTTGCTACACCCGTACCTTCCATCAACTTAAATTACAACCATGTTTTCACGATTGTAGATGCTTTCACTAAACTAGCTTGGTTTTATCCAGTGATATCCACATCAGCAACAGACGCTATAGCTAAATTGATGCTACAACAAAG
This sequence comes from Nephila pilipes, assembly GCA_019974015.1. Taxonomy (NCBI): domain Eukaryota; kingdom Metazoa; phylum Arthropoda; class Arachnida; order Araneae; family Nephilidae; genus Nephila; species Nephila pilipes. Next base: position 266,261 of record BMAW01061552.1, read on the forward strand.
TGTTTCTGGTAATCCTTCCCGAATCATTACTGATCGCGGATCTGTATTCGCCACAAAGGAATTTTCTGACTGTTGTACAAAAGAAGGTATAGATCATTTTACAATCGCTTCTGTAATTCCTCGGGGCAATGGCCATATAGAACTGATGCACGGAACTTTATTCCCTGTACTAGCTAAGCTGTCCCTAGAAGAACCGGAAAAGTGGTACGTATAAGTAGCAGATGTACAACGTAACATCAATAGTTCTATCTCACGAAGTACAAAATATACACCTTTTGAACTGTTGGTTAAGGTGAAGATGAAGAACAAAGAGGACTTCAAAATACAAGAACTATTGGAAAAAGAACACTTAAACTTTATGATGAAAGATAGACAGAAAATGCGCGACATTTTTTGGAAGATATTTTTTTTTCTCTTCATTTTTTGTGTTTGCGTATTTTGTTTCGTTTTTTTTAAATCTTATTTACCCCCTTTAATTACTGTTATCCTGATTTATCTGTTTATGATGTCGATCAAGCGCATTGCGAGGGCGCAATGAAGGTCAGGAGGACCGAGACTGTGGGATCTAAGACCTGCCGATCTACCATCTGAGATGATTGCCATGATGTTCCCTGAGCGCCGCCTAGCGCTTCGAGAGAGATTCGGAAGAGTTAGAAGAGACGGAGAGGGATAGAGACTTTGAACAAGACGGTTCCAGGAAATTGTGCTGGACGTTATATCGTTACGCGAGTCTAATTCATTTTGTTTTGTGTTTAATGTCTGTTCCTACGTTAGCAAATAAACTATGTGTAATAAGTTGATAAGTCACTTTTAAGTTTTACACATATATATATATATATATGTAGGTTTTTCCAACTTATTATCAAAGTATTAATTGTATTTTTAAATGTACAGTAAAATTAGATTAATTGTTGACTGCGATCTCATTTGTTTAAAAAATTTTTTAGAAATTTTTTAGAAATTTTGTCAAAATCTAAAGATTTTGTATTTGCTGCTTCTCAAAGGTTGTTAGCTCTGTCATCTTTCTTTACTTAATACAGTTACACCTAAATTTTCAAGAGGTTGAAGATTTGTATCTTGAGTTCTCCAGCCAATCTCAATATCCAATAAAAGATCTCCATTTTAGGTGAAAAATTCATCTCATTACACGATTTCTAAGGTCTGATAACGATTTTAAGGTGTTATGACTTTTTATAGAATGCGCTGACAACAGACTAGAATAAATTTAGTAAGAACTTTCGTTTGCCCTTTGAAGTCTTTAATTTTGTAAAGGAATAGAAAATAAAGTCTATGGTTCTGGAAGTTCTTCAGCAGAGAAGAAAAATATTCTTTTAGAAACTCGCACAATACCCACTGATTTCATATTTCCCACAGTTAATAATTACGATTGCATCGCTTATGTTTGTAGTCTGTGATAAAAGTACACTAATAGAAAACCATATGATCGTTATCTTGTTTCAGCAGTCCAAGAATTTTTTTGTTGAAAACTAATAGAAAGCCAATCTAATGTGAAAGACATCATCACAGTCTTCAAACTAAGTCTTTTAGCTATGTCTTCTCCATAGAAATGCTATCTTTCTATGGCTCTAAGTATTTAATAGTTTAGCAATAGTACTTATGGATTTACTAGATATCCACTCCAAACGCTGTTCCAGAAGACTCCTATAGTTCTGCTTTCATACAATGATGCAATTTTTCCCTGCTGAAAAAATTCTTGTAGCATTGCACATTGATCAAAAAATTTCCTTTCTTCAGCTTCCTCATTGTTTTAACAACTGCTAAGTGCATGATTATAACAATGTATAAAAAGGACATTTCTTTTCACAATTTCTCTTTTAAGAGCATCTACTGCTCCTTTCCTGTCTTTCATTACTCTAACACTACCAAAACATTGACTTTAAAAGAGGGAATTGTCCGCACCATTTTCAACCATCACATTAATTGTGGTATCTGTAAAACATTCAGCATCCAACTCTTTTGATGTTAAAATAAGTAGAAGGTATTTTTCAACACTACCATTATTTACATAGTTAATGATAGTATCTGTATTTCCTCCTTATCTTATCTTCTGTTTCATCTTTCAAGAGGGTAAGTCTAGGCACATCTGTATTCATTGTATCTTCAGCTATCTTTTCTTTCACAGTTTCTACCAGAATTCCAGTAAAGTTCTCTTTTAAGTCCAGAGGAATAAATATTAACTCTTAGGTAGATACATTAGATATTTCTAAATGGTTTTATCTTTCTGTAACGTGTATTCAAAAAGATTTACAAATAAAACCTCTCTTAATCCCCCTCTTCTAAATTTAATTTCCTGGCAAAGCGAGCTCATTGATTGCTAATAAGAGCATCAATTTCATTATTGATTTACAATAGTAACTACGTTTTTCAAAAGTTGTTTCTTTTATTTTGTTGAAGCTGCGAAAGAAGTAAAGGTTTCTAAATGAATTTTTTTATTCTCTCAACATTTAACAAGGTACAAAAATAAGTTTCCCACATTTCATACTTGGGGGAGCCCAAGTTAAGTATCTAAATCATTTCTTCAGTTTTGGAAGCCTATTTCAGTATAACTTATTTCATTTATGCCATAAGGCTGAATTTGTAAGCAGACATAACAAAATGTAGCATATGAACACTGGAAACAAGAAAAATGTTTATACCATTCAAGTAGAAAACTATACCTATTGCTTTGTTTAGGATAAACTTTTAAATGAACTTACTTTATTGGCTTCTTTTTCTCTGCTCTAAATCAAAATTAACAAGCTCATTTCTCTTACGTTCTTAATGCAGTACTGACGGAATTGTTATTTCTACAGCTTGGTCTTCTTGCCTGTTTTCGTTCGCCAAATAAATAAATAAATAAATAAAAAAAAAATCATATCTATATTATCTGTCCGTTTTCGCTTCTCTAGAACTAGTAATTGAGTTATAAATATATACTTAAAAATATAATTTTAAAGTTAAGAATATTAGTTAAAAATAACTATATATGGGGTCAATATTTCCAAAACAAAAACATATGTTACAAGAGCTTAGCCTGTCCTGATCATTATACATGGGATGTGAGACTCCTTTTTATGACTCATGATCTTTTTAGCTTAGTAGATTTTAATTAATTATGTTTTTATTTAAAGTGATACCGAAAAAAAAAGTTTCTAACAACACTAGTAGAGGAAGCAGAAATGTCCTTTTAATATTATTTAGTATTAGTGTTATAACACTATTTTATATATTATTTAGTTGTATTAATAAATTACATAATTTAGAAATAATCATTATAAATATGTTTAAAACTAATTCTATATTAATGTTATTATTATTTTTATATTTAAATATTATTGTATATCAGAAGGTTTTTAAACGAAAGAGTTCATGAAATATCTGGTTGTTGTTTCCTTTTAAACCGTTTCTCTCATATATATATTTTTTTATCGAGAAAAGTTTCAGAAATGAAAATTAAAAAGGATAAATAAGGAATTCTATCAGAATGGGCACTGCCCGACCTAGCTCCCCACAGGTTACAGGGTTGACACAATATGAATTTAGGTGTAAAGATAACAAATATAAAAATTCTTGTGCTAACTCAGAACTTATTATTTATCAATAAGCACGAAATTTAATTAGATGCGTGCCTTTATTCAGAGAAATATCGTATTTTTTTTTAAATATTACAGAGTATAAGAAAAATCAAATTATACATTAGTAAGAAATATTGCGCAACAACAGCGTCACCTGTAAATCAAATGAAGTGAAATGAAATGAATTAGAGACAGTGAGATATAAGTGAAAGGAAAATCAGGGGAGATGGAAGATAATGCCACGTTTTGACCAATATTTGTAAATTGCATTAAAGTATCGCAATTAATCTCTTAGAATGAAGCGGATCTTGATAAGAATCGATTGCTTGTAAGAATTGGTTGAATCAGTACAAGTGAATTGGTAAGCTAAGACTTTATTAGTTAATCTTAATTTAGAATTGAGTTAAGTGGGATTCAAAGGAAAGTGACCTTTTCAATTCTTCAGTGATTATCAAAACAGTATTTTATTTTGCTCTTCGTATTTTCAATAATAATTATTGATTGCTCTATTAGAAAGGAGGAGGGTTTTAGAATTAAATAATGAAGGCCAATCTCCGAAGGTTAGCGATTTAGAACTTTTACATTGTTCAAAATTTTAACGTAATTTCACTCTGTATCATTAAAACCACCAATAAATCACGTTTCATTTTTGGGGAGGAATTATAACATGGACTATTTGCAAAACTAACACCTGGGGTTTCATTCTGAATTTATATTCAAGCTTCCAGTTTATTTCCAATAAAAAGAAATGGGATTATGGAAATTAGGTAAACTTTAGAAGTGGAGTGGATACATATAATTAAGTCGTATAAAAGTGACTGATAATTGAATTTTAGGTATATGAAGGTTTCAGTAAGAAGATTGTTAATGTGAAGGCCTTAAATACAGCGCGAGAGTTTATTGCGTGTTTATGTGATTTAAAGTAAATAGGACTCGACACTGTCCGATCGAATCAATCCTTGATGGATTCCCTTGCTTCGTATTTCAATAAGGATATTCCTTGATATATGGTAGAAGTTGTTAGAATTCGCGGTGAGGGCATTGAATTGGTAGAGAGCATTCCATTGTTACAGAAATAATAAATAAAATTTTGAAAAAGTAATTGACTAGATTATTAAAATGTTGGTGTGTGACTATTTTAATTACTTTTGTGCTGGGAATTAAGTGGTTGGATTTGTGATTAGACTAATATTTTCGATGACAGACGAATCGATTAATAAAGATACGCTACAAATTATTTAGAATAAATTTTATCTTCGCCAATTGTTCTTCACATTTATAATTATATAATTAATCGTTGATACCGAAATTCATTGCAATACTAGTATTCATGGTTATGGATGTATTTTCAAAAATGTATGATCGATAATGCGCTTCACTCAATATATTTTATAAGCAAGAAAACATCTGACGCCGAAACGAAATTTAGCAGCTATGAACTTAAGGTTTTAGTTATTATCCAATCATTAAAAAGTTTATAGTATACTTATATAATATACATATATTTCAAAAAAGTTACGGATTGTAAGGCTTTTGCTATGATACTACTGAAAAAAGATTTGTGCACTCGAAAAGCAAGATGGGCATTGCAACTGGAAAATTTTGATTATGAAGTAGAACACCGTTCAACTTCATAATCAAAAAATTTGCTCCAAAATGAGTCATGTTGACGCATTAAGTATATATCTAGTTATAATCATACAAGACAGCCCAAACAAACAAAAACAAAACAGCCCAAGAGCTAGACACTGAAATCCAAACTACTAAAGAGCTTTTGAAAATTAAACCATTTAATGATTTCTTTCTAAAATCCGATATATTCTACAAGTTTGTTGATAATGAAGAACGACTAAATGTTCCTAAAAATATACAGAACAAAATTATACAGAATTCTCACCAGCGTGAACACTTAAGAACAGGAAAATCATTAAAACATCAGTTTTACATTCCTAAAATGGAAGAAAAAAGTAGACTGTGTCATTTCAAATTGTGTTCCATGCATTTTGATTAATCGCAAATGTGGAAAATAAAATGATCTACTAAACCCTATTGAAAAAGAAACAATTCCTCTATACACATTCACTATTTAACTAGGTCCATTCCTTACCACAAATAAAAACTACAAACATATAATTGTCGTCATCGACTTCTTCATAATATTCGTATAGCTTTACTCTACGAAGTCATTAGATACTGCAGAAGTTATTGAAAAATTAGAAAAATCAAAATACGTTTTTGGTGCTCCACCTCGTATTATTTCTGATCTTGGTACCACATTCCAAACAATAGATTATTGCAGTATTTAAATAGTCAAACATTTCCTCATTACCACCGGATTACCTTGGGCAGAGCGTTTAAATTATACAGTCGAAACAATTATACCTAAATTTTCCTTAGACACCCCAGAAAAATGTATACGAACGTCAACGAAGTCCAAAAGGTTGAATAAATTCAACACGTTCAAACGAAGTATTTAAGCAACTCACTTCGAATTATAGTTTGAAATCGAAATTAAATTACTGGCAGACCTCAAAATCATAAATTTGTTTAGTGAAGAAATCCAAACTGACTTCGTCAAAACCGTGACGAGTTCAGAAAACCAATAAAAACGACAAATATTGAAAGTTTAAGATAAAGACGGAAGAAATTATAAACTTTTTTGGCGAAAACCCCCAATTACTTTCAAACATCATGATTTTGTAGTCATCAAACGTATTCAACTGAGACCTGAATTCGAACTGAAACCAAAATAATTAGGTCCATATAAAATAATGAAAATGAAACCGAATGACAAATACAATGATCAAAAGTGTGGATTTTTGTAGGACTAGCAAGAACTAGTACGTGTGCTGAATATCTCAAACTGTGAACTAATGATATTATTATCTGATGAACTAATGTAATTATATTTTTTTCCGAACTCTGAGAGACTTTTTATTCTCTTTTTCAAATAATTTTTACCTTTTGTGATGACTTTAATTCTTTTGCATTACTTGTAATTCTTATCAATCAATTTTTCAGATACTGAGAAATAGCTTAATTTTTGAATTTTCATAATAGTTAATGATCATCCTTTAAGTGAGTATATTCTTACGTCAATTTTGTAATTGTTTTCTAAATATCTTTATTATTATGTATACATATGTCATTATTTTATGATACTTTCATTGGCTCATCCGAGTCAGTGAGCTGTGATATTGTTGAATGGCCATTTGTGGTAATTGTCCCGCTACGCTACAGCAATGCCACCTGCAACTCAGATTAGCTGTAACATCTTGAAGTGCTCGTATGCAGAAATGAGGGTTTCTTTTTTAAACTTTTCATCTCTCTCTCTTTAATAAATAAATATATTTTTCTTCTTAAAATGAGAGTGGTTCACTGTAACATACCGAGGATAATCTTAACTTTATTTTATTCGGAAACTTTATTAACGGAAGTTAGTGAAATGGATAACAAATACAAAAAATATTATATTCGTATTCAATTGTTTAAAATAAAAATAACATCTCAATAAAAGGATAAATGAACGATTATAACTTATGTAAATAATGTGATATACACTCATGGACAAAAAAAATTAGAGCACCAAGAAGAAGTCGTCAAAATGAAACGAAATTTTACATACGAAATGACTATTTTAATATATGTAAATGATTAGAAAATCAAAGAAAAGGGATCATTTATTTCAGAGAAAAGGGCAAAAGAACGGAGGATTTAATACCCTGTTGAACCCCCTGTAGCACGAATGCACGATGCGATACGATCGGGCATTGAGGCATAGAAGTTCTGTATGATGTCTTGAGACATTTCGTTCCTTATTTGTTGTAACCTTGCCTCTAATTCGTTCAAACTCGTGGGATGCCCAACTCGCCGTCCCAAATGATCCCAGATATGCTCGATTGGAGACAATCTGGGGATCGGGCAGGCCAAGAATGGGTAGTAACAGTACGGAGACAGTCTTGTGACACCCTTGCCGTGTGAGGCCGAGCATTGTCTTGTTGAAAAATGGCTCCTGGGAGCCGTTGCATGAGTAGCAACACATGTGGCTTCAGGATGTCATGGACATACCGCTGGGCTGTCATGGTTCCACGGATCAATACTAGGGGTGACCGTGTATTGTACGCAATGGTACCCCATACCATCACAATAGCTGTGGGAGTGGTGTGTCACTGTAAAGCAAAGTCAGGATTGAGGCGTTCACCAAGGGGTCTCCACACACGAACACGATTGTCGTTACTGCTGAGATTGAATCTGGATTCGTCTCTAAAGACGATCTGGTTCCCTTCCACTGCAGTCCAGTTTCCTCGTGCGCGGCACCACTCCAAAGGGAGGCGTCGATGGGTGGGAGTCAAGGACAGCATACGTAATGGGTGCCGCGATCCCAAATGTCCTTCATCCAGGCACCTTCGTATGATTCGAGAAGACACAGGGAGCCCTAGTGAAGGTGCTACCTGTGCCTGGATGGCGGCCGATGAAGCAGTCAGCTGTACACGTGCATTTCTTACGATGTGGCGGTCTTCTCGACGACTGGTCTGTCGAGGGCGTCCTGAGCTTGGTCTTCATGTAAATGACATCTCTCGGATCCACTGGTCCCACACCTCCTCATAACACAATCAGAGCGGCCTAATTGACGAGCTACTCGCCTAGCTGACCACCCAGCTTCTACCATGCCGATGATTCTCCCCCTCTCAAACTGCGACAGCTGCTCATATTGTCTTCGAAAACGGCGTAATGGCATGTTTACCTCAGGCTTTCTTCCTTTGTAAACGATTCAGCACACTCAAACAAGCTTTGGCTACCTGTTTTATACTTTTCGGAGAGCGACGTTAAACGCCCTCTACCGGCTATACGTAACGCACAATCACGCTGCATTTCTAATCATTTGCATATCTCCCCTACATGTACCTTCATACCAAGTTTCGTTACGATCCCACAATTATTTCTTGGTGCGCTAATTTTTTTGTCCATAAGTGTATCATAATGTAATACACCTACCATAAAACATCAAATAGAGGGATATTAAGTTTTAAAAGTGAATAGTTCCCTAATCTGGCAAAAAATAAGTCAGCTGGATATGGTATAGTAAATGTAATTAAGACGGGGAAATATTGTCTTTTCGAAAACATAGAGAAGCATAACGAGGGTACAATGATAAATGATAGATTCTCAATTTTTAATGCAATTTTATCAAAACAGTTCTTTATTTCATAGACTGCTTCTGAATTTAAGTAAAATTTCGGGTACTTATTGATTTTGTTCATCGGTTCCCAACCGTTTGGTAGCGACCCCCAAGAGGGCCGCCCGCCATTAGTTTAAAAAATCAAAATTAAATTTTGAGATTTAAAGGTAGGTATTTTATTAATATACGAGTATTTAAAGTGATGATTATTCAAAAGAGAAGAGCTTCCAATTTCAACAAGTAATTATGATGATGTAATGGTTACTGTTTACGCGCGCTCAAGCGTTCCCTTCATTCTTTTTCAGTTAAACGAGCACCATATAAGATAACCATTCAGGGGTATTTTTTCTCTTCTACTTTCTTTGGAGCGGTATCTTAACTAGCACTATCCCGACAAGAAATCTCGGTGTTAAAAGTATTAGGTTGGAAGATTGAACAGTTTTTTGTGCTTTCCCTTTCGAATGGCCTTGGAGAGCAAACATTTACGTGTTCGAGTAAGCTATATAAAATTTCTACAGTCCACTAATTAATTATCCAACGAACTCCACAACAGGTACCTTTCGAAAAAGTTAAGGCTAGGTCCAGAAAAGACGAGGATGAATTATACGAATAACATTAACCAACATGAAAAGAAAAGTGTGTTTAAAAGAATCGGATGAGACTGTACGTTCATTAATTAAAGTCTTTAGAACTGAATGTAATTGCTTCAGAGGAATATCAAGAAAAATGTGTTCTCGAGCGGTTAAACGAATTAATTCTCTGTTAAGAGACGAAGTCCCATATTCAGAATACTAAGCAATGCACGGTTAAACTGATAAGTGCTCAAAAACTCTGTAACATTTCCAAAACTGGTATTAAAAATATTCAGAAAACTCTGAAAAATTGATGGAGTTTCGGAAAAGTTACGACAGTATTATAGACAAAAACGAAAGATAGAAAAAATTGCATACCTCAAAACATTATTCGTAGGTGTAGTAAGCAATGCAGTAGTTTTATAAGAAGTGAATTATAATTAGTTGATTCATAAATAAGTTGTTAAATTTAGAACCAGTAAAGAGTTAATATAATTTTAAAGCTGTATGTAGATTATACGATGAAATATAAATTGCAATTAGGAATTTGGAAACGCAAGGTATTACAAAAGGTTCTTTTGGTGAGCTAACATATTAATGTCTTTGTCGTTAAAATCTATTCTAGAAGATTTCATTCTAGAATTTAATCGAAGAAAAAATCGAATAAATCAAAAAAGGAAAAAAAAATGTGTAACGGGCTTATTAGATTTCATTAAAAAGAAATAGAATATCGTGAAGCGGCTAATTTGTTTAGGCAAGAGGAAAAAATATATTGCCCTCCATGTTTTGAACATGTAAAATATGGAAATAATTTTTTTTTCAAAAAATGTACCCATAACTGATAGTTTTAATGCTGTTTATAATCCTACATACATCCTTAGCGAAAGGTTTTATAGCTCATTTTCTTGTGATAGAAGTGGGGTTACTAATTCTGCTTTTAAGAAAAAGTATATGCACTGGAACATTCATCATTTTATTAAAAAATAATTATGTTATATCATAAAAAAGCAAGTAAAATTTTAAATATTTTACTAATACAATAAATTTCTTGTAAAAAACCCTAAATAGAATTTTTGAAGTGACTTAAGCAAATCTTTTCTAAAAACAAATATAACATACATGCGAACCATTTCTGTTTCCCTCTTTATTTTAAACAAAATCATACTTTGCTTTTTATTCATTTTAATATATTTATTTTTATTTAAAGCACTATTAAATTTTTTTTACAATTCATATTTTTGAAATAGCTTTATCCCAGAATCAACTTTTCCACAGACTCTGGTAAAAATTCGTTTCATTCATTTCTCCATATTGATTTTGTGTGCTAAAGATTTTCTTTGCATTACGAGGTGGAATTGTAAAGAATAGTAAACAAACTTTCAAAAATTCTGAGGATTGTGTCTCATTTCTTTCAAAAAAAAAAAAAAAAAACATTTTAAACCAGTTGACAGAGTAAAAAAATTCAGCATTGTGTTCCCTTTCTAGAAGAAAATGATTTAAATTTAGTGAGTGATCAAATAATAGAGTTATTAAGTTGAAGCTTTCTTTCACTAAAGTGTGCAAGATATTATTCAATAAAAATAGAAATTTTGACACAGTTTTCTGATTGAGGTAACACGTATTTACAAAATTTTCATAAACAATTACATGATAAGTAACTATGATAGTGTTTTACAGTAAGGAAGACGGAGGTAGCTTAAACTGCCAATATTTGCTCTTCTAATTTTGAACGTTGGTTCTCAAAAAATGAATAAATTTTTTGTGAACTGCAGACTTGTTGCATTCTGATTTTATGTTTACTGGATTCAAAATGATTAGATAGGTATTGTCTTTCAAACTTAACTGTTCCTTTATTGTATATCATACTCTTTTTTTTTTGCCACATGATAATATTGCGTTTTTATTTTCTAAACATGGGTTCAAAATAAATCAAATAACATTTGTATAATGTATAAAATTTTCAAAATATGTATCAAAAGTTTTTAAAAAAGTTGATTGTATTCTCTTATTCATTTCATTAACTAAGTATAATTATAGCAATGTATCACAATATACACCAGAATATTCATGCGCAAAATGACAATTTAAATCAAATTGTGAAATAGTAGTGCTTATTTAAACTCTAATTTTTGTCTTCAGTTTTTTGATCACTTAAAAAATAAGGGGGAGAGGATAAAAATAGATAAACAAAAAATTTCAAACTTTTTAATGTAGAGTGATCTGATGGATGGGAAACTGGGGAAGGGGGGAGTTGCGAACATTTTTAAAATTTCATAGAAGTGTCACGATTGAGAAAAGGGTAAAAACTACTGGTCTAAGATATACAATGTGAAAAAATTATTTTTTTATGCATGTATTGATTTTTACTGAGTATTCTCTTTCTTGTTAAAATGAATATTCACATAATTTTTTCTCTCATATGAAGTTACAGTTGATTATGACAAAACATTCATGTACAAGCACAAATACATCATCATTGGGAACATAAATATTCACATAATTACTTTTTTTTTTTGCCCTCATATGAAATTATTGTTGATCACGACAAAAAATTCACGAAGAAACACCAATCTACTAGCCAGTGGGAAAAAATATCCCCACGAAAATAAATATTCCCATAATTACTTTTTTTACCCTCATATGAAATTATAGTCGATCATGACAAAAAATTCGTATGGAAGCATAAGCTGGTGTCTAAATTCAAAGAGATATTATATTATGAATAATAAGTGTACCATTAGGTACGTAAAATAAATATATGTCCTGATTTCTAAGCACGCATTCTTATAATAAAACAATTCTCTATTCATCTTTCAAGTTGGTAAAACAACGTTGAAAAAGGATTTGTGTACTTTTTAATCAAACAAGTTCTCTTTCGGAAAAACTTTTTATTATCTTATCTTCTGAGGTCTAAAACACTATAAACATTTTCAAAAAGTAGTTTAACTTTTTCTTCATTCCCTACTAAAGTAAGCGAGTAATATACAAGCTGAATTTAAACTTGAATATTCACAACATGTGTGAAGAAAGAGAAATCTTTCAAACTGAAAGAAATCTTGAGAAAAGTGAAGAGAGTAACAAAATTTCTCACAGATTCCATATCGGGAGGATGATGATTGATTACGATATGCGACATGTAGAAAATGCATTTACGTGAAATGTTAGGAAAAAATGGATCAATGTCACGCGCTATAAAAAGAATTAGAGTATTGTAAAAGAAAATAGCCGTGATTATTTTTTAAAAAAGAAATCATGATAAAACGAAGAAAAGTAATTGTAACAAGTTTTTCTTTCGATAGAATTTCTATACTGAGAAAAGTCTTCGATAAAAAATATATTTAATTATCATATAAACCAATACATTTCATTTCGTGATACAAAAATTTATAAAATCATCAGATCATTTATTTTTTTACTTGAATTTGGAGTCCCGGTTATCTAATAATAAGGAAACGAATTTTAAGGATCGGCTTGATTCTTAAGTTCGAGTCCTGATTTCACAAATGTCTCTTTTTATAATGAAACTTCTGCTTGTTTAATCAAATTGGGCCTTAAAATTCTGACGGAAGTTATTGTTAAAAGATTAAAGTGTCATCCTTGTCATCTGAGCAAAACTTAAAATTTCAAAGTCCACTGCTAACAGTTCTCATGTACTCTAGACACAATGGAGTTGATTCAAACCTTACCTTAATGTATCTTCGAAATTTTATGCCTTGATTAAAACATTGAAACGATCAGTTCAAGAAACAGGAAACTTTTGTGAATAATATATCACTTAATTTTATGAATTTTCGCAGTATTTTTCCTTCGTTTTTAATTGCTGTAGGTAACATTGAAATAAAACATCAAATCTTCAAGAAGTATGGTGACATTATAGCAATTGTTGGACTCTGTTGCTTGCAGGTGTAATTATACGTATTTCTATATTTCGAGATAGAGCCATCAACGCATGTGGAGGAGCTAAAAGATTGGTTGATGAAATATACTCGTGCTAAATACTAGCAGCCATACTTCCATCACCAGAGTAAAAGAAATTATATTTATCACTCATTCCCAGCATTCTCATTATATAAACCTAGTCCCAAATTAAAATTATTTTTCGTATATTTTTACGACGCTGCGAATAGATTAATAAAGTATATTAATAATTAGCATTTTTGACCAAAATTTACAAATTGTTACGTAAAGCAAAATTATTCTGGTATGCACAATCAGGCGACTACACTGCACATGCTCATAGCCACTTTTTGTATGCATTTTCATCTATGGAGTACGTTCTGACAAAATTTGAAGCAATTTGTAATAATAATATTTGATAATGTAACACTTAAGTATAAAAATTTTACATTTAAAAAATAAAATTTCGCATTGGACTTTGGATTAATTAAAACAAGGCTCATGTAAAAAATAAATTTTTTAAATCGATTTATTCAGATTTTATCTAAATTTCTATTTCAACTGGTACGTAAAAATAACAAAGAATATATTTAAGTTACACATAATTTTTAAAACAATTACACTATCTCCATTTTTATCTTGCTTCTGAAATTATTTCTTCTGAAGTTGACTTACTTCTTGATAAGCTTCGCTAAAACAACAGTTTTCATACTGATGTGAGCTGACTTTTTGAGTTACATTTATTTTCTTTAATTATTATTTCTATTTCCATGCAAAATCTTCAGGTTACATTAAGTTTGTGGAAGAGTTGAATATATTAGGCCTTTTTTTTTTTTTATCAAAATCCATATCGAGACAGGATCAGCGGATGTTTTTGTGATAAAAAATTTGTCCATGTAGTATATAAATCAGCAAATGCACTATCTAACTTCTAGAGATAATTCCATTACTCGTTTTCGTAATCGTTTAAATTTTAAAAATGAAGTGGTTTTTTTGTTTGTTTTTGATGTCTCATATCAGATAAGAAATATAGTTGCCTATCTTAGCAGTTTGAAGACACTCTTATTTTGCCAATTTCAACTCAACGAATTTATTTCTCGATTTCTGTTTAGTAACCTGGCCATATTACTTTAATGCTACGAAATGTAAAATATTATATTTCTTATAAATTATTGTGTTTCATCATTCATAAGAATTACAACAGGTATTTTGAGGGTGTATCAAAAGTCTAAAAATAGCAATGTTAATTGCTAAACGATGTTTCAATAAATATTTCAAATATTATGGAATAGACATTTTCAAAGAAACAAAGGATGATATAATTATCGACATTCCATAAACGAATAGTTTGTATTTATTTTCTGAAGCTATTACAATATGGCTTTTCTAAATTGCTGCATGATATATTATATTATTTATAATAATTTATAAAAACTTTCGTTCGATACAACTTTATAGAGCAAACCTATATGTTTCTAATAACGAAGTAATAAAAGACATAGTATTGATAGACATAGTATGATTATTGAATTACATCCTATGTCAAATAGCATTATTGATAGAAATTATTGCAGTTTCTTTTTTTTTTTTTAATTTGATTTTTTACAATTGTTTACTTTATTATTTGTGTGTTACTCATAAATAATTACTACATTGATTTTGTTCTTTTGTATTGTAAAGGATTAGTGTGTGTACTATCGTAATATTTCTGTTGGGTATTTAATGAAATATATTTTATTGATCATTTCATGAGCATGATATTCATAAGCAGTTTCAATCTAAATTTCTTAGAGGATTTATAATATGAAAGGACAATTTGAATTATGATTTCCTAATGTTTTCCTGAATCAATTATTCCATATTATCAAAATATATCAATATCGAAGCTAATATCAGTTCGAAATAATGTCTAGATGTGCTTTTCTATTAATAAGCACTTTTTGCTTCCCCCCCTATGGTTCATTTATAAACAAGCAAATATACCAATTTCATCTAAACATTTTATAATTTCGAAGCATTTAACTTTTGGATATTGTTTCGATTCTGTTTCCCACCATGCTGGGAAAATGTGGGGAATTCAATGCTTTTAACTTTCTAAATTGTTATCAGCTTGGTTCAGAGTAATCTAATTAATTAATTGCCGTAGTAAGGAAAGCAAACGTAAATGTACTATAATGATTAAGAATAAATAAATAAAATAAAACTCTGCTTGAAAATAATTGGGAATTACACTTATAAAACAATAAACCATTAATCAATATTTACATGTTTAATTAATAAAAATTAATTTCAGATTTCAAGAACAGGAAATTATATAAAAATAACTACAATTACATATAATTCATTCTTTACAGTTGCTCTCAGACAACATTGTATCTATAAAATCTTTTTTAATGAGACACACAAATTCATCAACTAATGTAAGGACGAAAGAGGTTTGAAGGTAAATACAACTGGTTTTTTGATATAACCATATTCAATTATACAAAATACTTGAGAGAAGCATTATCTTCTTTAGAGATTGCTGCCAATCGTATGGGATTGACAATAAATGAGTCTAAATTTAAGAATGTGCCAGTAATGAAAATGTCATCAAGCGATACACTCAATTATTTAAAAATGAGCCTTCATGAGTTTGAAACTGTACCATGTTTTAATTATCTTAGATCTCTAGTTAACGCGAAAAATGAAATTATCTCTAAGATCCAAAACAATCGTATTTCTCTGGCCAACAAAATGTTTTTTGGACTCCATTCTTTACTGAGGCCTCGTCTTCTCTCCAGAAAAATAACGATTATTTATCTAACTTTCATTCCGCCTCCCTTATGTATGGCTCAGAAACTTAATTTCTAACTAAAAACAGAGAATACAAAATTGCAGTTTTTGAGAGAGATTCTCAGAAGCATTTTCAGTGGCGTCAAACAAAATGGCCTTCGGCGAATATGTTTTAATTCTGAACTTTATATAATTTTTAATGAGCCTGATATCACTGAATGTATTAAAGTGAAACAAATGAACTGGGTTTTTCATATTGTTAGAATGGAAGAAAAAAATCCAATGAAGCAGATTTTTGTTGCAAAGCCCATTACATAACGGAAAAGAGGATGACTAAAACTACAATGGCTTGATTCTGTTGAATTGGATTTTAAGTTGATTTGGGAGAAGAACTGGCAGTTTAAGATTAGTTGGTTTTATTAACGTTGCACTGGAAACAACACGACGACTATTGGGGACGGACCTCGCAATTTTGAACCTGGGTCAAGTGACGAGGACGATACCTGAGGCTAAAGCAAAAAGTAAGTTGCCTTTGAGGAATCTTCGAAAGAAGGGCTTGGCCCTCCCTGAGCAGTAGAGTCAAATATGATGATGAAGATCGTTTTTGTTAAGAGATTAATATTAGAAAGGGGACTGTGTTTCAAATGTAATATAGTTTTTTTTGTAAAATATTCTCTTTATTTTGTTCTTAATAAAATTATCCATATTATGCATCAAAAAAATTTAGCAACTGTAAGAAATTAAAAATGAATGCTTAAATTTAAGTAAAAGAGAAAAAAAAAGAAATACTCAAAGGCTCCGAAGATGAAAAAAGAAGGGTTGAAAATACTTTGAAAGTGTTTTAATATTCAAAAATTGAAAAATATTAACTTGTTATTTCTCTATTTTTTAAATCATAACAGCTTTTGCATTCCGTGTAAATATTTGTTTTTTCTCATTGAACATTGTTAAGTTTTATTTTTGTAAGATATGCCGCAGCTCGCATTTAAATAAAATCTTGTATTTCTTCATTTTTACTAGAAGTTTTCCCAATATTTTAAGCTGATTAATTTGGAAGTTACAGAAGGCATTTTTAATAATTTTCAGAATAATATATTGTTGGTCCTTTTCTCATTAAATTTTTTCACAATTGCTTGAAACAATTTAAAAATTTGATTTATTTAATACTCAATTTTTATTGACTTTCAAATTCAATCTTAGAGCTTTGGGCCTAGATACCTGTCATAACTTATAGTATTGACTAATTAATTTTCTCACTATATTAACACACAATTTTCAAAAATATATCTATCACCTTACTAGAATTTTTACATTTAGTATTTTTGAATTCACTTCTCCTTTATATAGTTCCTTGGTAATAATCTGAAAATAAAAGATTAAACTGATCAAAAGATTACCTAACCTCATAATGATAAGCCATTATCATTGATTTTGTGATTAAATAGCATCAATTTTTTTTTTCGGACTTGCGAAGATTTTCTCCTTTGGGATAAAAAGAAACAATGCATCCAATTGGAGCATTGATTTTGTGATGCTTTCAGAAGAAATTGATGCAGATTTTTTTTTCTTGCTGTCCGTGTCATTTTGTAATACTAAAGACACCATCAAGAACTAAGATCAATATCAGGAAATAAATTTTCTATTTTGGAATGAAACCTATTATTTCTTGGATGTTTCTTTTGGTACTTATTTCAATGAAATTTAAAAATCAGTTACTTCTTTGAGAAAGACATTCTTTCAGAGTAGAGTCAAAAGAAATATAAACCCTAATCGCACGGAAAGCCCAAAATGAACTCTATGGAAAATTATTCCTCCAGACGAGTAAAAAGTATGCACAGCATTTAGAAACTTTTTTTGACAAAATTAATGGATTTTCAATTTTTAAAAACTTATCTAACTGCTATTTTATCAAAAGTTATGCATAATTTTATAATGAATAGAAAAAAAACCCCATTGTTTTAAAATAGACTGAAAGCATTCAAATTCACTCTACTATTAAGGTTTTTTTTTTATTGCAGAACCGAAAGTGTTCCAATTCTCTTAAGAATGATTGCATGTCAACATTTTTTTTCCATCGAATTTTAACTTTACTCGCATTTGTTATTCATTTTATCGGAGTTTTGATTGTTTCGAGTTGAAAGTCAAGAAGTGTGTTTATTCTAAAAAATCTTTCTTAAATTAGAAAATATAGATCTAAAATAATAAATAAGATACTTACTTTTTTAAAAAATTCTTTGCAAAACGAATTCTATTGGAGAAAAAAAACAATTTTCAATCTATTCAGAGAAGAATTGAGTGAAATTGTTCCAACTTCATAAAAATTCACGATTAGACATCCCAACAGATAGCGCTGCGCTCCATTTCATCATCTCGCGCTCTTGTGCATCATTGGCTGAGCGATCTTGACGTAACCTGACACGGTTTGAATCGGAGACCCGTTGTTTTCATCTGCATGCATCATTCGAAGCCTTTCATCCACGCCGGTCGAGCGAGGATAGTTTCGTATTCATTCATTCCACAAATCGGCCGGTTGCTCATCTGAGGGTGAGTTGAGCGGTCAGTTAAAGATAAAAAAAAAAGAGAAAAATATACCGAGTTAAAAAAAGAATGGATAATCATCACCTGCATTTTACAAATCCGCTTATCGGGTGTCAGGTGAAACATTTCGCAACTTTATTTTCATCGCAGTTTAATGTTTGTTGATTGGGAACTTTTATTTTCCAAAAGGAATTTTTTGGGGTATTTGTTACTTGTGCCTATTTGTTGTCTTTTTTGGTGACTATTCACCTTTCTTGTTAGATCACAGATGGATACGCTCAATCAAAGCATCGTAGTCCACGTGGCGGAGTATATTAAAGGTAAGAATATATTTTAAAATAATAGAATGCTTGGTAGAATATATTCGAATAATTAAGCTGGAGAAGTTATTAATTGGTCAATGATTTTTTTTACCCTGTTAATATTATACAGAATGCTGGTTGTCAAAGATAAAGAGATACTTATCGGATATTTCTTTGAATTGTGAATTCTTTTTAAAATGTTCACATGATAGAAGTAAATTTATAAAGTGCAATAGATTAATATTTGTGTTTGACATATCTAGAAAAAAAAATCGCCTCTAATTTCAGTTAATGTTGCCTCATTAATTTTCCATTTAGCTTACATATTGATCACAAAATATTCCATTACCTATTTTTAAACTACCTTAATGGTATCTGATGCTTATTTTTTTTTGTTTCACAATATTTTTAATTTAGGATTTGTTTAATGGCGTTTTCTTCTGTAACATTAAACCTTATATCGTATTTCTCATTTCTATTACTAACATTTCGAAGAATTGGGTAATTTTCATTGTTCTAATTACACAAACAATTGCTTAGAAAAATTTGAAGCTCTTATTATCATCACGGAAAAAGAATATCGGAATAGAATGAAGGATTATAAATAAGTGTAATTAGTGAAATGGGTTAGAAATATTTAAGTCAGTTTGATCTTGAACCAAATATTTTTTCATGGCCATTAAAAATTCAGTTTTTAATGAAAATTAGCTCGAAAACAGATTCTATGAAATTGTGTATATTTCTGTTATTTTTATTTACTTTGCTTTATTTTAATATACGCGACTTTAGTAAATGATCAGAAAAATATTAAAAATTATTTTTAGAGAAAAACTGATTCCAAATAAAATTCCAAAAAAAAAAAAAATGTTTTTCATTAAGTTCTTTTATGAGGTACATAAACGTGCATCGCATAAAAAGAAAGTTCTTATAAACACAATGTTGCTATTTGCGATTTTTTTTCCTTCAATTTATTCAAAAATTAATTTTTTGGAAGAAATACGTTTGAACAACCTACCTTTTTATTACTTTTTAAATAAATATATTTTCGATAAATTACCTAGTTTGAAAGCTAAAATTTGTGCATTTTTAAACTAAAAAAAAATAACTGAAATCTTTAAATAAAGGAGTTGTACCGTTCTTTATGTTTATACGTCGGATAAAACTGAATCGTATTTGGAAAAAAACTATTCTATTTTATTAATCAATAGTGTCAGCTTTACTCTATTTCAATAGCATGACTCTACTTCCGCGTAGAATCAAAACCGCTTAGTGATATAAATGTAGCTATTTCTTCAATCCCGTGGGCTTTCACATTGATCTCCTCTTTCACATTGTTCTCTTTTAGGTAACATGTGGAGGAGAATATTACGCTTTGATCTTCCAAAACATGTTTGAAAAATCGATGCATCAACGTTATTAAATAGCGTATGTTTTTTTCTTATTAATCATTCGTGAAATATAAATCTAAATTTTAAAATTTTAACCAATAAATTCATCCAGTGCTACATTTAATTTTCCACATTAGATATTCCTCTCCAAAAATTAATATAATTCTTGAAAAAATGTTATTTAGAAAATGAAATGTTCTAAAATTTTATAAAGATGAATACAAATTAAATTTAAGAGAAATTTAATGAACAATACTACGTAAAAATTAAAATATCTGTATTTATTAAAATATTATAAGTAAATTTAAATTATAGTTGTTGAGAATCTGAAATATTTCAAAAATTTTAAGCTGTAAAAATAATTTTTTATGATATATTCAATTGTAAAATGTAAAAACGAATTTTTTCTCTCGTTTGGTATGTTTTGAGAAAAGATGATAATTTTCTTGTACAATAGTTTTATGTATACGAAATATAATCATAGTTAATATATACAGAAAAATTGTTGTGAATTTTTACGAAAAATCTTAAACAAGAGATTCTACAAATGCCCTAAAAGACCAATAATCACTAACATTATATGTTAAGTGAAAAGTTATGATTTACAATGCTTTAACATTGTTATTAATACACCTTATGAAATGTATGAAATAAATGTCTATGTTAAGGCTTTGTTTTATTCCCATGATATTTGGAAGCGCTTACAATTAGGAATAATTCAATTCTTCAATCAATTCATTAGCATAAGTAGAGCGCTGAAAATTCTTTAGAGGTTTAGATTTGTTAGCCAAATATCATTCAATAACATTTAATGCAGATATGGCTATAGCTAATGATGTTTTATTTGATGCTAAATATAGCTATAGCTATTAGTGTCTTTGTTCGGAATCTAGTATAAACACTCATCTGTTAACATTGACTAAAACTGTAAACTTATTATAAATAAAACGATTTGTGGTCATCCCGTTACATAGATATTTATAGAATTGACGTTCTGAAGAGGACAAAAAGAATGTTCACGTGGAGTTGGCTTAAGTGCGTCAAATATTCATTACAGGTTTAGATAGTCTTTGACTCTTCCATTACAGTTTTTACTCCAAAATTATATCCCCTCTCTCTTTGCACACACTCTTTTTAGAACGAATATATTATCGTTCTTAAAGGAGAAGTCTTACATTTCGATCATAATATCGTGATGTTGAATAGAAAAACTTCGTTAATATATGCACCTTTCCTTTAAGATAACATCAAAAATTCTTTTGATTATAATTATGCAATTTGAAGTAATTATTAGCTTATATTTAAAATGATATGAAATATAAAGAAAAGTATATGATTTTATAACCTAATATTGCTATATAGAGCAAACTACAAGTATAGAAATATGTATGCATGATTGTGAACGTGTCCAATTGATATTATTCTAATATAATTTCAGTGGACTTTATGCTAGTAAAATCACGGGGATGTGATAAATACTTAATTAGCATCGAGTCATTTTGCATAAATTCTTTATGAAGTAATTTATCTCGTAATCACAATTATTATTAATGAAATAATTACGTGTAATGAATAATAATTATGTTTTTATTATTTACGCGCAATGATGGTTATTTAATTGTTATCATCACAACGGTTTCATGGAAAAAAATCAAATATTTCTTCTATACTGATTCTATTAACAACTCAAAATGGTAACATCAATACTTAAAGTTGTAATTACTACTGTTATTTATTCTCAAAATATCCTTTTCATATTTCTTCGCTGACAAAATGTCATTTTGTCATCATCTTCCGAAATTTTTATTTAGACTTTTGTGTCGTAATTCATCTCCAATAAAAATGATTATACAAGGGAGTAAAGTTTAAATTATTACTTAGAATTAACCGAGATATCTGGATGAAATTTATTCTGCATAGTACTTGATCCTATTGTACATATTGTTGTAAATTAGAATTATTCATGTCGATTTGTGGGGTTTCAGGTAATCGTAGATTCCGCATATCGTAAAGTTATAATTATTATCCCAAGGTATCGTAAAGTTTTAATTATTCCTCAGAATAATCGAGATGGAAACAATTTTTATTTACTGTTCTTAAGACTTTTTTACATAGTTACCATCCAGAGTCATAATTTCTCTCAGCGTTTCTTGACCTTGACAAAGGCCGTCATTGTAGAACTCAACAGATTTAACTCTTTCTCACCCATACTGCGGGATACTTCAATATATGGCTCCCCGAAACAAAACAACTCAACACTAGTAGCTATAATTTTGAACGATATGTGAAAAGGGATCAATTAATATGCAGAATAAATTTTATTTAGATATGTCGCTTACTTCTACGTAATAATCAAATTTTTATAGTACACCTACGTATTATTATAGATATTCATTGCTGTACAATATGCATTACCCGAGATAAATTCGACTTTAGTTTCTACCGTAGACCAATTTATCAAGTTCTTTTACTTTTTTATGGGATGGTTTGGAATTGTGTGTGTGTAGTTGCATAATTGAGTGTGTAATTGATAAATATTTTGCTTCTGCTCCCGACATCTGAAAAATATACCTAATATCTTATGTACACCAAGTACTGCTTCGAAGCTCATTCATACTAATTGAAATTTTATGAACATTTATTTTAATATATTATAAATCAATAGTGTATGAGTAGTTAAAGATTTTTTTGTTTTAAATATTTAATTATTCAAGTAACATCTTTCTTTGTCTATACAGAATTATTGACGACTGACTTTTTAATTTTCAATCATACACCAAGTGATAATAGCAGTACTTGAGCTGGGGCCATTCTCTCTTATCTGTATCTAACGTGAGGCAATTCCCGTTAATATTGTGTGACGTGTCTTCGATGAAATTAGAATAGGATTTGAAAATTTTCAGCTATCAAGCTCATGACCATAGCCACTACCATGGCCTTACAAGTTCCAATGAATTAAAAGCCATTTTGAAAAAAAAAATGGTTTTTGATTATTTAAAGCATGTTATAAGTGAAGGATATCTTATAAATATTTTGACATTGATTAATGAATGTAACTTCATGCAAAAGTTTGAGAGCATTAATACAGGAGATATTTATCAAAACTTACTTTTCAAGAAAGACACTCTAAAAAGCGTGTGAGTGATTCTTTTATTAACATCGCACACACTGAAAGGCAACACGAGGACTATTGGTCAATTCCCTTCTCTCCTCATATTTAAGTAGAATTGCAAGAACAGTTATCTAAATATAGATTGTTTCCTCGGGAAAAAAAGTTATTTCTTATTTGAATATTGTTGTTCCATTCAGAGCGGAAAGGTAAAATTTTTGCCTGAAACAATATTTCAATCTATTTGATAATAGTCATATATAATGAACTTTATTTGTATGAAAACTTTCTTATTTATCACAAAAATTATTGACTAACATTATTTTGAAATATCTGACTTTACTTACAAAACCGGTTGCGAAAATGAAACTTAGTTAAATTTGCTTTTATTTATCTTACTCTGTCATGAAATTTGAAAACTAATAGAATGTTCTTTTTCATTTTAATGTATCACGTATTTTCATTTAAGGATAAAAATATTTTCTAAAATGATTGTGTATTTTAATCTAATATCAGAACTAATAAATGATTTCAATTTTAAGCTGAAAAAGTAAACCATATTTGTGTAAATTGTACTAGTTCCTAACTGTATTGCTTTGAACTGAATGAATTACGAAAAAAAGGGAATTATACTCTAAGTGTTTTTGAAAACCTTTCAATACTTTATTGTAAAATTCTAAGCTATTTTTTGACGCTACTGAAAAAATTGAAATGACAAAAAATGTGGACAACTATTAGATAATTTTTTAAAGGGTGAGAATGCTGCTTTCGAAGCATTCTTCGACCTCTTATATTTTCAAAACATTTGATGGTATTAATTCAATGCCTTTAAAGGGATCTACATTAATTACAACTTATTCCAAACAAAATTTAGTCCTTTGCAAGATACAAATATAAATTTGAGAAATGGGATGATGAAATGAGAGAAATGATGTAAAAATTAAGCTTTACAGAAGTAATTTTTCAGATATTCGTAAAAACTATATTATTTCTGTACTTTGAAATGTATTCTTGATTTTTCAACAGAGGAAATAAAGGAACAGGCACTCTTTATTAACTCATTCGTGCAGTTTGCCATTGTGATTTTTTTGCTTTTTATAAATTTTCACAGCTTTTACTTTATTGAAAACTTAGAATTTTTTTTATGTTTGAATTTCTTGTAAATTTTCATTTTTGAAGGCTATGTTTTGTCTTTCACTATTTCGAAAATCTCTGATTTACACCAATTGTTTTGTCATCGTAAATTTTATTGAAGTTTTGTTTTGCTGTCATGAAATTACTCTTTTGTTTATTCTTATTATGAATTCTTTAGAAAGAGTGAAACATAGTTCTAAGTCTGGAATATATTCAGAAAACATAAAAAACTCATTATCTCAATGCATTTCTAACTCGAAACTGTTCACTGTTAAATATTTGTAACTCAATAATTTTTTAAATCGCTTTACGAGTATTCTCATTGTAAAATTCAGATAACTTTTAAGTAGTTATATTACTTGCCGATGTAATACATAACTTTTTAAGTCCTCTAAAATATTTTAAATATTACATACCTGATAAAGGAAAATCACCTTACACAATTTTGTACCCATAGAAAGAATTTTATATTAATTTTCACGAAAATGTGTTAATGGAAATTAAGTAAGTAATTTAGGCATCTTGGAAGAAAATGTTTGGAACAAAATCGTGTTGTATTTGAATGCGATGATGCACGGGTAACAAAATCCTAATGTAAAGATGAAATGATATATATATATATATGTGTGTGTGTGTGTGTGTGTATAATTTGCCGACATTTTTCTTAAGATCTCTGTGAAAATTCTTTGCTTAGCTCACTTTTCATAATACTTTTGGTTTCGACAACGAAGCGCAGAGGTTTTTTTTCACAGATATGTGGATTAATTATCTATTAAAAAAATCTGTCTTCTTTTTTGCTTTGTTGACTATTATTAACTCAGCTTATTTTACGACATTTCATTAGTAAACATGCCTTTAACACTTGGACTAGAGCTAGTGTCTGCAGTCCTCATACCAGGACTGAATTAACTCTTGCCTGCCCAGAGTGTATGAAATATTTCAGCTTCTTACAGGACTTTTTTTTCTTCCTTTAAAAGAAACGCTCAAAGAACGCATCATAAAGAAATTCCTATTTTCCGATTCCGGGGTTGGCTGTCAAAACAACATAAATAAATTCGAAAAAAATCTTAAAATAACATTATCTAGATATATTGTAAACTCCAGATGGCTCATGAGAAACACAAGACATTTATGACGCAATACAATTTCCAACCATCAGAAACACCATGCAAAAAGTAGCTTCTAAGTTTTTTAATAATTTCAAAACCATCTACAATAATTACTTACAAAACGTTTCAGATTATAAACCAGACTCAAAAATTTAAAGAACTAAAACATTCTCATAAATTTCTAATTTCTCATTCAGCCTAAAAAATTCAGCGTTGAACTCCCACAGACACCAACAACACCTTTCTCCACCAATCGCAGTTAATCCAGTATCCAATTAGAATACGAGCTCTCGTCTTCATACCTCACAAATTCCCCCCCCCCATCACTAAATCTAAGACACTAACACAAATGGCAGCTACCCCATTGGCTGGTAGCTAAAGTTAAGCCACCTTCCCATAGTAACGGCCGCCTTTGGCGTACAAGCACTCTCTGTTAATATCTTAAAGTTTCTGAATAATAAAGTCACTTTTCTTTACAGAATTTTAAAACTCATTTTAAATTCTCGAAGAAATTTCTCTTTCTCAATACCACCATTTTAAAATACTTTTAAAATAAAATCACAAATGAAACCGAAGTTTAGCTCAAAAAATCAATAAGACACGGAGATTAAGAGCCGTGAGGCTAATGTGCTCCAAAGAAATTGTCATACATATATTTTCCCTTCAAACACACTGCATTCTACTACATGCTATCTCAATAAGTCTTTTCCAATAGTTTCAATCACATACTATGGTCTTCGAACGATTAATTTTTAATGTCCTAAGATCTGCTTTCACCTAGTCAATCTATGTAGTGCGGAGCCCTACTCTATTTCTCTATTATCTACTTTTACAAAGGTCACCTTTTTAACAGGGTCAATGTTCTAAAATATGTCAAAGCCATCTTATTCGATAAGCTTTAATAATTCGAGCAATGTTTGGTTGTCTGTGTTTTCTATCTGCTTCATTGTTATACAAAATTCTCCCTTTATTATTCGCTCCGATTGAGATTAATATATTTAGGAAATTTTTTTTAAGGATGTTAGAAACTTTTTTGTTGTTGCCAGAACTCACTGCGATACAAAATGACGAGGAGTTTTATATAGATTAATCTTGATAATCTAAAATAAGCTTAGACTTTAGCAAATTTTTTAAACTATGATAACATTAGCCAGTATGTAACTTATAAATTTTGAATACAATATTATTATCCCTGGAAATGACAGTAAGGTAAGTAAACTGCTTAACCTGCTAAAAAATATAGGTATTTATTTGTAGTGGGAGGAAGTCATGAGCTCCACTGGTTATGACCATACATTTTATTCCCCCCCCCCTTTCTATTTTCCGTTCAGATCTTTTAAATCAAACCACAAGCAAACAGATTATTCGACAAAAATAGCAAAAATGTCCATATTTTCTGCAAATCTCCTAGGCTTTAACCTAGTTTTTAATGGATGTTATGATTCTGCATAATGTGTTAC
Source organism: Nephila pilipes (assembly GCA_019974015.1). Taxonomy (NCBI): domain Eukaryota; kingdom Metazoa; phylum Arthropoda; class Arachnida; order Araneae; family Nephilidae; genus Nephila; species Nephila pilipes. Next base: position 293,299 of record BMAW01061552.1, read on the forward strand.
GAAATGCTATATCTCTCATAGAGTAGACTTCTCTAGTAAGCACAACAGTGGATGTACTCTATAGTTTTAGCTACGATAGAATTCACTACACGATGATTATGCATGTATCGCGAAAGTGTTTCTGTTCTTCATTGCACTTCAAAAAAGTTTAGATGATACGATTTCATTAAATAGTATGCCATAGAAAAACCGAAATTTCACTTTGTAATCAATCTACTCTGTTTGCACCTGACTAGAATTATTATTTTTTTAAAAAAAAAAAAAAAAACATTTTATACTACATAATTTTTCGTTTCTTTTGAAGGAAATTAAAATACTAGAGACAAAATTGAAACAGTTTTTTTTTCTCCTTCAGTTAAAAGATTAATTGAAAATATTATTATCTTCTCATAGCATCCCTGATGCAGCTTTTTTGTACAGTTGGAAATTAAACTTAATCTCCTCAAAAGTTAAGTTTATGCATTTCCATGCAAAAGTTAATATGAAGACAATATTATAGAAACGTATTCTAATAAAATGTTTGTTTAAAATTGTTCATTGAAAAAAGTAAATTGAAAGTGATTGAAAGCGAGTGTCTTTTTTTTTTTTTAATTATTATTATAGATATTTTAATTTGGTAGAAGGAAAATATTGTATGGTTCTGTATATTCGTAAAAACTGCAGTAAAAATTGAGAACCAATATCTCCAACAACTTAATCCCTAAAATCATAAAACGAAATGTTCTGGTTTTTTGATTATTAAGTATCAATGTAATCAAAAACTTTTCTCTACTTGGGTATTTTATGGAAGAAAAAGGGGTTATTGCTTTTATTTTTCTCTATTCAGTGAAGAATTTTTGAGAAAAATAATCACGAACAATTTACTCCGTCGATATCCTAATTTTTTTTGTAACGTATATGATACTGATCCATTTTTTCTAGCATTTCACGTAAATATATTTTCTACGTGCTACACACCATAATCTTTTTCCCCTTAGAAATGCAATCTAGAAGAACTTCTGAAACTCGACGCTTTACGTAAGATTTTTTTTTTTCAGTGCGAAAAACTACTCTTTCTTCTCACGTGTTGTGAATATTCAAGATAAGTGTAAGGCTGGAGATTATACATCTCTTCTGAAAAGCAACTCAGAAAAAGTTATTCTATTTTCAAAACATTTGTTCTGCTTGAGACCGACAGAAGATAAGATAATATTCGTAAAAAGTGTAGTTGAAAGAATATCTCTCGTCTTTTAATGCATGGATTTTTATTTTAGAGAAAGTATTCACTTTTCTGTTTGAAAGAGAATAAGGAATTGGTTAAATGACTAGGACTATATATTTATTTATAGAAATGTTATAAGAGAAGAGGCTATGATACATACTTCTATTTACAAGTCTTATCGTGTGTTTATTATTTTGTGAGTAGAGTTCGTTTTAGATTTTAACACTGGCTCATGTTACAGAATTTTTTTCCGAATACCTGGGACATCATATATTGATAAAAATTCAGTGTTATTTGAGAATTTTAAATTCCAAATAAGAAGTACCGTAATCCATCCGTTTACTTGGGTAATTGGCTCCTCAAAAAGAGATTATAAATGGAAACTCTACAAATGGAACAATAGAACAATCTCAAAGATATGTTTGACTCTTAGTGGAGAAAAAAAGTTTTAAAATGATGGCTTGGTAAAAATTCTGGTATTTTTTACTGTGTCATTAATTTCTGTAGTTTTCGAAAATTTGTGCTTTAGGAAAACACATTGAGATAACTATCTGTACTCTCGCAGCTTCAAACGCATAAAAAGTGAATAGGCATAAATGGAGGGATTACTGCATAGGATTCTACAAATTAAAATTTTTTTTCAAGGAAATATTAATAAAAAAGATGTTTAATCATTTTCATCTTTCTTATTTATACTCTGAAGCTAATATTATTGCTTTTAAATAACCTTGAGATATACCAATCAGATTTCTTTTTACTTGAAAAGCATAGTAATTTAATTTAAGCGAAGCTTAAACGTCTCGATTATTAGTAAAAATGAAATAATTTTAATTACACACTGTTTTCCTCATTTTGAAAAAATAAAACTTGTTATAGTTGTAATTTTTCATAAAAAGGGATTGTGTAAATTTATATTCAAAGTATTTATTCAGTTCATAAACTAGCAAATTTCTTAACGAAACAGGTCTTCATTTTCTTCTCCTGTGAATGAGAGAGATAAATCAACAAAAATGAATTTCACTGAAGAATTTTACATAATATTCATCTAAGTAATTTTCTTGTGGGCCTGAAATGGAGATGAAATTGTACATATTCATAACTTTTGTTGCAAATATATATTTTTAGAAATTTCACGGATCATAGAAGGAAGTTACTTTAACAGAATTGAATTATTATGACTTACTATATGAGAGAATTATTGTGTACAACAGGATATAGATTTGGTTTTCCAATCTTAATGCTAAAAGAAAATTATTACTACCCTCATAATTTTATGTATTTGAACAGTCGCCTTTCAGTAATTATTTCAGACACACAATAAATGAATAAATTCATTCATGGTACTTAACTTATCAGAGATTAAAAGCGATTTCCTTAATTTTACTTTAACAAATGAGTCAAAATTATTTAAATGGGTGACTAAACGTGTTGACTAATTATCATTAAAACCCCAACCGTTTTATGCGCGGCTTGTAGTGCACGATGTGCGGAGCGGGGAGGTAGTCGTTAGAATATGTATAATGCGCGATAAGTGACAATAATTAAAGGTAATTAACGCTCGTGAATTCCAGTTATTTGAAACGCATATTTAACATCGATTTGGGAAAAGTTGTGCTTTAGTATTGATTTTGCAGTCAAGGGAATAAAGGGAATTCGCTAAGATACGTTCATTGTACTTTTTAATTTCTAAAAATTACTTGTTTTTGTTATGTTTCGGAACAAATTATTTTGAAGAAAGCTTACTTTTAAATAATTGATATTAGCTGTCTATTAAAAGTAAGATTTGACTTATTTTTATTTCTCAAACTTGATTGTCCATTGAAATGTTTCTCAATTTTTTTTTAAAATGATCCTTGATTTGAATAAGATAGTTTTGTTTGATCAATAAAAAAGGAAAGTTTAGATATAAGATTTTGATAAAAAGAAATTATTTAATGTAAATGTTTACTTATTTAAATAACACTAATTTTTTTTAAAAGCCAAAAAAGCATAATATTAAAACAAGATTTAATGCATAAAACTATACATCATTAAATGATTAGCATTAAAAAAGCATTTTGTACAGAAATAACTTCCTTAAAATAATTTTCCTATCAAAAATCTTGAAATGAATTCATAATTTTAAAAATATGATTTTGTTAAGTTACTAAACTGTGCTAAGTTTATCTTTAATTACTTTATGTATTTAAATATAAAAAGGTCTTATAAATATTATAGAGCAGTATATTTGTTGGTATCATCAATATAGTAGATCAACCATCGATATTTGCTAGAATTTCACATTTTTATTTATGATTAATCGTACAATTGCAAGTATGTTTATGATGATTTTATAATTATTGGGAAAACCCTCATATAATAAGATTTACCCTCTTATAATCGATAATAATCGAGAATTTATGTGAAAAAACGTTTTTATGAAATGTTATTTACAATGAAGAATGTGATTTAATAAAATAGCTATATAACTAATAAAATTTATTTATATATATTTTTAAATATTTAAATGATTTGCCTGTAGGTTGTTTAAAATATTTGTTAAATATTAAAATAGAACGCGGAATATACAGCTCTTTATTCGTTTTATGGAGGAGTATTGCATTATTCAGGTTTCTGCAGTTCCCCGGAAACGAATAATTGAAAAGCAATCAACTTTAAGCTAAACAAAAGAAAAGAAAACAGTCGTTAAAGCTTCTTAACAAAACTATTAGAAAGGTGTTGTTTTATGCAAAACAGAAGGTGGAAGTTCTGTCAACATGACTATTATTCTTTTTAAAAACAAACACATCGCATCTTAATTTTACGTGGGACAATAAAACTGCAGCTTCGAAACTATTTTTGTTAGTTAGGTTTTCGAAGTGTTTAGCTCGAGAGAGAGATTAATTTTTTTTTTTTTTTTGCTAAACAAAATAAACAGAATTTGTTCAATTTAAAATTAGTGTCGAGGACTACTTAAGGTATTAAAAATGACTTTATTATTATTTTCTCGTTATAAAATGTCATTAATAAATCTGATTGTAGAAAAGAATAAATTTATTAGCAATTTTTAAGTTATTTGAAATTTGCTGTTACAGTTTAGAAACGATAATCTAGCCAGTTTGATATTTTATTTTTTATTAAATATGTTAAATGTGTTAAAAGAGCCGTAGAAAATTTCTTTTGCAAACAACATTAAATGCTTCGAGTTGAAATAAATACTAAAACTAAGTCAGAGTATTAGGTTAATGTTTAATGTAATTGATGAATGAGCTGAAATGAAAAATAGTCATTTCCCCTTATAATCAACTAATTCCGACTTTTAAAAGAAAAATTCTGCTTGGGTATTATTTAATTAGTACATTGCTTTTACTTTTGGGTTCAATTAATTATAAATGCCACCAGCAATCAGAATGAAAGTAACGTACATAACTATTAAAGGCGTTTTGATTTATCCCAGAATAATTATTTTATATCTGATGTTTAGTTTCCATTTCTAATGTCTTGTTTGCTGAAATTATTTCAGATCTGGAAAAGATTGATAAAATTGATATGGTATAATATTTCGTGTATCATTTATTGAAAAAAGATACTGTAAGTCTGAGAGAAGAAAGAAGTTTTAATTAAAAATATGAATCGCGTTTGATATAAATAAATATTTTCAGTAAAGCTTCGACTAAATATTGTTTAATACAAAAGAAATGATAGATGGTTTCCTTCGAAAGTGACCATTTCTCTTTCTGAAGTAACAATGTAGTTACTCAGTTTCCGAAAGAAAAGGAAAATGTTTTAGAAGTTTTTAAGAACAGTTTAAACCAAACAAAAGTAGTTAAGTTTTAAAACAGAGAATAAAACCTTTCTGATTTAATTTTTTTTTATTTTCAGAAACAATCACGTATTTGTTATTTAACAATGGTCTCAGCATATTGAAAAGGGCTGAATAAATGACTTTCAAATTACTTCGAAATGAGATGTCGAAACGATTTTCAAGGTCTAGTATAAAATAAAGCTGTCAAATCTGCCGACAAAATAATGTTAAAAAATAGTTAGTACCTTTTAGAATTAGGTAACATCTTAGGGAAGCAAGTTGACTTTCATTTGCAAAATAAAAATAATTTAAAGTAGCTTTTTTTTTGTTGAAAATATGCACTTGCAATTCAATAAACATTTTTGTTTCGTTTTCCGAAGTAATCGACACTTTAATTAGTTCGTTGCGTTTGCTATTTAGTGTTCTTAAAAAAAACATTCTCAAGTTGAATGATACATATGATAAATTTCACATTTAAAGTCAAGTTATTTTGTATATAATAATGACGAAATTGGAAAAATACTTCTGATAAATTTTCAATAATTCGATATTATAAGTACTTTTTGAAGACTGCAAATTTCAAATAATATTAAAGACTGTTATATCGAAGGTAAAAGATTAAAAAGTAAAACTAGTATGAATACATAGGATAAGTTTATTTTTAAATGAAAGCAAATAATACATTTTTAGAACATATGCAACATAATTTTATTTAGAAGAAAAATTGAGTAGAGTTATTGTTGATGGAAAAGTGAAAGGAAAATCGTTTTTTAAGTTGAAAAAGAATAACAATTTAAAACAAGAAAAAAAAAATTATTTCTTTAAACTGCAAGTTATAAATTACTGATCAGGGACGTATTGATTTTAAAAATTACTTTCTTATTCTTAAGTAGCAAATTTTTTAGCTGTTAACGTATTTATGTTGTAATGCATATTTTAAGCGTAATCTATCAAGTTTAATATTTATATTATACTAGTAACGGATTTAATGCATACTTTTGTTTCCCAGAAACAAGATTATACAATACTTAAATTTATTTTTTACTTAGGGTAATGAAATGAAAAAAGTGATGTATATTTTAAATGTATTCCATCAAGAAAGATTTCTCCACTTTTTTTCCTAGGATAGAATTATGTATAAATGAAATATTTGAAAACCATTTTTTATGATAATAGATAATAAAATCGTGCACGAAAGAATAAAAAATCAAGTTTTCAATTCAAACTAAATATTTGAAGGAAAAAAAAAATTAAAACTTTCTTACTGCTCAGATATACACTTCGCGACACTGAAAATGCATCTCCAAAAAGTAGCGGCTAGAAAATTATAGGAATATATGAAAATATATGAAAAAATTTCAGGGTAAACGCTCGTCGCCGAGTTAATGCGAATGGTTCTCCAGGGTACATTGAAGAAGATATAATTAAAGGGATCTGCAGAATGTTCAATTTTCGTGCCGTTATTTCTACTTGGTAAATCACCATTGAAAATTTGTTCTTGTCTCAGAGTACGCTTGTAATAGCAGATAATACTAGGTTGTCGTCAACGGAGGCAGTTCCAGCAGACATACTATTTTACAAGGGGCATGGTGATCTGACTGAGAAGGGTAGATTGGTCCATACGGCAAATTTCAGCTGATACACACCTGAACAATTCTACAATGCACCGGCTATAACGAACATGATTGGAACAAGGATATGAGGCAAGTTTGAGGGGTGTCGGTACAGCCAGAATGATATCAGCATGTTCAAGGCACCCTGGACGTTCCCATATCTATCAAAACCAATTCCCATCCACTGGTTGCAAGTGAACTGCATTCATGGCGACCGTTATGAAGACTGCTATTGATCCCATAGCATGGACACCAACGCCTGCAATTGTGCCGGGCTCAAGCGATGTGGAAATGGCAAAGGGCCGTGTTCTCAGATGAATCATGTTTCTGAATCCCCAATGATAGTCTCCGCTTACGAGTGTGGCGTCGACCGGGAGATAGGTCCAATCCGGCAGCAATTGTGGAACGCCCCACGAGGGGATAATGTGGCATCATGGTTTGGGGCATAATTGCGTACGATTCCAGGTCACCTCTAGCTCGTATTCAGATCACTATGATGGTCCAACGATACGTGGATGATGTTCTATGGCCGGTGACGCTCCCCTGCCTTCAGAGGGTACCCAATGCCCTTTATGAGCAGGATAACGACCAACCACACTTTTCTCGCATCGGCCAACGTGCTCTGCAAGGTATACAGACGCTTCAATGGCTACCTTTCTCTCCTGATCTCACACTAATTGAACACATTTGGAATGTGATTTGGATGCCATTTGCAGACCTTGCCACTACCGCGTTCAGAAAACGAACTGTAGCAAATAGTTGACTGGGAATGGAAAGTCATTCCTCAGGACACCATCCGTACGATCACTGACTCTGTACCTAGACTTGTTGCTTCGTGTATCGCCATCCACGAGGGCCCTACAAGCTTTTGAGTCGACGCTGTTATCGCTCTGTATTATGTGTATAATTTTGAAATAAAGATCACTTATTGTCCGTTGCAGTCTCCGAGTTTCATCACTTTCTGGCCACTCTTCCTAAGTGTCACATTTTCAATGTCGCGTAGTGTAATTGTAATGTGGTCCTTTTTTGAATGATTCATGTCTCTCTAAGAAACAACTCGAGGGCTTATTTTAAGCATTGGTCAAGTGATGAACTAGCTCCTCCTCTCCATACTTCGCCAATGAGGGTATTGGAACCTCGATAGATTTAAATTGCATCAGCCTCGTTACACGTTGTCAAATAGAATTCGGGTTCGAACCCACGACTAAATGGAAAGAACAGCGACCACGAGCTCGTGACCGTGACCATTCGTCTACCGCGTGCTTAACGGAGGAGGAGGGAATGATGGTGGAAATGTAACGGAAAAATTCATTAAAATGGAAAAAAATATATTTACAGATTTTTAACAAATTATAAATTGTAACGTATAAAATAGTGTTTATCAGTGGCGTAGCAATGGGGCGACATGGAGGTTGTAACCTCCCCCATAAGGATTGCAGTATATTGAAAATTTAAACTAAAACTTTTTCATACAGATTTTTTAAAAAAGAAATTCAGAAAAAATTAATATTCGAAATCCCGTACTCTACATAAACATGTTTTCCATTTCGAAAGTAAGAAATAAATTTTTTAATTAGTTTTGAGATATGACTTGAAATGGAAGAAACTCCTTATGATAAATTTCTCGCCACGTCCCTGATATTTAATGATTTTTTAAAGAATTTATAATATTATTTTATGATGGTGAACGATTACAATGTTTTACCAGAATTTTTAAATTACGTTACACTTTGATTATATAAGTTTCAACAACAAAAAAATTGAGTTGGAAGTCTTTTTTGTTGTTGTGTTGCTAATGTAATTATTATTTAAAGAAGAAGAAAGTAAACATATGCTATTTTCCAATTGTAATCAATATAAAAAAATTGAAGCTTTATCTTTTTTTTTAAAGCCATTTAAAATGGTATAAAATCCTTCTTAAATATTTGTGAACACAATGAAAATGCTTCGCAGAATATTTGCTGCAAGAAATACAGTTTTTTATTTTTTTTTTATTTCTTAGGTAAATAAAGATTATTCTTAGAGATTTTTTTTTACTGGAAGACGAAAAAAATTATCTCATATTCTTACAATATGAAAAAAAATACAGTGATTGCTGATGAAAAATATCGGAAAAATGGTTCATAAAAACATAAGTAAAAATATATTTCAGTGAAGATCGTTAGAAGAAAGCTGTTGAAATATATATTTATGTCTCAGAAAGAAAACCAAGAGCCCGAACGATCATTTTTGCTATATTTTAGTTTATTATTTTCTCTCGAGATGAGAGTTCTGAAGAACAATGTTATTTGTTTCATATCTTCTTTTGCTTGAGAATCTTGCTAATGGAAGTTATTTTTGTAACATTAGAAACTACTCAGGCTACGTTTATCGTGTTTACAGTGATACTTTTTTATTAAATTATAAATGTGTTTAATACGAAGTTTTAACGGGGAACGGGATGCAAAATAAGGCGTATTTACGAAAAAATTTTGATTGAAAAAAATAATGTTAACAGTTATCTATTATTATCTCAGCAAAAATTATTCAATCACACACACATTTGTTCAATTCAGTAATCTATTTATTTATTTATTTTGTTTGTTTTAAAATATTTAAAGCTTTTCAAGAACTCTTCGTCTTGATTACATTAATTTTTTCTCAATTTTTTTATTCTTTATTTCATAATAAATGAAACTGACGCATGAGATTTCGATAATTTTGAATATTTTATTTTGAAATTTACTACTGTTAAAGTGTTTGGAGTGGTTTTTCATAAAAAAAAACCCTGCTCTTCCAGGTTCAAATAATTGATTCAATTCAAACCCCCCTCGTGTCAAATTCTTTATTTTATTTGTTCAATATGTGTATAACTTTTCTGTGTGAAAACATTTTAAATTTAATACCCTAAGAAGAATTTAAACGTATACCGAGAAATTTTTTTTTACTAAGTTAAAAAGTTACGAATATTTTTCGAAGACATTTGGTGTGTATGATATAAACACATATTAAAGATTATTGGGATTGAATTTCACAAAGATTCAATGAAAATTGGAGATATTAACATTTGACATTTTAAGTCCTTTTGAGATATTAACAATGAAAATTGGTTTGCAATGCATTAAGTAAAATATATAAATACGTTTTATAATGCTTGATACATAACAATTGCATAATTTTTTTAAGGTAAACTAATTTTTTATGTACTGCTAGACTATCGTAATAAGTCAACCACCCAAAGAAAACGAACACAAAAAATAAAAGCTAGTAAACAGCATCAATTATTACGGTGAATTTATTCACTGTATGTAATGGGCTTAGTCGGTCTCTCTCTGAAATAAAAAGAAGAGATTAGGGGGGAAAGCTTTTTTTCTCTTTCTCACATCTCACGCACCACTAAATTCATCTGAAAATTTCCGTACTAAAAATAATTGTCTTCAAATGCTTGACATTATAGTTAAACTTAAATTTTCAATAAGAATTAATTTGGATCATATTTAGTTATTCACTTTTATTTTTTAGTTGCCTATGTTGTCAACAACTGTAGGATTTGACCATCCAAACAAGGTTTTCTATCTCGTTAAAAAAAATTCAACAATCGTTTAGTAACAGGCCATTAATCCTAATAAAATGTGCTGCAGCAATAACACAAAATTAGAGAATTATAAAAGAGAATAAATTAGAATTCTGGAAAAACTTATATAAAGAAAGAATGTTATAATATGATTAAGGACAAATGCCCTCTTGGAATAGAATGGATTCAACTCATTAAATTACTATCGTTATATTAATCCTTTACCAGTGACGCCGGAATTCAGTTCGGGCAACTCAAATGTGCAATATTTGTTGAGCCCTAACTTAGTTCGGACAGGAGAAATGTTAATATTTCTATTCCGTGAAAGCCGAGCTGAACTCATTTTCATTTCCAATCGACATTTTAATATGTAATTCACTCATTTTACAATAAGTGGCAGTACTTGTCTTTCAGGAGAATGAAAAAATAGTGTGGTCAGAGAGTTATAAATCCGCTCCGAAGAAGGGGATATTTAGAACAGATAATCAGAATTTCTTTAAAGATTTCTCTTTGTCATTTTTCACGTACTTTTTTTTATGAAAAACACCTCTTTTTGGAGTGATGTTTTGGTTTATATCATTCTATAAAGTACTAGTGAAAATCTTATATTCAAACTCATATTGTTGTATAATGTTTTCTTAGCTTTACATTATCACATTTACCTACAAAATAAATATGCTGTTTAATTTATTTTGTTATAATTGAAATATTTTGAGTAAAACGGTATTCATTATATCTCCCCATGTATATTAAAACATTTTATAAGGTAGTTAATTTTCATTTATTTTGTTCATTTCTTTTGTTGTAAAATAACAGTTTTCTAATCTTATTATTAATATAATGTTAAAAATTAAGCAGACATTTTTTCCACTTTTGATGCATTTTCTTAAAAAATACATACCATAGTTAAGAGATTAATGTTAAATTGTTATTATGTTTAACTCCATTTGATCAACATGCATCTTATATAGATGGTCAATTTAGAGATCCCTTTCATTAAATATTAATGTGGTATATTCCATAACTATGTATAAATTATACTTTAGCGTTCTAGATTTTGCTGCATCTTCTTTCTATAGCAGTATATTAAAATTTAGAGAGTTCATAAATCAATCTATGATTAATAATACATTATTAATTTAAGAATTAATAATTTTTCATTATTTGTTAACTAATTGAATTATGCATATTAATGCATTATGAATGAATAATCAATCGATTAGAAGTACATTATATAACGAGCAGAATATGCTTATATTGTTAACGGTAGAAAAAAATGAGTTTGAACTTATAGGCTTTTGTAAAATGTGTTCGATTGTTGAATTATTTCCGAAATGCCAAATAAGGATAATTTGGCATTGACTGATCAGGTGCTCAGAATTTCTAAACTAACTAATTAGCTTTGATTGATTATTTCAGTTCACGTAACGCTATAACTTACACAATGGATTATCAGAACCGGATCTCCTAATAACGATCTATTATCAGATGACAATGATATCTGCGTTTGCAAACTAGGACCTCCTTTAAAAATCTTCCGCATCGCACAGCTTAAGGATTTATGTATATGATAGCTTTGTGGAATCGAAGTAACATATTCATATCTTTGATTGATTGTTTTATTAACGTCGCACTCAGACGCAACAAGAGGGCTATTGACTCCCATAATTTTGAATATCGATGAAGTGACGAGGACGGCACCTGAGTCGACGTCCCACTTTTCTAATTTCTACACTACCTCAAACTGAGAACATTGAGCCTCCACAAATGTAATCTGCATCAGTCCGGCTACATGACCGTGTTTAGTAGAATAAGGACTCAAACTCCCTTACTCAATAAAAACTGCTTTGATCATACACTCGCGACCATGACCACTCTGCTACCGCCACCAATGTTGTTCTTATCAAGTAGCTTGTTCAAAAACTTTTTAGATATTTTTTATTGATTTTATTTTAACAATTCTTTTTGTAGGCTTTTTCTGTGATTTAATGGGCAGTTAAGAAAATATTCCCGTTTAAGCTATGTATATAAACTCTTCAGCGAATCCTGTTAAGCTATGCTAAAAACACTTCTGCGCCCCAGTTATAGGAATAGTAGATTGAATTTTCTTTTGTACTAATAAGCTTCTGTAGCTCACGACTACATTACATATTGGTGTCACAAAGAAATGTCTCGTCACGAATAATCTCATTGAACTTGATACTTAATATTGAAAAGCAGTAAAAAATTGAATCTAAAGTTTTTTTTCTACTCACAGACAAATAAAAATTATGAGAAAGGACTGTTGTAATTTAAATTGTAATAAATTTCATGCAATTTTGCATTTTAAGCGACAAGAATAAAAGAACATACCAATTCCTCTTTTGCCTAACATATAGCGTAATAATTATTTTTAAAATTCTGTACTAAATAACAAATTTTGGATTTTTTTATCACCTCTTCTATGCTGTTAAGAAATTGAACTTTTTGTTTATATTTAAGATCTACTAAAGTCAATGCGACATTGATACTGAATCAAGAAAGAATTCGTACAATATAATATTCGTTTTTATAAAATGAGATCCTCTCGATAAAAAGATAAGCGCGTGCAGATTTAAGTTATATTTTTCAATGCTTTAAAAGAATTTCGTCAGTCATGTTTTGTTTGTCTTTTCTTCATAAAATGCTAATTTTTGAAAAGTGTTCAATTTTCATAATCTTAAAAATGTTCCTTGTTCATTTAAATTTTAGCGAAGATTTCATGTTATACTCTTTTACATTTTGGTTATGAATTTCTATCTTGTGTTTGATTAAATTAAAAAAAAAACATTCAATTTTTAAATTTTGATATCGCATGCTGACATAAACAGGTAAACCTTTCTGAAATTTAATCTGCAAAATTTATCTTAAATTCTAAGAAAAAAGTGAATGGGTTTTTTTTTTACTTTTTATGTATTTTTATATGTTTTAGTTTAATATTATATTTTTTATAAACGAATTGCTAATTGTTAAAGCTAACAATTTAAAAAAAAACATTTGAAAGTAGTTTTAATCAATTCATTTTTTAAATAAAGTTTTTTAAACTCACAAATATGCTATTTTCGATTTTTTTTAAAAGTGTTTTGGTGAATAATAATTTTGTTGTGAAATTGAGGGTTACGTTTTAAAATAAAGAATTTTTTTTTTTGAAAATTGATCTGGAGAAATGATGGATTTATTTTGTAAGGTAATGTTTGTAAATTCCATAGCACCGTGAACATATTTTGTTTGAAAATTTCACTAAAATCTCTTTATTAACTAATTATTTCAATAATAAATAATCATTTTAAGCTAACATATTAAAGCTCATTAATAAGAAATATAATATAATACTACATTATTATATGAGCTGTTTTAAATCTGAAAATTTTGAAAAAATATTGGAAAGTAGTATTAATCAATTCCTTTTAAATAAATTTCTTAAGTTCTCAAGTGTGCTTTTTTGATTTTTTTTAAAGAAAATCATTTTGGTGACCAATAATTTTACTGTGAAATTGAGATACATTTTAAAATGAAGAATGTTTTTGAAATCTATTCTGGAGAAATAATGGATTTATTTTGTTAGATAATGTATATAATTTTCATAACCTAAAAAATTATGTTTAAAAAATTTCAATAAAATCTTTTTGTAAACTTATTATTTCCTTTTAAAGATGAATAATCATTGAAAATTTATAATTATAACTTAATTCAATCGAAAATAATGTTGATTCACTTTCAGATTAGTTTCGAAAATAACTGTTTACATTCCGCAGGCTTTCATTAAAAATATATTAGACTATTTATAGTTACAGTTTATTATTTAGTACTTCATTCGATTGATAAATATTTCTTGTTACAGTTCCTCCACATCATAAAGCGATGTATTAACTACTTACCACGTCTATTTAGCATATTAGAACGATAAATCAACTCATAGTACTTTACCATATCTTCGAGTCAAACTGAGCGTACATTTTTTTAGACTTACCTTTTTTCTCCTATCATTGTTCCGATAATAAGGTCAAGTCCCTCATCTCGATGGTCGTCGATGCAAGGTCTGCCGCGATCAATACGACCTACTTTGACGTAACAGCACCCGTGTGTCTCTGCTCTTCAAAGTTGTCTGCCTCTATAAAAAGAATTGTTCCAATCTGTACCCCCTCTCCCTTTTCTCAGAAAATGTGAACGAACGCACAAACATAATTAACCAGAGACATTGTCATGGTTACTGCAAACCTTGTGAGTTACTGCAGTTTTTGGTTAATTTACTCTTGTCACATAGAATGTTGAGGAGAATTTCGTAGAATTACGAACTTTAACGGCAGAATATCTCTTTCTGCTGTGAAACACCAAAAAGAAAAAGGGGGAGGGGAAAGAAAGAAACCTCATGCTTTTTTTAGATTTGAAAAATTTATACGTGTCGTAAACGTCAAATGAAAGTTTATTTCACTTTCGGAAGGGAACAAAATCTTATCTGTTATTTTAGTGTTTTAAGACGTTGGTAGAATACTTCACATTAGTTGCTGTAAAACTGTAGTTAAGGAAAGACTTTATGGTGTTTCTTTGGAGAAATACTGATATATAGACTTTTTAAATGAAAGTTTATGTTTCAGCAATCAATGTCATATTGCAAGCCTATATTTTTTATTGTTTATCTCATTTGAATAAGTGTAGCCCTTCAGAGAAAACTATTTGATTAAAATTCGGTGAAAACCATCTGATTGGTGATTGTTTATTATTGTCGCACTGAGAAGCGACACGGCGGCTATTGGCGACGAATCTCTTAATTTTGAACCTCAATCAAGTGGCGAGGATGTCACCTGACCTAGCACCTCCCTCTCCAAATTTCCGCATCACGCTACAGGACTTAGGTCATTAGTCTGATTAAAGGTGCATCAGTCCCACTACTCGGCGGCTCTTGAGTGGCATCAGGGTTCGAACCCAAGACTTGATGAAAACATCACAGGCCACGAACCCGCGACCATGACCGCGACCGAAAATTGTTTGAAGCACTTGTTGAGATGTGTGTATAGCTCATTCACGTTTCAGTATGCCCACGTGAAGTTGGAAGAGCAATTAATTCAAAAAAATGGGTTTTTTTTATATTTATTTCTTCAATTTATGGCACACATACTACATTAACACAATTAGTTACCTACAATATGTACACATTATTAAAGACGTAATAACCATGAAACGATATGCTTTCTCATGTAATTACCTTGAATAATTTACTTATAATCAAGTAAATTATTCAAGGTAATTACATGATATGAAAGAACAAAGCTCTACCTCACTGTATGAGGTCTAAACTTTTGTCGTCTAGTCAAGTAACATATGTTTATTAAAATAAAATTTAATACTATTTCGTACTGATTCTTTCAAAACACGATTAGAAACTTAAGAAGCATTTCCACTGATTTTTATCATTCCCATTAATAAGTTTTAAAGTGTGACCGTAATGATCTTTTGTTTAGACCATGCGTATTGATGCTGGAGAGCCGTGGTGTGGAAATTTGGCAAGGGAAATACCAACTCAAGAAGTCCTAGTCATTTTATTGTTACTAAGGCTTACGAAATGTATTTCTGGTTATCTATAGTGTAACTCCACTGCGATGTTATTGAAAAATATGAGCCTATTTGTTTATTTTTAACACGTATTTATACTTTTTATACATATTTATTTGTATTTTAAATTTGTAACACTAATTTCTAATCTTAATAACCTTATTGTTTTTAAATTATTAGAAGTTATAGAGATTTTACTCTATGTGCATAGCAAGAGATTCCCTTATATTATGTTTTTAATTATTAATAAACGGATAGCGATAAGTAATTTTCTTGCTATGTAATTATCTGAGATATTTGAAGAAAATTGTGAAAATTACGAAGTTTTTTAATCTACTGTAATTGTTCTACATCAAAATAAGTACATAATTAATGTTTGGATGTGTAATTACCTCTCTCATATTTCTATATCTGTTTGAAACCTTCAATCAGAACTAGATGTTAAAAAAAAAATCTTTTTTTTTTTTTAAATTTTTTTTTTATTTTTTAATTTAAATTTTTTGTTTTTTTAAAGTTTTAAATTTTTTTTTTTTTTTTTTTTATCATGCAATCAAAATTTTTAGAAGCTATTAATGGGATTATATTCAATTCCGTTGAGTAAAAGGACACGCTTTAAGATTACCAATCCTATATCAAAAGATCTATTACAGTATCCATAAAATAAAAATAAAAAGAGTACATGGTAGTTAGATTCATTTATTCTCCCGTTCTTAGGATGAACTCAAAAGTGATTGACCTTCATATCATTTTGAAGGTCAAGATATGATACCATTTTGAACTGTAAGTTTCAGACAATTTTCTGATTAGTATTGAATACTAACAATTCTCAATTTTACGCATCGCTGATATCGCATATAAGTTCTTTTTTTTTTTTTTTTTGCTCAAATATTTTTTGTCTACATATGAAAACAATTTTCTAACTCAGGAATATTTTGAATGAGAACTGATAATAAAAGAAGTACACACTACAAAAAAATCGCGATTGTTTTAATATTTAACAAACATTGAGAGATAGTTCTATTTATGTATAAAACACTCAACCTGATTCATTTATTATTAAATAGAATAAGTGAACGCATCTTTGAACTCATCAATATATATATATATATATATATATATATTTCTATCTGTAATGTATCAGCTTTTATGTGGAGTTTTGAAAAATATTAGGTCGAAAGTGGCATTTAGATTTACAATTAATGATTTAAAGACGATAAATAAATTTATTAAAATCTCAATTTTTCTTTTTTATTTATTTATTTTGCTTGTTTGTTTTTGTTGATCACCACAATTCGAAAAAAATATATCATAGAGAAGTATTTGTTAAAATGTTTCCAGAAATTTTGGAAAATACAATTGAAAATTAAAAATCGAGGCTTTAAATTTTTTTTTAAAAGAATGAAAGTTAAACAACATTTAACTTAAAATGTATTTCATTGACTGAATTTTAGTGAATTGTTTGGGGAGGTGAGAAAAAAATCCTTTTGTAGATAAAATAAAAAAATAAAAAAAATGTGAGTGCCATGTTTCATGTGCCATCTTTTAAGATATTGTTTGAATTATGAAGTTTGAAATTTTATTATGTAAAATATTTAATACATACAAATAAATATTTAAAAGACAAATGTATTTATAAATATCTTTAATCTCCTGAATTTTTTTAGCTTAGATACATTTAAATAAAATGGTGGTGTGAACTTATTTAACTTATTTACTTGACAGAAAATTGTGTGATGAAAAACCATTAAAAAATTCCTTTTGAATCCCGTCAAGAAAAATACATGTTTGTGTGTGTGTTTATGTAAATATATTTATTCTAGATAAAAATCCACATTTGAAAACACACAATCAGAAATATTTCACTATCAAGATATCTTCTCCAATTAATTAGTTAAAAATGATATAAGTATATATATCTCATTGAAAAAAGGATAAAAAATTTTTATCACCTCACATTTATTTTTAGCGAGCTGCTGTAAAAAAGAAATTTTAACCTTAAAAAAAATGTAAAAAATGATGATTAATAAAACAGAACTATAATGAGTTGTCAGCTTGATAAAAAATGTTTTCGTTCTGAATAAAAAGAACATTCTTTCTTTATTTCGGTATTAATCTTAAAACTAAAATTATAGAAAGAGAGTTTGAGTTTCATTTCTTTTATTAGGATTTATTTATTCTTTTCTTTTTAAAGAAAGCACTTTTATATAGTAATAGTTAAAATATATTTATTCGTTCAATGCTGAAAGAGTAGCCTTAGATTTCGCGACGAAAAAAAAAAAAAAAAAAACCGAGAATGAGGAAATAAAAGAAGAATTTCGTTTCTGAAGAGTTGGGTTGTAAATCAATTCTCAAAATCATGCAGCGCGTCACAACTTTACACTCGTTTCCAAAACTTTCATAAATTTCTAAAAGAGCTATTTTTTTTTTCTTTTTCAATCAAAAAATAATAAATGAATTCCTTTTCACGATATCGAATTATTTTTTTTCCACTTGAATGATTTAAACTTATCGCACCATGAGCATGATTCTTTTTTATTTCATTTTTCCACATTTATTTTTCATATGTACTGTAACTTTTTTTTCCTAATTGAATAATCGATTGACTATGAAGTTCATATGAATGGCAACGATGTACAAAAATCATTTGGAGTTTTCAATGCGAAGGAAATTCTTTTTCTTACTCTCTCTGATAATTTCTTGGAACACATATTTAAATTCTTAATGTTTTACTCGTAGATTTCCAGAAGCAAGTTTGAGATATTTGCTTATATAATTTTCACAAAAGTTTCGCAATTATATTTCTTAAACGTCTCATAACACATTTGTTTTCATTGAATATATTTTCGGAAATAATTTCGAAAAGGATTTGTGTTTCTCTCACTCTTTATCATTCAATTTTTTGTTTGCTATTTATAGCTCAATTTTGTTTTATATTGTAAAAGTTGCTTTTGCATTTATAATATCGAAATGTGTTCAAAATGGGGGAAAAAAAACCCTTTAAACGTTCAAATGAAAATTCAAATTAACTATTCAAATGAAAGTTAACGTAGCGTATATTTTCTCCAGTACTTTATGTATAATTATTGGAATAATTATAAATTGCAAATAATAATAATAATTTTAAGCTCGAATGGTATTTACAAGTTAATTTACATATGTTATTTGTAAATTTTTAATTTTTTTAATACTTGCGTGCTCTTTGAAACTAGAATATTCAAAGAAATTAAATCAATAACCAGGTGTAAAATGCAAACAATCTCATGTCTGTTTTCCATCTGATACTTATTACACTATTAAGAGAAATTTATTAAGCTTTTTTTTTCAGAAGCAGTTGATATATTTGGGAATATCTGGTTAGATGGCGTTCTTATAAATTTTAAATATGTTTCATAGCACTATGCAATGTCATGAATCGAATTAATTCATAAATTAGAAAAAATATTTTAATTTTTATAGATTAAATGATATATATATATATATATATATATATATATATATATGCAGACTTCAAGTATTTTCATAAAAATAATTAGGATAGTTGGAAGGTTTTTATACTGTATTTAAGTGTTTTTTAAGTTTACATAATCCGAAATGTCTCCTCTATTTTTTAATGATTCGATTTTTATTAAAGGAAGAAAAAAAAAGTGTGATTTTTTTTTATTTTATTTATTTGGAAAAAACAGGGAAAATTAGGGCGTAAGCTGTTAAAACACAGTGATTTACTTTCCACTATGCATTTGAAAGAACTGAACTCTAATGTCCAACTTTAAACTCATCTTACTTTTCGTTTCGTCTTTAAAATGAGCTTTACATTGTTTCTAGAGAAGAAAAGAACTCTTAGTCGCCGCCTGAAACCTAACACTATCTCTGTGTCAGTATAATGGATTTCATTTCGGTGACGAGTTCTAGTACCAAATTTGGGATATTCTACAATCCTCATTGAAAATTTATGCTGCTGCTATTCAGTTTCTTTCTAAACAGAGTTCCTGATTGTTACGGCAGATTTGAAAAGAAGATAAATATTTCAGTTTGTTTGTTCTTTACATCTGGGGATCGAAACATTTAAGTTGATCTAACAATAACATTGTTTTATTTTGATGAGGCGTTTAATTGCGTCTGAATATTTTGTTGTTATAAGTGCCGAGTCTGGTTGTGTATTGAACATTAGGTTTCATTATTTGAAATTTGCGATTTCATATACATAAATTTTGGTGTAAAAACAGTTTTCTCAAAGATTACATAATGTATATATATATATATCTTTTGTAAGTCATTTTATTGAAAATATGTCCCAGATTTACTTTTGTTGTATTTCTATTAATTTTTTTCATAAATAGTAGTAATGAATTAAAAGTATTACTTGCATATTACTTAATATTAATTTATACATTGTAAAAATGTTCTACATTATCTAATGTACTTTATTAATATTCTTAAAAATAGCTTGGACAATATCCTTTTTAAATGTCACATTTATTGCAATATATAAATGGATCATAAGTTATATCTTAATTTTCAGTTAGAAATTACTAAATTTTATCTTAATGCTGTAATGTGTCTTTTATTTTGTTACTTTAAAATGGAGCATAATATTTGTTCCAGAGCTAATTCTTAAATTGCTTGTTATTAAGATGTGAACTAAATTTTTTTCTGAATGAGTTTCTTGCAAACTCTTTGCTTTCAAAATTAAGTTAACGGAACTAATACGGCTTAATTAAAATGAAATTGTTGAAGTGCTTCGAAAATTTAAGCGATAAAGTAGCTAGTTGCAATGTTTTAAAAATGACATTTGAAATGATTCGTCACTTCAGATAAGAATGTTTCAAATTCAGTTCAAATAATTCAGTTGATAAAAAAGAAATGTCATTCTATATGAAGACTTACATTTAATATTAATTGTAAATGTTGTTAATTTCTTTCTTTCTGATATTGAGTGTTTATCTGGTTTAGTTTGTATAGATTGTGTCCGTGGCTTAAAATGAAATAAATTCGAGTATGAATCAATTTCTAGTTAATACGGTAAATTCTTGAATTAAGGTTGAATTCAAATATATGCCTTCATCATAGATTCGGGTTAAGTTTAAAATTGAAATTCAACATTTTTCGCGTTTCTAGCCTGTAAGTTATATTTTGCATTCATCTATACAATTTAAAGACTTTTTTTTGTGTTGTTGTGTAAGTTATTTGAAGCACGCCTAAAAGTACCTGTTGGATATTGAAAACTTTAAGAATTATATATATATATCCACACGAAGTGTGGCTATTAAATAATGAAACTGAGGCTGCTATAGGAGAAGTACGCATGCACCAAATGCCAGCGATCGACAACTATTTAGCGTGAAGCCTTCTCTTTCGATTGCAGTGCCTCTGGTTTCCGTAAACAAATCCTCATAGCAGTAGTCTTCGTTCGCATTAGAGTTATTTTTTAAAAAAATTATAAGTGTAAAAATAGAACAACGAATTGTTGTAAAATTTCACATGAAACTTGGAAAAGCCGCTACTGAAGCTTATAATTTATTGAAAGATGTGTATGACAATGAATGTTTATCGCGTGCATGTGTTTATGAGTGGTTTAAGCGTTTAAAAAAGGCTGAGAAGAAGTTGATGGGGATTCATGCCCGAGTTACTCTTCCACGTCAAAATCGAATGACTATATCGAAAAAATAAGTAATCTGGTTTGATCTGACTGTCGGTTAAGTATTCGTGTGATTGTTGAGGCTGTAGGAATCTACAAAGAATCCGTTCGGTAAATTTTACATGACGCGCAAGCAAAAATTTTACGTAACCCATAAGAAAAAAGTGTGTACAAAAATGGTGCCTAATTTCTCACGTTTGAACAGCAAGAAGCTCGCAAAAATGCTTGTAATGACATTTTGAATGCCATTGAAAATGACCCAAACTTACAGGAAAGGATAATAACATGTCATGAATCATGGTTTTTTACTTATGATCCTGAAACAAAGGCCGATCCATAGAACGGAAGAACCCATCTTCATCTAGAGCCAAACAAGCTCGAATGAACAAATCAAAATTCGAATGAGCAATTCAAAGCAATGAAGATTGTTTTTTCTTCGATATTCATAGGATTGTGTACCTTCACTGTGTTCCTGAAGGTCGTACTATTAATTAACTTTACTACCTTCACGTTCTTGCTGAACTCCGTGAAAGAATAAGGAGAAAAACAATCCGAATTTTGGAAGTAACCGCATTGTCTGTCAAGAGAATTCTAGTCCAAGTACAGCATCCCATTGTTAGACCATCTGTCTTATTCGCCGGATCTTGCTCTATGCGATTTTTATCTGTTTCCTAAGGTCGCTATTTATTGTCACTCCTTGTATATATATATATGTGTGTGTGTGTGTATTAGGTCGGCATAAATTAACGTCAGATATTCAGTCCCTATAACGCATATTATATTGGGCGAAATGTAACAGAATTTGGCGTACATGCAGAGTAAATAGATTGTTTCGATTTCTAACGAAAACAAAATTAGTACCAAACGTCACCGCTTGGGGAAAATATGATGCTGCAAGCGTAATATATGTGATAAGTAAATATCTATCAATTGAAATTGTAAATAACTACTTTTTTTAAATTAATAATAGGCAACGTTTATCATTACTTACAAATGTGGTTCAATTTGCTTCATTCTGATGTGATGATGTGTGTAAAGATGTTGAATAGGGGACATCTATTTGACGTAATATTGCTCGTGTGAAGCTGGTACCCTACACATTAATCATCTCCGATTCTACAACAGCATTGCTACTTCATCAATTTGTTGCTGCTTGAATTCTTGGCGTTCAAAGTAATGGTTGCATTCTTAGAGTTTCTGTAGATTCAATTTATTGATCATTTTTCGTAAGTTAATTCTGTCCATGTATCTTCTCAACTTTCTCAGTTTCCGGAATCACGGAGGGTAGCACTGGCATTTTCGTTCCGCTAATATAACAGATTTACTAATAAAGTAAGGTCATATAAAGTCAGTGTCATCGAAAGACAATTCATCTATGAAAATGGTTAGAATTTTCCAAACCTGTCCTTTTATCTTTTTGATATCTCAACACGGGCAGCGTTTATGCAAATATCTAGCTTTATTCTTGACCACAGCCCCAAACTTTTCTCTAGCAGCGACATTTAGTGCTAATTTTTTTCTCGTTAGGAATAGAAACCGTATACTGACATTTCGCCCGGTACAATATGCATTATATGGCTCTGAACACATGCTATTTTATGCCCACCCTGTACATATACGAGGGTTATTCAATATTTTAACAGACAAACGTTTAATGCAACAGGAAACTTTCAATGCAAGCAGTTGAAACTTTTGCAAATTTCAGGCAGCATCTTTGCGAAAAGTATTATTCGGTTTCTGTTTATATCTATGAAAACATAACCCCGGAAGTCTTAGTTACGATGGTGTGTCTGCTCGAAAAAAGTACATTTTAAAAATAGCGTTCTGTGATTTGATTTTTACTTTCGGCAAAAGTAAAAACATCAAAAATACTCTCTCGGACGAACAAAAAATTCGGCAGCAGTTGCGTGAACAGCAAGGACTCTTGCGCATGTCTGGACAAGTTTAAAAGTTGTCGTAAAAGCGTCACCGAAGAATCGAGTCCCATGGTCTAGTTTTCTATTATTATTTGGAAAGGCGACGACATATATCAACAACCTATACTATTCATATGTGATTGAGAAGTAAGCCAAGTTGCATTGAAAAAGAAATGTTCGGGATGGCAGGAGAAGGACATGTTTCTTCTGCAACACAAATACGACCTCTTATAACTCATACTGATGCAAAGTAGGTTGGGAGTTTCTACCACATTCTCCTTACAGCCCTGACCATGTCCATTCAGAGTTGTTTCTGTTTGGTCCGATGAAAGAAGTTTTGTGTGGTCAACGACAACAAAGGTGTTTCGACGTTAGTGATTTTCAACCTCGTACCCCGTGAAGGGAGAGAGAGTTGTTGACCTTGGGAATCGGTGGTTTAGTTGTTTCGAACCCTGGTCCAGTGGGTACAAAGAAAAGTTGACCGGTCGCTTTTTGCTTCTCTCATACCAGCTGGGCTGAAAAAGACGTCTCATTCTGGTTAGTTAGTAAGGCGTTTTAACTTCTGGCGTTCTTGTTGAAGAGAGACACTGCATATTTCACCTCCAATATCATCATGATGATACGGAGAAACATTGGTATTTGTAGAGAAGGCTGCCTTTTCAGCCAATACTGCAATTGATATACATCCCCTCGCTGTTGAATTGAGTTTTGCTTGGTACAATTTTCATTTGTATCATCGGCTGTCTCTAGATGAGTGGCGGATTTCGTCGACATGTGCACCAGAACCGGAATATCGCTAGTCGTGATTTATATGCGGTTGTCTTAGACACACAGAGGCAAGTATTTTGCGTCGGGAGCATATGCAATTAGTAGTTGTAGGCTATCCTGCAATCTAATATTTAAGTCCTGAGTCACCACTTCGGCGTTGAAGAAGGCGGCATTGAAGAGGGTCGTTGAAGTGTAAAGAAACAAAAAGTACAAAATTTTCTTCAATGTAAAGAATTTTTCGCTGAGGGGATAAGAAGTATCCCAGAAAGATGGAACAAGTACAGAGAAGTTGGTGTGGATTGCATAAAAAATATGTAATAAACTGTATTAATGTAATAAACCATTTATGGGGTAAAACTATTGGTCTGTTTATATATATATATATATATATATATATATATATATATATATATATATATATATGCGTGTGCGTATGTATTTTCATAATATACTTTAAGCTGTTCAATATTTAATTTATTCGCTACTGAAAAGTTTTCTTTTTCCGAAAATAATTTAAAAGAAAATAAAAGTCGGGTATTCGAAAAATCAGCAGAAAAAACCAACACTTTCGAATTTTCAAGTCTAGACAAAGCATTTTAACAAGCTTAAGTCTGGAAAACGACATCGGTATCTAAGCAATGAAATTGCTATCAAATATATGTTCAAGTTTCTTAAGATTGTTCTCTGTTATTGATTAAAATTCAACTGATCATTGAAGATAAAAAAAAATTCTTATGGTCATCTCTTAAATTCTCCGACATTTTCTTCTCGGAATTTCGGGCAACTTTTATTTTTCATTTGTAGCGAACATTAATAGAAGACATATAACTTCGAATTGAGACTTGCTTTATCTTCAAAGGAACCATGTTCAATTATTCATAAGATTTTTGTATTTGGCTACTAGAAGAGTTTCTCCGTTTCGAAGCATTGAGGTCGGATTTTCTTAGAAGTATCTGGTTTGACAATTCTTTTACATCTGAAATAAAGATCGGTTATGCAATGAATCACAAAATTTCTTGAAAGTAAAAATTACGCATTTTAACACATTTTTAATAGTTATAAAGAAGAATGTTCAGTAGCTCTTCATGTTTATTTAAATGAACGAAATTAATTGAAATCGGGTGTGTCTTTTGTGGCTAGGTATGACATACATTTGTATCTACATTTGATTATCTTAGAATCATTATTTATGTGTATAAGAAATAAAAATATTTTAATTAATCTGGAATTTTTATGAGTATTCAAAACTATTAAAAGTTACACGATGTCTATTACAGTTAAATTTTTGTCAAATAACACATGGATTATAAACATATTACATTTCTGTACTTTTTTATGTTGTAATAAGATTCATTTTAACCTTTCTCTCTCTCTCTCTCTCTCTCTCTCTATATATATATATATATATATATATATATATATAAATGTAAGAAAATCTAATCATAAATATTTATTTTTCTGTTTTTATATTTTAATCTTGAAATATAATTTTAAATAATTTTCAATTTCTCTTTTGCAGATCGCTTATATTTTACTACCATTCAGGAAAAGAAAAGACCCAAAATATCTGTCACTCATCATTACTTTTGCACTGATGAAGAATTGGTGTACAATAGGTCAGTTAACATTCTGTTTAAAAAGATGATTTTACAAACCGCTTAACAGTTTTGCTTACACATTTAATTTTGAAACGTTTTCGTTTTTATTTTGTTTTGCTTGTATATATCAACTCGTTTATTTTTTTTCTTTTGCGTACTTAGCTGATTGTTGCATGTAAATAAATTCGATTAGATTATATTTGATTTTTCATGAACTTAGACGGAAAGAAGTTTTTCTAAATCTAAGCTAGTTCTCTGATTTATACAAAAATATAGAAATACTGTTTAACCTTCTTCTTTATACGGTTTTATTATGTGTAAAATGTCAACTTTAAATAAAAAATTTTGTACTTTGTTTACTCTGAAGATTTTCCTTCTACAATCAAGTTTAATTAATATGAGAGTTTGGTTTGGATTTTTCCTTTATAAACTTAAAAAATATAAATTACATTTCTTAAAACAAAAGTTAATTTTTTTAGTTATATATAGTAAAATAAAATAAAAAGATTAATCTTTCGTATCGCTTCGAGTATGAGTTTGTGAAAAACAATCGACGGTAATATTTATTGACTTTCTTCTGCCTCGGGTTTCATATCAAATTCTTTAAATTTGGCAATTTTAAGCGTTTATTTAATTGTAAGTTTTATTTACTACATATGTTATTTTTATATTAATTAATAAGGATATAGGTTTAATATAATTCCCTTTTCTTCAAAAATGGAGTATATATTTGAATAATGCTAATTTAAAAATAGAAAAATGTTTCATGAATAGATTGGTAAGAATTTTGTGTGTTTGTAGAATGAATTACAAAATATATTTATAATTAACATCAGTTTTTAGATAGAGTTATTTATGCCAACAATTTTTAAATCATTAAATTCATAAATTTTTATGAAGATTAAAATAACTTTTTAAAAGGACAACAGTTATGATCTAATCAAAATCTAGATTAAAATTTAAACAATTTTAATAATATAATCCCATAGATTATTTATTGTTATAAATATTTAATCGATATATAATTTAAATAGAGTTAATATTTGGTAGAATTAATTCTTAAAAAAATTGATGGATGAATTTGAAAATACACTTGTTAAACAAAAAGAGATAACCAAATAGCGAAATGTGAGAATTTTTCTAGAATATGAATTACAAATGAGCCGAATAATTCGACTTAAATTTGCGGATTTAGAACTACATATATCTGAATTTAATAATACTTTAAAAATCTGTTCGATTGCATCAAACATTTTTAAAAAAAATTTAACTTTGAAAAGTGTTTTGAAAATTTATTTATTTGTACCATAATTATATTTAATTTAGGTTTCTTCCTATTTGTTTCGAATATTTGTAGCCTTAATAAAATTCATTGGTTGTTTTTAAAGTATAATGCAGCGCTTTATCAGTAATCCGACTGATATCGGACCAGAGATAATAGGAAACGCCGTTTTACCCGAAAACCACTAAAAATAACGCATTTATGCAGCAAAGTTATGTATTAACGTATAAAACTTAATACAGTATTTGCAAATAAAGTGTCAAACCCAAAAAATAACTCAAGCTTCAAAAAATATACTTTTGTATTGATAGAAATTGTTTAGCTTTCTGTTTAAGTATAGTGTTTAGTATACATTATCGCCCATTGACGTAGAAAACACAAAATAATATTCTATGACTTGTCAACCTATATTAAATACTTTGGATTACTGGCTGGACCAGAAAGGTAAAGTACTGGATTGTAGGAGGGAGTAATATATTATGTTTATTACTTTGGACCTTTCTTGTAAATTATTAAAAACCCTTTCAATAATCAGAATGTTTCACTAAAATGACGAATAAAATGACTAAAAGCTTATAAAATTAATTTATTGTAGAATTCATCTCTTGAGTCTTTTACTCTTTTGTTTAGTGTTCGCAATTATTTCAAATATAATTAAACTGGGCATCAAATCTGAAGTGTACAAAAGCGCACAAAAAAACAGTCTATTTAACATAAAATTTGCTTGGTTCTTTGATTTAAAATCACCAAATTCAGATGAGTTTTGAAAAATCCGAAATGGGACTCATAAGAATCATTATATGTGGTTTAATTCGCGAAACATTCTGTAACATATTCCTCATTATTTTTGATGTTATCATTTATATCTTAGTCTTTGTATGCTTGTTATGTGTAGGCAATTTTTTTTAAAATAAATCTCTATATCGTATGTTTCATTGCAATTCTCAATTTACCTTCTTCTTTACTTTTTTGTTATTCTGTATCATATAATGATTAAGAGGCTTGAAGAAATAAAAAAAGTTACAAAATCTTGAAACAGAGATTTTATTTTAATTCTATTATACTTTCTGGGTACTAATTCAAAAACATGCACATATTTTTCTGAATGTTATTCCAGTCAAAATATAGAAATGTTAAAATGTTTCTTCAAATTCTTATAATGAAGCAATCTGACAATAGATTTGTTTTGTACTTGCATAGAAATTCCTTGTAAATGTTATTCTTCTCTTACAAATTACTGCAAAGCTGGGCATTTATTTTGAAATGTCTTTGATTGTGCAGTTGAGTTTATATTTTAAATCAAAATATTTCCTTCTTTTTTTATATATTTATTAAAGTTAGTGAGAGGCATTTAAAAAATTTATCTTTACAGATTTTCTTTTGTAAATAAACTCCCTCTTTTTAACATAAAAACAAGCAAATTATTATACATTTTTAGAAGGATTTCTAATTACATAAAAAAGTGCCTTCTAAATATCATTCATTTCCATTAAAATTAGTTAATTTTACTTAAAACTATTTTACTTTAAAAATAAATTATTTAATGATACTTTTTATTTCTTTAGATTGGTAAACGTTCGATTTTGTTACCACTTTTATCATTAGTGTGCATATGGTATCATGTAATTTAGAACACAGTTAATGTGCATATTACTTAGTTTTTCCATATACCAGATTTGTTCTGTTAAATTGAAGAATAATCTACCAAAGTAGTTTTCCGAACTTTACCTTGGTAATGTGCCCATTAATGCAATCAGAATCGTTAAGTGCAAAAATTTTATTTCACCTTTTATTTCCTTTCCCTCCTTCCCATTCTCCTTCCGTTTTGAAGGCCTTTTGATATCGTCGGGCTGTTATCAAAAATCTGAATTTAGGATATTTTTAACACAAGTAGATGTCCGTCCTGAGAAATAAATTAACGTCAAATAGCAATCAACAATCCCTTAGTACTAGACAGGGTCTCAGAAAATGGGACTGCAATATAAATGTGCCTCAAATAGGTGTGCTTGTCGCAAAAACCAATAGCTATGTAATTCAAACTGTCACCTTTAAAACCTTTCTATCATCTTTGTCAAATTTAACCTTTACATTGCACTAATAAGTAAGCATAATTTTATCACTGTTTTTGCAAATTCATTTCATTAATTGTATTAATGTTTTTAAACCTCTTTTTAAAATGCTTTGTATTCTTCTGTGTTCATTGTATCAACTTGACTCTTTAGATATGGAAAAATAAATAAATAACATTCCATTTCAACTAAAATCATTACGTTTTATTTACAATTTGCTTATTATTGCACGAAATTATTAATGAAAACTTAGGACGAAGTATAGAGAGAGTGTTTCTGAATTATTATATGATACTTTGTATTATTTTAAATTGCTGTTTGAGTATTAATTTAAGAGTACAAAAGCATTGGTATTCCAGCAAAGTCCTTAAATTAACTTAAAGGAGTGCCTAGTAGATAATGTGTGAATTATTCAGGTAATCTGCTGATTAACTAAGTATTATAAAAAATTAAATAATTTTCCGCGTCTAAATAGATCGGCTTAATTAATCTGCTAATTATTTAGGTAATGGACACAATACTTGATTTCCGCACTTTTGTGGTAACACATCTAAACAAAATATACAAATGATGTGCATTATTGTAATGTTCTACAAATATGAATTATTAATCCTAAGTGAGTTTGGCATTTCTACTATCTTTGAGTTAGAAACGCCAAATTTTCATTATACTTGAAATATCAAAAATTAAAGTTAAAAATATATACACATACCGAGATCAAATTTTATTTCTTTTAATCTTTTTGTACATATTAACAATAAATCGAAAATACTGAATAAATTTATGTGAAAAAATTTGTTTTTGAAAAGATAAAATCTCTTTTTACTGTAAAGGAAAATGTTTTGTTTGCTTCTTGAGAAGTTTTTGAAACTTAAACACTGAACTGACAATCTAATCGATATATCGGTTATATGTGTGAATAGATACAGTTTTTTCAATGTTAAAATGATAAAAACCTTAATAAGCTATTGTTTGTAACAATGTATTAATAAAAAATCGTAAGAAATTGCGAAAAACAAACAAACAATGTTAAACAATAAGTTAGCTGTTTTTTCGTGATGTGATCTTTATATAAGAGCTAAAATATGTATAAAAATGAATTTATTCCGAAAGACGACACCTTTCCTGAATAGTCTTCCTTATATTTTAAGCTCAAATAATTTTTTATTCTTGAAAAAAATGCTTATTTCCATATTTTTTCTTCACATTTGAATAATGATTACTTATTTTATTCAATTATTATTGAATGCTCTCTTATTTAGTGGAATTCAGCGTTTAAAAATAAATTTGGCTTTTAAACCAATTTGAAAAAATCATCTTAAATTAATTTCTCTTATTCTACAGCACGAGCAAGAGGCCTAATTTTGAAAAATAAGTAAATAATAATAAAAACTAATTTCCAAAAATTATCTTTATAGTGAAAAAATAGCGGAAATGTATTTTAAATTGTATATTGGAATACTCTAGGTCTGTGTTAATTTAAGTTTACAGTATTCCTAAGTTTCGATCTCGATTACAATGCATTTTTTAAATTCATGATGTTTCAATTTGATTCAAAATGAGGAATTGGAGGCATATTATCGATATTTTATAATCCATTTTCAATGAAGACATTCATGTGATTTAAAATTTCCGTGTGTTGTATTGAATCCACATAAGAGGTAACAGTTTCAAAACATCATTACTCAAGAGTTAACGACCTGGCATCTTTACTCAACATAAGCCGACATATTTGATGACAAATTCATCTTTCTTCTTAACTAAAAAACCAGTTATGACTATTTTTATTTGTAAGTTATCCCTGTAGTGTATTTAAGGGATGAGAACAAGAATAATATTTGACCCTTGTTTTTGAGATCAAACTATTTTTATTTCAGTTCCTGTGACACACGTTGAAAGTGAAAACGAGGAACACTTGTGTGACCTACATTATACGATTAAATTAACATTGTATTTCCATTATATCATTCTTTTTTTTTTATTCAGTTTCTTTCGTTTGGTCATTGTATATTAATAATGCTGAAGAATATTTTGTTGTTATTTTACTGATGTTCTTTTTTAATCTTTCAGTTTTTATGCTGATTTCGGGCCATTAAATCTGGCTATGGTTTATCGTTATTACTGTAAGCTGAATAAGAAATTAAAAGTAAGTTTCTTATACGTTAATACTTTTGATTTCTAATCGATTTTATTCAATAATTTCTTTATCATTAGTGCATTATTTTCAATAGTTTCTTAAGTTAAGGAATACATATATTTTGTTCCTTTCCTAACTAATATTCAAAATAAATATTGAGGAATTAAAATTTAAACGCATCATTAGAATTTTATAAAGAATTTAAATTCTAAATACACTATGATCATCAAATATTTTCGTTCAAATACATAAATGGATCGATATAAGTAATGTAATAAGTAAGCGGATAATATTTAAATGAAGCCGACGTATATATATATATATATATAACATTATGAGCAAGTTAAAATTGAAATGGTATTTTAACATGATTTATAATAAAACTTTGTATTTTCTACGAAAAATATGTCATTTTTCGAAATAATGTATCTTGAAAATTTAGCAATTTAAGAAAGGTAAATCAAACGGTTCCGCGACGCATTATTTTAAGAATATAATTTTGGTTATGACTCATTTGTACATGATGAAGCTGGAGATGTTTTAAAGTCAAAATAACATTGCAAACAGAACTATATATATCAGAAGAAAAAAAGTAAAATAGCATTGAGGTCACTTCATATCTCCTCATCTAATGATATAAATTAATAATGAGACTATAATGATGATTCAAAATTTAACAACATTTTGAGTTCCACGTATTCTAGAGTTAACACGTGGATTAATTTGACATTTATGAAATAAACGAGGGGTAACTGACGTTAATGTTTTATTTTTTCAATTCTTTGGATTGTAATAATTAGATGAAATCACTCTTCTGTGTTATTTTTTTCATTTGTAAGACATGTTTTTTTTTAATTCACTCTCTAGCAAAACTTGAAATATATTTAGAAGTAATGAAAACATTAACAGTGCATTCAATCTCATAGACGCTGATGAATTTGTCAAAAAAAGTTTTTAGTTTAAAAAAAAATAATTTGTTTATAATTGAAAGTATTTTCTTCCAATTGTCTTTCATGATAATTTTCTTATCAAAATGTTACATACCCGTCATAATTGAAAGATTTAAATTTAAAATTTTATTCATAATTATGCTCGAAAATTAATTTATTTAATTGTAAGTATTTATTACTTTTGTTGAAGACTGATAAAGTGGTAAGTGAATTAAAACAGACATATTCAATTATATACTTAAACAGAATAGATCAAGTATTTCTCATGGCAATTTTACAAATTTTTACTTTGAATATTTTATTCAAAATATTTAAACAATAATATTGTTCCAATTCTTTAGCCATTAAATTTCACGAATAATCATTCGTCTTTGAATTTCATTACAATGAAGCTGAAAATACTGAAGGCTGAACTTTTAAATTTAGATGTAATGTAACTTCGATAAAAAAAAATATTTCGAAAAAGCAGAAGTACAGTGATAGATATTAAGTCATCGACGCTTTGAAATAAAGCAGACAGAATGTTAATATAGTGGAACCTTGATTAGACGTTTTTCATTACACCAGAAGGGGAAAAAATGTAAGAAAGAAGAAAATATAAAATCAAGATGTAGTAGAAACCTAAATTTAAAGAAAAGAAAATGAAATTAATTGTATCCATCTTTAATCAATTTGTTACTTTGTTTGATTTTTGTTGAATATTAGTTAGCGTACAGTATTTTTGATATTTTAATGTTTTATAAATTCAATTTTCTAAGAAAAACTTTAATTTTTCATGTGCGGATCATCGTATTCTCTCAATAGGTTTTATAGTCTTTGTTATTATCTCTACAGTAGGTATAAACTAATCTAAAAACCTTTCCAAAATATAAAACGTTGAAATTCTAGTTTTACAATTGTTTGTTTTGTTGAACATGGGATTTTTCAAACACGTTTAGAAATCAATTTAAATACCATTATTTCTCAATAATTTCTGTCTTTCTTAAGTGATAACTTATTTTTTCTAGCATTTTTATTACATGCATGACAATAGATATCCAAACAGAAGAAGAAATGATAGTCAAATAAATTGTGATATTTTAAATATGCTTTTCCATGGAAAAATTCTATGAAAAATACTTTTTCTTTCTTTGCAGAACAATTTACAACGCAAAAATTCTTACGAAGAATAGAAGATCTTTAATATTATCAACATTTTGTTTTTTTTTTCAAAGACGCATTAAAAGTACCGGAAGAGGGGACATGTGAAGCGAGTAACATAAAACGGAGGTCGTTAATATAATCCTGCACAAAGAAAATTAAAAAAAAATGTAAAATTACATTAACATTTAGTTATTAACATGCAAATATATTTTCTAAACTATTAGCGTTTTAAAATATTTTACGTTGGCTTTGGATTTAGAAAATCTTTTACTTCTAGTGCAAAAAGCAGTAAAACGTGCATTAGTATCAAAATGTAAACTTAATTTAAATACAAACGAGGCTTTGCACTAGAAGAACGAAAAGGTGATTATGTACTAATCAAAGGTTAATCTGCAATTTTTACGCTGAATTGACTTTTTCTTTCCTCGAAAAACTTTCGTCTGAAGAAATTGATGTTATGTTCTTGAATTCTTAAATATTAAGCCTTTTTTAATTACTATTAATAAAAGAAAATTTTATGAGTTTGTTATTTGTTATATATTTGAGTCTCTTAGACAGAGAATGTTTAAATTATCAATATTTTTATGTAATTTTTATCTTAAAAAGATTTTCCTATAAGTTTTTTTAAAAAAGTATCTATTTACTGAAGAATGTTTTTCCGTATGAATGATAAATTTATGTTAAATTTCATATAAACTTATTTTACTACCGTTTCATTTGTTTTATGTAAAGGAAAATGGATTTCGTTATTGTAATAAAAATTATATATGTACACTAAAGAGGCAAAAGGCATGGGATATATCCTAATATGTGTGATACCTCTTTTTGTTCGTCGAAAACCAGCTACTCGACGTAGCATTGACCAACAAAACATCGGGAGTCCTTGAAGAAATATTCAGTCACGCTGCCTCTACACCTCTCTATAATTGTGAAAGTGTTGCCGGCGCAGGAATTTGTGCAGGGTCTGATCTTTCGATTATGTCCCTTTTATATTGGAAGTTATTTAGGTCTGTCAATTGAGGTAGCGAAGTATTTCGCTGGAATTATACAGAATGTTCCTCAAATAAATCGCGAAACATTTGTACCGGTCACATGACACATTATCATCCCGGAAAGTTCACTTCGTTGTTTGGGTGCATGAAGTCTGTGAGTGTCTGTAAATGGTTTCCAAGTAGCTGAACATAACTATTTCCAACCAATGATATGTTCAGTTTGACCAGAGGACCGCTCCATGCCATGTAAACGTACCATTACGGAGCCATCAATAGCTTGTACAGGTCTTTGTTGAGGGTCTGTATGTCATACTCGAATTCTACCATCAACTCTCAACAACAGGAATCGTGACTTATCCTGCCAAGTAACGTTTTCCCATTTATATAGGGTCCAACTGATATGTTCACGAGTCCTGAAGGGGTTGATTGTTGCTATAGATTGATTATTACTGTTATTTGACATAGTGTTGCTTTTCTGGTAACACTGATTACTCTACACTTATGTGTTCTCGGGACACTCATGACACTGCTGATCGAATAATGTTAAATTTCCTAGCAATCTTCGAAATTGGAATACTTCATGTGTCTAGTTTCAACTAGCATTCAGCGTTCAAAGTCTGTTAATTTCCATTTGATAGTCATAATCACATGAGAAAAATTTTCACGTGGATTCCTTAAGCACAAATGAAAGCTCTGTCAGTGCACAGCTCATTTATACATTTCTTGCGCGATTTTCATATTGCTGTCCTGTGATTTTTCTGTTTCAGTGTATATTTCTGAAACATTTATTATTTAGGGTATATAGTCTTAATATTTCCTCAGATTTATTGCCTTATTTCTCTTATGTGATTAACGAGTGAAGAAATATCGCAATGTTAGAGCATATATAGGTTTAGTTGAAGAGGTTTCGTATTAAAATTAATAAAACTGTGCATTTTTTATTGATTAT
This sequence comes from Nephila pilipes, assembly GCA_019974015.1. NCBI lineage: Eukaryota > Metazoa > Arthropoda > Arachnida > Araneae > Nephilidae > Nephila > Nephila pilipes. The sequence continues at coordinate 328,457 of BMAW01061552.1, forward strand.
TGAATAAAAATCTGTTTATTTAGTTTTGAAGGAGTCTTTTTAAAACGAAGCTATGGATAAAATCTCCAATTATTTAAAAAGTATTTGCTATTAATAAAACGCTTCACCTTCTATGCATACTCACCCACCTTTAGTAATAATTAATGTTTCTCCCATATTCAAAAAACGAAATTTCCTACGAATTATTTAAGTTTAAAAGACCGTTAAGTGTTAAAGTCGTTTTCTAATGTTAAAAAATATAGCATAAACTCGATACATTTTTCCAGATAGAAAAATATTCAAAAATTAATATTACATTCTTATTTCGATATCCAATTGAGAGTAGTATATTTTGTTTTACTACTTATTTCCAACTGAATAAGGCGAACTTTTGCTGTATAAAATATGTTCAGCACTAAATTTCCTATAATGTAATGTCAAATTGATTTTTATTTCTACCTATCAAAGGGGGGGGATGAGGTATTTGTGAGATATTTCAAAATTTTAAAGATTAAGTATCATAAATGGATATGCGTATTAAAATCCAACACAAATTAATTTTAATATTGGGGATTTTTTTTTTTACCTGAAAGTGTGTGAGTTTGCGTCTTGCTTCGAGACGTTAGAAGTGAATTTAGGTGTTTAGTTTTCGATGACTGTAAAATGTGTTATGGTGATTGATAAGTCTCGGGGTTAAACATTAAACAATATTGAGATTTGTTAACGAAAATAGAGGTTATATTTTCACCCATAGACAACTCAGTGAAGCATTATCTTTATATAAATGAAAGATAAAAGATTACAACCTATCAAAAGGGTTATTGTTTTAGGTAATGTATAAATTGGTCACCCGACCGCTTTTCACAATAAAGTGCGAAAAGCGCGGGACGTTTTCATTTTACGGCTGCAATAATTACATTTCGCTTAAAATATATTCAATTTAATAATTTATCTTTTGCTTTAATTTTGATGTCTGAAAAGTATATTATTGTCCATTTCAATATTTTATCTTTTGCTTTGATTCTAATTTCTAGTTGAATAATTATTTAATCGCTTCTTTAAGGCTCCCGTCTACCGGCTATTTTAATTTTGTCAGCGTAATGTTAATCCTATGGAATTTCGACTACCGTTCTCAAATCTTTACTATTTGATCTTTTTGAATGCAATAAAGTGCATCTGAAACAACAACAACAACAACAACAAAAAAAAAAGAATGTTTCTATGTAATTAAATTTTTCTCCGATTTTTAAAATACTTTAAAATATTTTTAAAGACCGGAAAACTCACAAACGAATCATTAAAATAAGGGTAACAATATTTTTAAAAATTGGAGAAACAATTTAATTCCGCTGAAGCATTCATTATTTTTTTGCTCTTTCAAGTGCACTTTATTGTATTCGATCAAATAGTAAACCTTTGAGAACGGTAGTCGAAATTCCATTGGATTAACATTACGTTGTCGAAACCAAAATGGCCGGTAGACGGGAGCCTTAATTCTAATATTTAATTGAATAATTTAATAACTATTTTTTTAAAAAAGTTAGCACCTTTAGTGACTAAATCTGTTCTTTGCGAGACTTTCAATGGAACATTTTTTTTTTATTTATTTAATACTGTTTTGTTAAACAATTACTGTTACATATTGTTTTTCAAGAAAGAATCTGATAACCATTTTTACAGCTTTTTGTTTGAATATTGATTAGTTGAAGATATGCGGATATCTTGAAGTAAATTATACAGTGTGCAGTAAAACAATTCCATAAATTATACAGATTTTCTTCTTTGCTATTTTTCGTTAACTGATTGATTGAAAACACCGTGTTTATACAAGAGAATTAAGTTTGATTAATCGTTTCTGATATTAAAGAACATTGCATAAGGGCAAGAAAACATCTTATTTGTCTTCTTTGCTTCTTAAATTCCGTTAATAATAAAGAATTAAAACATAAATTATAAAATCTGATCAGGAAGTACACTTTGCACTTTTGTTCAGATAATTAAGAAAACTATGCGTGAAGGCAAGAATTATGGAGTGATGATCAACAGTATAAAAAAGCATTTGAGAAAATTTGGCTTCCAAAATGCCTCAAGTTAATTAAAAATCTTTTATTATATTTATACATATTTGATAAGTTTACTCAGCTGTTATTTTTGAAGCTAAGCGTGAAAATGATTACTGAGTAAACCTGAACACCCAAAATATTTTAATTGTGTTTGCCACAACATTCTCAGAAATCGATATCAAGTGAGAGTTTCTGAATAGCTCAGTAAAATCCAATATCGGGCAATGTCTTGCTGTGTTACTAAAACCAAACGTGTGCCTTGGAAATTGAGGTTACTAATGCATAATTAATGGTAGGTTTGTTTTTCTCTAGAGGAATGACAACTACAGGAATGATGTTATAAATAATGAGAAATTTTCGTGTGAAAAGAATAAATCGTGCGGAGTGGAAGAATTTTTCTTTATTCGAAATAGGCACAAAATCACGTCATGGTTTTGAATGTTCAATTAAATATATGTTTTTATGGAAAAAAAAATTTCTCTACTTTTTCGGGATTAAAGGACTGCAAGAAATGGATTCAAATTATGTTGCATTTAAAGAGGCTGTGGAAAAATAAAGAATTTATTCTTTTGAACAATGCTTTATTTCAATATATTCTTTTGAACAATGAATTTATTCTTTTCTATAGGAATTTTTTCAAATAATTGTTTGTCATTTTTCCCCTGTTATATAAAAATAGTTGTTTTTTTTAAAAAAAGAAGAAATGTATTTAACGTGTAACACTTTGTTATTTTAGGAAACTTATTTACTTTTAATTTTTGGTAGTAATTTTAATAAAATCGATGGTTTTTATAAATTGCGCTTGTACATTGTCTAGATACATTTAATAAAGTACGTTATATTTACTAAAATTAGAATTTGTTTTAAATAGTCAGTCATGTTTGTTTGAGAAAAATGTTTTGAACCTATTAGTAACATAAAGTTATGAAAAATTTCATGAAATTATGATATTTAAATCATGTAAATGAAGGAAAGAAATTTAAAGTGTAGGAAATTTAAACTAAAAACTATTTCAACCCATTAATTATTTTATGAGGATAAGGAAATAATTTTTTAAATTTGCTTAATAACTTTTAGACTATTTTTATTGGAGAGAAAAAATAATTATGAATTTGTTATTACTAACAACTGTAGACAGATATTTTTGTATTGCATTTCTTTTACATAATTTATGCATCGTTACTCTAAAAAATATAGCAAAGTAAGAAAATTATTTTGTCCATGCCCTTGGAATTTTAATTTAATTCAACATATTAATATTGTTTATATATAAATAGAGGCAGTATTTAGAACTCGTATAAATAAGACATTCGCGCGTGTATTTTTGTGTGATGAAACGAAAATCCCGAAATATATATAATTTATTTTAATTGAAATTCTCACCCATCGATATCCAGTTCATCATTGCTTTCATTATTTATTCAATAGGGACATTTTGTAGTCTCTTCTTACTTCTAAAACCTTTTAAATTTCTTCTGCAGTTAACTTATAAACCATTGACGTCACAGAACCTTTATTATTATCAGATCTTTATCGACTGTGGGTTGCTTTCAATGCCTTTGGTGTTAAGCAATACTTAAAATATTTGTGGTTTGGCTCTTTCATTTAATTTATCTTTTGAGAATTTTCTCGAGGGGAAGGTTTCTGCAATGTAATTATTTATTTTTTTCCCAAAATAATTTTAAAGAGTCGGGACATTTAGAGTAATTGGTGGTTTATTAGCGTCGCACTTAGAAGTAACACGAGGTTTACTGGCAACAGACCTTGGGATTTTGAACTTCGGCCAAGTGACGAAGAGGACACCTGAGCTGGCACCTTCCTCTACAAAAACTTCCATACCACGCCACGGGAGAACTTGGTGCCTCAACAGATTTAACTTACATCAATCCCACTACTTGATAGGAGCAATTCAAATGTGTATGTATATACTGTAATAAGTATATATTAAAAATTGTTAGTTACTTGAGAAAATAATAATAACAAAATATCTTTTAAATGCTTTAAATACTCAAAATATCTTTTAAATGCTTTAAATACTCAAAATATCTTGAAAGGCAATATTTTCTATGTAAGTTAGGGAAGAACAAAAATAAATTTAAAGATTTATACTTATTTGGGCAGTAAAGGAGCTGTAAGATATAAAAGGAACGTTTTCAATTGAAATATGCTAAAGAAAAAGGATATAAATATTACTAATTATTTTATTTAATATCGTTTCCTCAATATTTGTTTTCAAATTATGAAGGAAACCTTTTTTGCTGTTTATTTCTTTTGTCGTAAAATGTGTTAACCTTAATGAGTTACCCCAAGTGCTTTTTTTAATGAATCGAGAAAAAATTAAGCAAATGATAGTTTCTATTTTCGATCGTTCGATAATGCTTCCAACGATGATATACATTGGTAAAAATTTATTATTCTGTCGCTTACATTTGAAATAGATTTCAAATGAATTGCGCTTCAGTGATATAAAAAAATTTCAATCATTCTCGTTTGATTTTAAAATGTTTCCCAGAATTCACCTGATATTTTTATTCGACTAAATGAAATTGATAATTACATGAATGGTGTGTATAATGATAACACTTATAAATGTCATACATTTTTGTTAACTTATGATATTTACCTTCGAACATTGAATTTAATCATTTTCTGACTGTGGTACAAATACATAAGTGAGAAATTCGCGGAGGTAGTGCACTCACTCAGCGAGATGTGAAAGAACTGTACGTTGTAGCAGTGACACCTAAATGATCCGAGTTTGTGAACCAATCACCAAAGCTCATGGGATGAGTCATTTGTAAAGACAAACAAGTTCCCTCGAACGATTCCCTTTTAGCTTATTTATACATTTGAGCTGTACAAAATATGGAATTATAACGCCAACGTGCCAGTCAAGCACGAATGCAGTAGGTGCTGATTTGGAGCGATGGTCGCGAAAATAATCTTTTATTATTTTTTCAAATGTTTACTTTTTTTGTAATGATCAAGTTGATAGAGAAGGGAAAAAAATCGTTCGACATTCCCACGCACTTATCCATTTAGGTCACTCTGCTCGTGCAATTGTTGTGACACCGGAAATCTGCGATTGTGTTGCATTTCTACACGTTTTTCGCGTAAACATGGCGTTTCGAAACGCATTAAAAACGCGACACCATCCTACCCGCCGCTAGCAAATTTGAGTCGAACCCACATGTTAAAGACATGTAACATTAATTAGAAAATGCGTGAAATCGCATGTGTAGGTACACAGCAGAGAGCCAAGTAGAGTCTCGGGTCCAGGTAAGAAGTTAATGTGGTATTGCGTAAGATGATACCCACTCGCGGCTTTGGGCGTGTCTACGCCTTCGCTTTGGCCTTGCCTAGGGATCGATCGGGAGCGCACAGGTGGAACGCCTTCCTACGGAACTTTGTCGTCAGGAGTTCCTGGACGCGACTATTTCGGAAAAGTGCTTCTTCAAGAGCTACTTTTTAGTATAATTTCTTACTCATCGTGTCGTCTCGAGGGTAGTTTGATTTCCTCATAATCTGATAACACTTGTTATAGTCTTTTTAAGGCTAATGTCTGGAAGCAAGTTATATGAATAGATATGTTACGAAAAATTAATTTTAAAATTTATAATAATCGATTTCTTTAACAAGTAAGGCATTCTAGCACAGTCTGTTTAAAATTAAACTTCGAAATAAAATTTATTTTACTTATGAATTTTATATTACTATTGAGTTGCAAAAATCGGATTGATATTCATACACTAATATCAGATCAGGGGTCACTAATATCGGATTGATAGTCATACACTACTATCCATGCATAATAAATCCAGAAAAAAAACACAATCCAGAGAAATAATGATAATGCGTTTTTAATATAACATCGATGAAGTTCGTATGTGAAGAATAAAATGATAGCTCATCACCTAAACATATTGTAAAATTCAGAAACATAACGAGTGTGATTAACTGATTTTCAAGTCAAGCAGCATTATGCAGATCAAAAATAAAAGTATTATAAAATAGTTTGAAAGAAAAAAAAGGGTTTTCTTTCCTGTTTATTTTGGCTTAATAAGGAAAGCTATTGGTCCAATTTTTAAATTTATATTCCATTTTCAACATATATTATTAAATATTTTAAATTAAAAGTTCAAAAGTTATTAGGTTTAAAACTATCCAAGAGGAAAATAACGCACTCTCGTTTTCCCAATATATTTTATGAAGTCCCCTCCCCCCTTTTTTTTACGTTATTTTACTCTTTTATCAATGATTTCACATCAGGATGAAATAATCGTCCTCTTTGAAAGAGAATTCGAATTGCTTTGAATTAATTATTTTTTTATTACTTTATAAATTAGTCTTTGACTACAATAATACAATAATAATACTTAATAGAACATATCCATTGTTTTTTAAAAATCAGAAAAATTATGATTGCATCGCCAAGCATAAGTAAGTTATAATAATTTTTCAGCCAATACGAAATTTTAGGTAAATTTTCAAACAAATCATGCAATATACGGAAAAAGTAATGCTGCATAAAGATATGATTCAAGATATTCAGGCCTTAATAGCGACTACACTTTCTGTTCGTAGAAATTGTGTAGTTAAATTTCGTGATAGCTATTTTTTAGGTATTAATACTTGACGTCATTTATCTGAAAAATTACAGTGCCGTAGCATTAAACGAAAAGAAGCGGGCCCAAGTCAATCCTGTTTAGCAAAATGGTGGAATAAAAGCCTTCTGCAATTCATAGACTATGAGCTGCATTTCTAAAACAGAATCCAATTCTAGAAGGTACAGTTGAGAAAGATCTACTAGTAGCGCAGATGACCGCTATTTACAGCTAATTACAAGGATATGCAGAATAACCCTCAGACACTCTCTTGTAGCTCTGAAAGTTTGATATCCAGATTAATTGATCTGGATATCAAACTTTCAGAAGGCTTCATGAAGAAGGGCTGTTTGCAAGACGTTCAGCAACACTTCACTCCACACAAGTCAATTGGAAAAAAAAAAGTCAGTGGAAGTTTTCACTCTTGTGGTCATGAGTCCAAATTTTATTTGTAAAGTGACTCTGGAAGATTGTTGATCCGGCGAGAGCCTGGAATTCCTTATTATCCTAATCAAATCCGTGAAAGTGATAGATTTGGTAGATCCATTGTATGTATCCATTGTAGATCCATTGCAGGTTTCTCTTTAAATAACTGCACTTATTTGTATATCGTTTAAAGTAGCCCAATTAATATTCAGTTACATAAAAATAACGTTCTTGATCCATATGTGCGTCCTGACGTAGATGCAGTGGGTACCTCCGTCAACGTACAGGACGATAATATTAGACCACACAGAGCTCGGTTGGTGATGAATTACCTTTGCGAAGTAACAATATGCGTGTGAGTTGAAAACACGTTCTCTGATTTTGAACCTGATTGAACATATTTAGAATGTTCTAGGGTGACATATTACTACATTGTAACACTAGGTAAGTAGATGAAACATTATCTCAAGTGTTTTTACAACCACTTCACCATGGTTCAAAATTACGTGTTCCGTCACCAGTAATTTAATGTTTGTATTGCTCTACAGCAACATTAATTAAAACAAACAAACAAAATTTGAGCATCAAGTTTGAAAGCAAGGAACAAGCTTTTCTTTCGGAAAAAAAATTTGCTTTTGATATTAGATATATATTTTTGTAATGTATTATGTAATGAAGCAAATGTTCGGCGAATTAAAAAAAAAGTTTTTAGCACCGGTTAAAAAAATGAGCTATCAGGCGGAAACGGTTTGTGCAATTCATTCAATGCTCGCAATCGCGATGAAGTCCGTAGCCCATGTAATGGCAGTGCTATAAAATTCGATGTCATTCCATGCAATTACTTTGGGAGCCCATTAATAAATATGAGAAACCGTCAAAATTGCGTAGGATTTTTAAAAGTCAGGGAAGTTATATTTTAAGTGGATTTCTTTTCCTAAACTCTTTAGTAAAATTATGGATTTTCAGAGAATTCTTCTTCTGAAATTCTTTTATGTTCAAAAGAATTCACTTTGATATTAGATGCTGAAAGACGTTTTTAGTGGACAGTTTAAAAAAAAAAGTACTTACAATTGGTCGTTGAAAACATAAGCGAAACAAAGAATCGCTAGTTTCGAAATAATCTAATGAATTTTATAAATTCGAGGTCACTTCATATTTAAAGTGTGTAGCGCGAAAGTCATTATAATTGTGGATGCTTAAATTATTTAGTTGTTAGAGAGGAAACAATCCGCTTTTTTTCATGCTACAGGAATTTCGTAATCTGATATCAAAACCAGTTACCAGAAGTATTTGATAAAATGATTAAAATTCTACATTTATTTTTTATATTAAGGATCATATATTGTAGGATTTTCTGAGGTAGTATTTTTAGAGTGTAATTTACGTTACAAATTTATTCTTAAGTGTAGAGCAGAATGCTTTCACCTTTCTATTGATTTATTTAAAACACTGGTGAAACTAACTCTGATGACAGCAGTTCAGAATTTTTTTTTAATATACATATGAATCTGCGATTTTTTTCATAATTAGGATAACCTTGGTAATTATTTTAACTATCTTTTAACTTATGTAATGAGAAGAAATCGATCTTAAAGTCTTATTTTTAAAATTTAATACATAGAACACGTAGAAAATGATAAAATTAATTTCGAGTGTAAATTTTTGTTTCGTTAATTTAATTATCTGTACAATAGAAATCCAATTAAAAATGTGCACGAATAATGAATTTATGTAAATAGGTTTTTGGAATTATCAAGAAAATAAGGAAGCGCGTGTAATTAGTAATAAATTTTCAAAAGATTAAAATAATTTTCCATAAATTGAAAGCATTAATACGTTACAAAAGTCTTCTAAATAAGAAACATGTACCAGTAAGAATTATTCGATTATCTTTCAGTAATGTCGATTATTCGTCTTTTTTTTCTTTATCAAAATTTTGCATTAAGAATTTTGAAATAATTTTTTTCTGGAACGATTAAAAATATCAAAATATCATCTTTTTGTAAAATATTTAAAAAGGGCTTTTTCAACGTATTTTCATTAAAATTCTAATAATTCTTGAAAATTTATACGTATGGTTAATATCGAATTTCTTTTCAGCAAAAATTTAAGTTTGGTCATACTTATACATCCCACATTAATATTGTAACCGCATATTAATGTGTTGTAGGAATTTGTATTCTGTCCATTCGTGTTGAAGGAGTAACCGGTTACAGTAATTCTGAAACACCTGTTTTTATGAAGCCTACTTTTTAAGCAGGGCCGTTTAGAGCTTGTTCTCTTATGACCTTGATCGAACACCATGACTTCGATGTATCACGCATTTCTTTAAAAAGAAAAATCTAAATAATTGTTCATATTTATCATAATAATTTAATATCACGGAGGAATATTAGTGGACATTTTGAAACACACCTTATTAAAAACATGTTAAAAGAAATATTAAAATAAATATATTAGTTTGCTTTCTGTTGGCATAAAAATTTACAATAAAGAAAAGTAAAAGATATTTAAGAGTCAATTTGTCTCTTTGTTGATGAATGTCCCTTTCAAATAGCTCCCACTTCGCTGATGAACTTTTTAAAATTTAATTGCTAATTTCAAATTTTAAATTTTTTTTAAAATTATTTTATGAATTTATCTTTCATTTACACAACATGCAATTATTTTGCAGACATACAATAATAGTTATCCACATTCTGAACGTTCGTAAATTATACCAATTAAAGAAAGTTGCAGCCTGATTTAACAAATATGACATTATATTTATGTGAAATTAAATTACATTTTTTTTGTTTCCTAAATTTCTTTCATTTCTAGAATTTTCTCTTGTCAGATTGCTTGAAGTATTTGTTGTTCACAGGTTTTTATTCTTTATTGTTAGCAAATGGAAAGCACGCACGCACGCTCACACACACATATAATATTTTAGTATTATAACAAAATATTTTTGAAATGAAATATCGAATTAAAATTATTATAGAAGTAATAATTTAAACACAAGAATTTTTTTTTTTTTAAATCACGAAAAAAATTTGCAAATAATTTTTAAGATTATAAAAAAAGTAAAAGAAATATATGCGGTTTCGATAAGTGTTTCTAACTTTCCAGAAACATGAATTATTAGTTAAGAATTTTATTAGTTAAACTCTCCATTGTTCATATGAAGATTTAAACAAGTTTGTCTTATGATTTATGAGCTTTAAAATGAATTCTGTACCTTCATTCTCTCTTTTCTCTCTTCTTCTCTTTCAGAAGTGTCAGAATTTATGAGTGACATTTGAAACTTGGTGAAATGGTATTTCAAATCCACCCTTCAGTTTCATGCATCTTTTGTTTTACTTGTATTATTCATTCAGAAATATTATCCCAGTTTTATCACATTTCTTATTGATCTAACTTAAGCGTAGATAAATGCAAATGTATGTTTTGTAATTGCTTACTGTTGGTTCCTTTTATTCCCAAAGCAATAATAGTAATAATAATAATGTTTTGATTATTCAGTTCGGTTTCTTTTCTGTGATACGAAGCTACATTACAACCACGCCTATGTTTTATTTGTATGTTCCATTGATTCCTTGAGTTATTTCTGTCATAAAATAAAGTATTCGACATAATTCGAACGATCAGATTTATAACTCTTTCACAGTTTTATGATTTGGGATATATAATAAAATTATACATAAATATATTTACCATTATAGTTTATTAGCATATGCTGTAATGGTGAATATATTTGTGTATTATTTTATAATATAATATTAGTTATTTACATTTAATGAAAATAAAATTCCTTAATATATGTTTCGCCTTATGTGTCACATGCATGTTTTATGAAACTTAATTGATTACTATAGAACAATTTTGAAAAATAGAAGAAAAAAAAATTCATTGAATCCTGTTATGAAAAAGTGATATTATCAATGTGATTGATGGTATGATGAACTCAACTTTGTTACTTTTATTTTACTTTTTTAAAGTTTCGTTGAAAATTTTGTGATGTAAAAATAAATTTCCAATCAATGTTTAGTGCAGTTTTTAATCTTTATGGTTTGAATGATACAAAAACCTATAACAATGAATTAAATGTACCTATATTCTTAAAGTTTTATTTTTTTTTTCATTTTTTAATAAAATTTTTTGTATTTCTGTAGAATAATTTTGATTCATGAAATGTAGTATTTAAATTTTCGTATTTAATACTTTAAAACTATTTGAACATTGTGAATGTAATTAATTTTGTTTTCCATACTTCATCATTAAAAATGACTAAATTAATATAATGTCAAATTCTATCTATTATTATTTTGATTTTTATTATTTTATTTACGAAACAAATCTGTAAACTCACAAGGAGAGTGAATAAGAATAATGGGCAGATAAAGAGTTATTCCGATGTTAAATTTTGTACGAAGTGCTGTTATATTTCCCACTTTACCCCTTTATGTACAGTTTACTCATATGTATATATATTGTAATCACTGTGATATGTATGATTCCAATAACTTATTGAAACTTTTAATTCTAAACGCTTAAAGATTTTGCTTTTTAGCCACCACATGGCCTTTTGTTTTGGTTAACGACAAAATGGTGTCATTATAACCATTTTGAATGGTGAATAAAATGTATCAATTTAATAATTTATCATTTGCTTTAGTTATAATTGCGTTTAGCTTAAAATGTATTTAATTCGATAATTTTGGCTTCGTACGCTTCCAACTTTTTTTTTCTCGTTTATATTTGATATATCTTTGTATTTTACTTAATTCCACTATAGTACAATATCTTAGTTTAAGAGGTATAACAACTGTAAACTTGTACTTGAGAGAAACACAAGATAATTAAATATAAACGGAGAAAAATAAGACGTATGTTACATTTAAAGGTTAGCTCATGTTGAAATTTTAAATCCACATTCGTTGTATCTTTCTATCAGCTCCAGCTGCTTAATAAGTACAGCTGATATAACTCATACTCTTATATAAAATAAATTACCTCTTTTAATCTTTCATTATAACTGCATCTAAAAAGAGTATTTGCTTGTGTATAAAACTAGATGACACACGTATTTTTTTTTTTAATAAAAAGTGGGTTTTCCATAAATTTGATCTCATTTTTTTGTATATTGTCCCTTTAAATGTAATTGAAAGATATGGCATAAACTTCGTCTTCTTAATTTTATTCATGTAGTCCATTTGTTGTTACTGTCGTGTCCATGAGTAATATGCAGAGTATACATTAGGTAGTCTCAAAGACCTGGATGATAGCAGCTGCCAAATCAAGTGCCTTAAGGTCGTAAAGCAACTCTTTTGGGAATAAATGTAGATATGCGGGACAATGCCAGATTTAAAAAAGTTTAGTAAAATAGTTGAACAGTCGTAAATATGCTTTGGCTTCAATGCAAATTCTAGACTTTTGTTTATAGCCTGAATTTTTATGCTCCTGTTGTGATTTGTTTCGAATCATAGTAATGTAGATTTTATTAATCAGAAGTAGTTAAGGTCTGTAATAATGAATTTTTTCTAATATTGGCTGTGAAAAGTCTTCACTTAACCGCAGCGTCTGTGAAAATCAGACAGTGTGATGGTTGGAGAAGTTTGGCTCATATTTCGTGTTTCCTTGAGTCTGTTCATTAATTTCCGTCTATGTTGACATACGCAGGAATTCATTGAAATTGAAAGGGTTTTTCTTTATTGTGTAGTCGTATAATCAAGTATATATATAATTCTTATGCAGCCGCAGTAGCTAGGCGACCATGGAAGCGAACTTGTGGCCAGTAATATTTCTGTCGGGTCGCATGTTCGAGTTTTAATTTCACAAAGGACCGTCGTGTAGATGTGCTAATGCACACGAGGCTTTAAAATTCTCATCTTTTTGTGACGTGAATGTGGGATATCAATTCAAGTATTGACCTTGTTATGTGACCGTAACTCGAAATTACGAGACATATTTTGTTATGGTTAGCAGATTAGAGCCTAGAAGGAACAATCTCCTGGATACTATAAAAGGGTGGATGAAAGCTTCTGACGTATTTCAAAATTTAGCATAAAACCAACTAATTGGATTACAAGAGGGCGATTTGGACACAATGCTTGCCAAACTGAAAAGCCTTTTTTGTGCAAATAAAAAATATTTCTAATTTATCTCATACATGGCGAGGCATGATTTAAATTTAGTTGACATATGTGGTTCATTTGAAAAGATTGGTTTTCACTCTATAAATCAGATATGATAACTCTATCCACAAGGAGCATACATTCCTATACGGTACTTGGGAGTATATACATAAATATGTATCAGTATAAATGCTGTTCATTTGATTTTGCTAAATAAGTATGCTGAATTTGAATTTTGAGTTACAGTTTTTTTTTTTTTTTTTGCTGTTTTAAGATATAGTGACATCTATGATCAAAATTTGAATTTTTTTTAAACAAACAAAACATTTTACCGTGGAAAGCATGTTAGTTCAAAACGCCCTCTCATAATCCAGTTAGTTAAATTTATGTTAAATTTTCAAGTACATCAGCGACGTTTTGTCTACCCCTATATAATCACAATAAATCATTGATATCATTTGAATGCAAGATCTTATCTTAAAAGAGTTTTTGTTATGAGAATGTTTTCCGAATAGCAATATATATATATATATATATATATATATATATATATAGTGTTATCATAGGGTCCTATTCTTTTAAATATTTCGATTCTCCTTTCGACATTTAAATCGTTCCTTTTATTTATCTGATGTTTTGACTCTTGTATGTCCAGTAAAAGGTTTTAGATTTTGATAATTTATTAACGTCTCGCTGAGAAGCAACATGAGGGCTATTGTCGACGGAGTAGCGACGAGGACGGTTTCCTTGACTTTCTGGCGCCTTCCTTTCCAAACTTTCATACCACGCCGACGGAAGGACTTGGGACCTTGACTAGATTTAACGTGCATCAGCCCGTCTAAACGTCGAAGTTTTAGTTTCAGGGCTCGAACCCATGACTCGATTAAAACAACGTCGACTGCGAGTCCGCGACCAAAAGTTAGATATATAATAATTTTTTTTCTCTTGAAAGATGTTTGTACACGACTTTTTTATTCGTTTCAATAAGTGTGCGAACGAACTGAAGAAATAATGTTCTGAATGCATTGGGTGTGTACCTAGATATTGCATAGTTAAAAAATATATATATTTAATGTGTGGAAAAATTAAAAACAAGACTATCAGAATTGATTTTATATTTCATTCTAATTAACGTGTGTGGGCAGGGAAAATTTATTTGCTGGAGAAAGGATCAAGTCTTTGCATCAAAACTTTTAGCGAATTATGTGTGTTGTATTTACCTATGAAATGTAAGTTAATTTTACTAATTTAGGGAGAGACGCATTTTTACAAAGCATGAATATATATATATATATATATATTCAAGCATGCATATATATATAGCTTTAAATGTTTTACTCAGAAAATTATAAAGTACGAGGTTAAAAGTTATTTTGAAAATTAATATTTTATTCATGTTCTCAATAAAAATTTTCAATATTGGTATACGTGAGAAGAATATAGTTTAATTTCAATAAGTTTTAATATTCAATTATACACTGTCAGAGTCTTCTATGAAAAAATTATTTTGAAAACATCACAGTTTCTTTTTGCTTGATTTAAAATAAAATTAATTCAACAAGGAAGATGCATGGAGCCCGAAACGCATGATACTTATATTGAGTTAGGTTTAGTTGTTTTTTAATAACGTAGCTCCTTGTTTTTAATCCATCACCAAGACTTGGCGTAGGGAGTTCAGGACTTGCCTGGGAATTCAGCTGCACTTTCTAGATGAGAATTCGAATTACAAGCAGAAGTTTACTGGAATCGACCCGAAATTTGTAGGCAGAGGTTCAGTGCTCGCGTTATGCTTTCACCTGCTTCATGCATAAACATTCCGGGACTCCCGGAGAGTCGGAAGTAATGGGTGTAGAGATAATGAGCCTGCTTGCGACCAAAAAGAGCTAGACCTGAAACGTACTCAATTACGTAAGGTGGCTTTGAATGCAATTTCAAATCTGTATATGTTCCCGTAGATATAATGTAATTGCATTTAAGGTTTGAAATTTAAATTTTCCTCTACTAAAAAAACACTTAAATTTAAAATGTCGATAGTTTATAAGAAATTTCCTGTGGAGACATGCTATTGAATATGTTATAACGTATTTTATGTTGTCAAATTAAAGTAAATCTCCCTATATTTTTAAACGTAATTTCTATTTTAAATATAAATTACATGACTGTCGAATCTCTATAAACTTTTTTCAGAATGCTGAAAATTTAACGAAACTGTCAACCGTATTAAAATTGGAAATAAAAATTCCGGAAAACTTTTATTAGAAGAAATAGAGAGGTTTCTTTTTAAACTTAAACATCTAAAACAATATTTTACAAAAAATGTTTAAGAAATCTTTGTTCTTAATTATTTATATATATTCTCCATCCATTTTAAGACAATGCAAAATCTCATCATGGCCTGGAAGAATAAGTATTTCATCAATAAGTATTATTTTTGGTACGAAATTTTTGTCGGTTTTTCAAATCCATTGTTTGACGGAAACAGAACATTCTTGAATTTCAATTTCACTGTAGTTTTTTTTAAATACTACAATTACTTTAGTTATGAAATTCAGTAATAAGCTAAATATTAATAAAAGTCGGATCTGATTTCTTGAAAAGATATGTTAAAAACTCGAAAAATCTTTTCGAACATTCATCTGTTACAAAATTATGGAGTCATTCGAAAGTAAATATTCAGGAGACAAGGTAATGTGAAACTTGCAGAGAAGTGTTTAAAGATTCAGAAAAAAATTGTTTTCAATCACGTCTTTATTCAATTTTTGTGAATAAAATCAATTTCTTAAATGTGCATTTTCTTATGATTTCTTATTAATTAACTTGTTCTTAAAAAACGGTATCACTTTCCTTTACACTTTAAAAATTTCTCATTCCTTTAAAATCTGTCGTTGGAATCTAAACTATTTGAATGAACTTAAAAATATTACTTATCGAAAATAATCTCTTTACCGAGAAACCCATTTCTTCGCAATATTCTACAAATCTGGACATCAATAATTCCACCAAGAGAATAAATGGATATATAAAACGGAAACCTCTAGTTTTAAATTTAAAAAAAAAAAGTAGAAGAAGAAGACAAATTCCATGTCTGCGTTTATGTTCTTAAAATAAATAAATAAAACTGAGTTACTTAGTGGTGGGACAAAACCAGAGTTGCAGCAGATTACGATTGTTTTTGTTAGCAGGAGATAAATTACAAGTCGCTGTGTTTGAGATCCGCCTTATGCAAAACATCTGAAACGCGCGCGGATATTCTTCTAAACATTCATAAAAGTCTTCAAGAAAATAACTGCTGACCATCTGAAACATTTGGTGGAGATTCGAATGATAAGGAACTGTATTTTAATTATTTGTAAAGTTTGAAAAAAGAATGTAGAGCTGAAAGAAATAAAATTAATTCAATATATGAACTGTAGAAAATATTTTATAAAATAATTCTGATTTTTTTCTGATAATTTTATTAGCGTGATAGTCTCTTAAAGAGTATATATATATATATATATATGAAGAATAATATTAAGAAAAAATATCCTTGACTTTAATTAAAAAAAGAAATTTATTTAGTTAGAGAAAATTTATCAAGCATAAGAGCTTGAGAGCATTTTTATTCATTTAATTAAGAATATAACTATTCTTTTCATAAATGCCATATGAAGAATTATAATTTAGAGCTGCAAAAAATGGAATATTGTAGTACTAAATTTGTGAATAAGTCTTTTGATAAGATTAATTATATTTTTTTAAAATTATAGTAATAATTTAGATTTTTAAAAAATAATGATAGCAGTATGAGTAATGTTTACAAAGAGTACATCGATGACGAATATCAACATGTAATTACAGGTAATTTGGATATTGTCTAGGATAAGAAAACATTTCGGAAAACTTTTTATGTTAAGAAACAAATTAACTTAAATACTGTGTTAAATTTTTTACTAAATTAGCAATTATCTATGATCTTCCATTAGAAGTTTTTAAATAATTTAAAGACTGTATTAATTACGATATTAAAAACTCATATTTAATAAGGTAGATATTAATAATAATGAGGATATTTATTAGAAATATTTCAAAAAAGTTATTATTAATCTCCAGGATAGATTTATTATTACTTATGTAGACAAAGTACATAGTACATAGTAATTATGCTATTATATATATAAAAAAAAAAGTACATAGTAATTTTGCTATTATATGTTATATAAAATAAATTACATTATTTTAACTAATAAGCATCTTGAGAATAATAACTCATTTAGAGAAGAGAGTTATGAGTCAGAAAGAAATTTCTAGCTGATTTATTGCATTGTCGAAGAAAATTGTTGTTAATATGAATAATATCTAACTACCTCACACTTTTAACATCAAAATTTCGAGAAAATCGTATTAAATTTAGAAAGGTGTCTATGGCTCAAATATATATATTATTCTTGCTAGTAAAAAATTACAAAAATTTATGCAAAATATTATGGATAAGTTGACGAGTACCACCATTGTCAAAATATATATAATTATATATTAGTGCTGATATAGTCAAATATATTAATGATAAACAGTCTTATGTTATTTATAACTATAATTTTGAAGATCTTTTAATTCTATTGTCATAGAGAATCTTATTTAAAGTTGAGAAAGGTATTTATTAGAAATTTAATATTATGTTATTTCATATAAAATTTTAGTAGTTGTAAGATGTTTAGAAATAATGATGATAATGGTATTTTCTTTCAAAATTAATAATAAAATATGTTAAACCTTTCCTTTCTTTTTATCCGAAATACTTAAATTTATTGCAAACTAATGCTCTTTTAAATAAAGCGTACTTTCTTATAATAAAGACATCTTTTTTTTCGTGAAAAAAAAGGAAAGAAAATAATAAAGTATACGATAAAAGGGATATATTTTCTTTTATGATACATATAGTACCCTTTTAGGGAGTTAAATAAGCTTGAATATTTTAGGAACTTAATTTATAGTAATATTTTATGTACTTTTAGACTTGGTACTAAAATATTAGATATTTACCTCAACATGGGTAAGTTTTTTAAAAAAATAGTATGCTAGCAGATTTTTGTTAGAATTTTATCAGCAGTAATTTAAAGCATAATTATTATAAATTATTGTTTCCCCCCTTCTTTTTTCCAATTTTGTTTTTATTGTTTCGTTTTAAAGTTTTTACTGTTTTTCTTTCATTAGTACTCTTTCTCTGATACAGGGTACAGAACTACTTTTTTGATTTAAGCTTAGTTTCCTTTAAGAGGGGGATTTTTGTGAAAGTTGTTGCTATGATGGGTATCTCATGTAATGTTTCTTAATTTTGTTGTTTGATTGTTTAGATAGTTCTTTATCTATTTTCATGTGATACAGGTTGAATATAACTCTTTGTATTTATATGTATTTTACTTTATTTCTTCTTTAATAGCTTGTTTTTCTAAATTTATAGAATTTCCATTTTAATTTTGAATCCGTTGAGGTTGTTTGATAAATGTGAAAAATTATTTGAGTAGAAAATCTATGAAAAGCCAGAATCAGAATTTAGAAATGTTGTTTTTCATTTTCTTTTCAGGTTTTTCATTTCCTTTTCTTATCTTTTTTCATACTTTTGTTAGTACATATTCATGAGTTGAACTTTATCTCCTAGCCATTATTTACAGGTTTAATATTCTTTCAGATACATTGATATCATTCTAAAGCGTTTCGTTATGTATTTTTTTCTTTTTCTTTTTATTAGGCAATTAAAAATTATTTTTTAACTATCGTTATGTTTTTTCTTTAATCCAAAAAAAATTAATTGTATGTTTTCTTTGTAATTTTAAAAAAAATTCTTCTGTTTTAATATTTGTTTCTATAGTAATTTTAGTCATTATTTGAATTATTTCTTTATATTATTGAATTACTATTCTATTTTCATTACACACACACACACACACACACACACACACACACACACACACACACACACACACACACACACACACACACACACACACACACACACACACACACACACACACACACATATATATATATATAAATATAAAGAGGAATCAAGGTTCTAATTATTAATATTAAGTAGTTATACAATGAGCTAAGAAATAATAAGAGACCATTTAACGAATTTTTGTATATTTGTAGAAGGAGACATATTATGCAGATTTTAAGGGTTTGCATTGAATTTGGACCGGTAAACACTTTCGTACTATTACAACTTTCAAAATTAATCTAAATTTTACTAAGATTTACTCCATTTTCTAAAAAATGGAAAAAGTTGTCTGTTAAGAAATTATAAGAACACTTGAGAGAATTAGCCTATTAACGTGACCTCAGAATCATTATAAAAATCATACATTAATATTTCATGACCGCATTACCTGAGAAGCAAAGGTGCAGGTTTTGATTATGTTATCTACGATTAATTTGAAGTTGCCACGGAGTAAAGAGTTATTTGAGGTCGAAGTGAGAAAATTTTTATTTTGTAAGGGTACTAGTGAAACTGAAAAAGAAATAACTAGGTTGATGAAGCATTCTGAAACTGCCATTCACATTTCGATAATTAGGAAAGAGAATTCAAACAAAATAAAATGATCTAGGGGAAAAAATGATGTTAATAGCATGGGACGATCGACAGATTTTTTCCGACTGTCAACTAAAAAAATGTATCTCGATTTAAAATTTCCGAACGGTTCAGCAAAAAAAAAAAAAAAAAAAAAAAAAAACCTCTCTTCACATTCATAGTTTCGAAGAGTCTGAAATCAGATACTAAATAAATATATATAAAAGTTTCATGCAAAGAACAAATTTAGCCACCCAAGGTGCACTTTTTTTTTAATTATTATTAAACTACTCAATCAAATATAAGAATTAAAGTAAACAAAGAAATGTCGAGAAATAGACTATAGTAAACTTTTCCAGTGTTAAAATTAAAGGAAATGGTAAAATATTAAATTGAATGTATTTAAACTAAATGTAATCAAAATTAAAGAAAACGATAAATTATTAAGTCGAATGTATTTAAACTAAATGTAATTAAAGTTGAAGCAAACGATAAACAATTGAAAAGTGATCTGGTACGCCAAAAGTGATCCACCAAAAATAATAACTCCTTGGCTAGCCAATATAATATTTAAGAAAATGAAGAAAATACTGAAGTAATTGAAACATCATTAGGTATGATGTGATCGTCAACTGAAGTTGCACTGAGAAGTAACGCAATGGCTATAAGCGACAGACCTCAAAATTTTGATTCTCCGTCAGATGACGAGAACGACTTCTGATCTAGCAATTTTTTTTCCAAACATCCGCACCACGCTAATGGGAGACATCAGCTTCGTTACACGGTGGATTTTTAGTGGCATCAATGCTGAACCTTCGACTCAACGAAACAACGCTGGCCGCCCGTCTTCGACCACAACCACTAGGCTACCATGACCACAACATCATCGGGAAGGGAAATTGAATTGGGCTGTAACTGTAACTTTGTATTTTCATTTTGTTCATCCAAGAAAAAAGACAAAATGAATGAAATTAATACTTGTTTTGTGTATGGTTTGCGTTTAATTGGAAGAGGGTTATCCGCAGGAAGGAAGCTATGTGCCATCTTGAATCTGCCTCCCTTTCTTTTAAAGCTTGCATTCCGTCAACAGGAAAAGAAAATTCTTTGTGCTGCTGCTTGCGTTGGAGAAAAGAATATGAATGCTGCTGCAAAAAGTATTCGACAACTAAAGAAATGTCCAAATGATGTTACAAATTGTGGTGTTTCTGTGGATGGTACCTGGCAGCGCCGTGGGTATTCATCATTAAATGGTTGTGTTAGTGCCATATCTGTAGACAGTGGAAAAGTTGTGGACTTTGAGACTTTATCTCAATTTTGCAGGAAATGTAATTCCAAACTATCAAATCACAAAGGCCACTGCAATCACCATAAAGGGTCTTCATCGAACATGGAACCAGTTGGTGCTTACCGTATTTTTGAAAGGTCAGAAAATCGCAGGATGTTACGGTACACTGACTACTATGGAGATGGAGACTGCAAAGCTTATGATTTCGAAAAAATATGTATGGAAAAGATTCGGTTGCAAAATTAGAATGCATTGGTCAAATTCAGAAAAGGGTTGGAACAAGGCTTCGTAAGCTGAAGAGTACAAAAAAGGGACTTGGTGGGAAAGAAAAACTGACTGATAATTTGATAAACAAATTACAAAACTATTATGGAATCGCAATACGAAGCAATGTTGGGGACTTAGACAAATTGCAGTCTGCTGTAATAGCAGCTTTTTTTCATTGTTGCTCCGCAAAACATGGACAGTGCCCTGTTGGATCCGAAAGCTGGTGCAAGTTTCAGAAAGCGAAAGCTTTGAACAAATTATTTCTTGAAAAATCACCAGTATTGCCACAAAATGTTATTAATATTGTCAAGAAAGTTTACATGACTTTGTGTGATCAAAGTCTGTTAAAAAATGTTTGCATGGAAAAACTCAAAATTCCAATGAATCGTTCAATTAAATTCTGTGGCAAATAGTACCAAAAGAAGTATTTGTGGAGCACCAGACATTACTTTTAGGTGCTTACATTGCTGTTGTGCAGTTTAATAGTGGATTTAGTGGCTTGTTACGTATTTTAAATGAAATGAACATTGTACCTGGATATAATACTATACAGGGACAAATAGCATTTGATGATGAGCGTATTGAAGACGCAAAACGCCACTCATTGCCAACAGCAAAAACTTCAAGAAGAAAGTTTCGCGCCATAAGAAAAAAAAAGAAACATAAAAATGGAAGGAAAAGGAAGGAGTGACTTATAAAACTGGAGAGTTTTAACTTATTCTACTGTCAATTTTAACATAATTATATATTTTGAATGTGTTTTTCGAAAATAAAATTTTCACGAAAATTTTTGCTCGAAAATTGAGACATTTCCACGACAGTTTACCTAAATTAAATGAAATTTAGTGCATATATTTCAAAATCCCCTCAAAATGTTACAAACCACTGGTTCTGAGATAATTCCATTTAATCATGTTTTATAGTTCTTTTCTTAAGAAAACATAAATTAATTTTGACGAAAAATCATTAACGTCAATTGCGATTGCTTATAAAATATTTATTTTTTAAAATATTTGTTAATGTGCAGTTTGTGACACTTCAGAGGGATTATGAAGTATATTTATATAAAACAAAAATTTATTATGGCCATTATTTTTTTAATTATGCTGTTTTCCTGACATGTAAAATTTTGCTAAAATTTCATAAAGAGCATTTCTTTTTCAAAACTTAGATGTAATATATATGTATATATTTTTATACTCTCAAGTATTTGTGATATTATGAGTCTTTTTCAATTATTTCTCATTATAAAACTTTCCTGGTGTCAATTTTGAAAAATTAGTCCACGATCCTTGTAGGATGAGTATTGAAGAATTAAAATGTCTCTCACTACCATCAACAAAAACCTCCACAAGAAAACTTAGGTCCATTAGAAAAAAAGGAAACATCACTATTGAGGAGAAGGAAGGAATAAGATGTAAAATTGGAGAGTTTTAAGTTGTTTCATTAATATTAACTTTAAGTAACTTATAAATATATTTTTTAAATGTGTTTTCTGAAGAATTAAAATTTCACCAAAAGTCATGCATGAAAAACGTGATATCTCCAAAGCAATCCAACCAAATTCAATAAAATTTGGTACACATATTTAACAAGTCCTTGGGAGTGTAATAGACCGCAGGTTTAGAGATAGTTACATTTGGACACATTTTGCAGTCTTTTTCGTTCCAAAGCATGTAGTAAATTTGATGAAAAATCATTAACATCAACTTCGAATCCTTATAAAATATTTATTTTTGAAAATAATTGTTATTCTGTTGTCAGTTACACTTAACAGGGAGTAAGAAGTATATATATGAAATAAAAATCCATTATGTGTCTATTATTTGTTTAATTATGCTGTTTTTCCTAACATTGTAAATTTTGCTAAAATTTCATTAAAAAAACACATTTTTTCAAAACCTAGAGGTTATATATGTATATATATATAAATTTATTGCTATTTGAGTCTATTTCTATCACTTGACACTAAAAGACTCTTCTGAAAAGTATTTTTTAAAAAATTGGTCTTCGAACCTAGTCGGGTGCCTTAAAATATCTTATCATGAAATGATGTGTGTAAACAAATTATATTTTCTGATGAAATTTTTTTTTAAAAAAAAAAATCTTGATATTTCTGATAGCTACAAACACTATTTACATGACTTGTGGAAGGAACCAAAAGAATGTTTCGGTCGAGAAATGGAAGGAGAATCAATAATATTTGGAGAGTCATGAGGGATTGTGTGATTTACTGCGAATTCCTGGATGTATGGACTCTACACAATATCAAACTATTCTATATTATCATCTGATACCATTTAGGCCTTTATTAGTTGAGCTAACTGGATATTCCAGCAGGACAATGCTTCTTGTCATACATCTAAATCCATGATTCAAAAGGAATGGTTTAAAAAAGAAAAAGTTAATGTTTTGCTATGGTCAAATCGAAGTCACATTTTCAACCAGTGGAAAACATTTGGGGTATATTGTGTCTCAAAATTTATGCTAATATTAAATACTCATCATCCTATGAATTGGAAGTATCCATAGTAAAATAATGGCACAATATTTCTGAAATCGAGTTAAACCATCTGGTCATTTCAAGCAAAAATAGAGTGTTTGAGATTATCAGGAACATTTGGTGGGCCAATTTCATATAATTTTCATACCTTTTGTTTTTTACTTTTGTATTTTATAATTTGTAAACAATTATTTTTCATTTAATTCTAATGTGTGCTATTAGCTTAATCGTTTATTGCATTATTCAAAATTATTGGAACCAGTTTATAATAAATATGTTGCAACATCGTATTTCATTGTATTAAATTACATTTAGAACCTTTACTTATTTCACATACTTTTCAATGTATATATAACAGTGTGTGTGTGTGTATGACTCAAGATTTATTTTTTTTTACTAATAACTCTTTTTATTAGCACTTTTTACTCCTTAACCATGATCTAAAGTGCTGAAATGACAGCTAGCTTGAAATACTTCTAACTCTGTGGGGAATTTAAAGCGTTCGGCAAATTTCTCCGAAAGCATCATGTAAAACAGTAGATTTAAAGCATGTCATAGCAACCACAGTTTCAGTAATGCCTCTTTCTGTAATGGAAATGGTCGCATTAAATCTTTTGGGGTTTTCCTCTCGTATTACACATAAATGTGTCAATTTTTCTTGATAAGACTGTTTTTTCTGAGATGTCTCAATGTTTTTCTTTCCGAATGAATGGAATTTTTTTTCGTTGTGTGCTGAGCGTATTTGATGCGAAATAAAATTTTAACGAACTCCGTTTATAAATATCCAATACACACACAAATTAAAATTAAATGCAAGTTTATAAAAAATACTTTTGGTTTAGAATAATGTTGCATCACTGAAACACATAAAGGGAATGGGAAATAAATCTCATAATTTTAAATTACAGTTGGATATCGAAGATAACATAGAAGCCCTCTTACTGTCTTCTTTATTTCTCAGTATTTTTGGAAATTAGGACTAAATTCGATTTAACTTATAACAGTTTCTGTCATGCGATAATCTTCTTTAGAAAATTGGAATTTAAATACACGTATATCGTTAGTCATCATGTTGCGAAATTGCCATCAAACAGTTTCTACCCTACTGTAATGTGTTTATCTTGAGATAAAATAATCAGGAATTTATATTTTTGAAAATAACTTGGATATTTAAATGAAATTTTAATTATTCATACTCTTACGTTATTTTTTAAAGCTTAGCCATTTTTATATTGTTAAACTAAATATAATATTATGTTTATTAAGAAAATATATTTTAAAGCAACTTTAACATCGTTATAACTAAAAGCAGCTTTCATTTATTTCTTGTCTTTTTTGCATCGATGTGTTATCATGTATTTTTAACTTAAATTGTACGAATTTTATTTTTTCTCACTTTCCAAGAAAGATATACGGAACAATATCTGTACCTTAGGGCACTAACCTTAGAGGAAACTTGTAGTAGGGCGTACGTTGAGATTGTAACACCATTTATTGAACGAAAACGCCCACACCTGGGGAATGGACGGATAAATAGAGAACAGTTGTAAAACGCTTACCTATCTCCTCCTCTTTCCTTTTCACTTCAGAAACTTTATCGGAGAATACATTAATTTATTTTTGATTATAAGATTAGATAACAGAAAGGGAAACACAAATTGTCGATAACACGCTTAATGGTTTCTCTTCCAGGTTTGCAGTTAAAAGCATCCGCAAAAGTTTTCAAATGGGGTTGTAATTAACCTACATTTTATATTTTGTGTAAGACTCTATAATTTACAGCTTAAGAATGTTATTTCCTAAAAAAATAATATATTTAATGCATGATTTGCAAAGTACTTTGCGTTCGAGATAGATATCTGGATGTTTATTATTCGTCAAATATGTTTTCCATTGATTTCCAGTTTTCTGTACTAGGAGAATTTATTTTAGATTCATAATTTTAAGTTTTAAAATTTGTTTTCAGGCAAATGTTCTTATGTATCTTTTTACAGGCTTAATAAAATATGCTCTTTGTTGTTTTTAAATCATTTTAAAACATTTTTGCAGATTTTTCTGTTACATGTTATGCAATATTTAATTGAATTAAAGGTTTCTTTTTGAAAACTTTGCTCTCAATACAGGGAATTGCATTACTAAGTTATAAAAGTTTTTGTTTGTCATGTGAGTATAAGAATATTTTATGTTATGTTTTATGAAGACCTTCTTTAGAACTATGCTACCTACTTTAAAATAACAAAACATTTTTAGCTGATTAAAGAAAATTGTAAAACAGTTCTAATTTACTTTTATGATTTAAGTACACAAAAATCATAGAAATGTAAAAATGCCTTGCATCAGAATGCAATTTTGAACTATGTAATTAAGGAAAATGTAAAATTAATGCAATGTTTAATTTAAAATGTGCAATATGTAATTATGTAAATTTGCAATTTTAGTAAGATTATTCAAACATAAGTATCCTATCCTTCACATTCGCACACTATACGTAAGAAGATAAAATTACCAATGAAATCATTGTAATTTAGTTTTATTTCACAACAAAGTCAACATATCTTCTTACGCGAAAAATGAATATTCTGTTCAGGGATAGAGATATTTTTTATGAATGGAAAGCCACATATTTTAGGATGATTTGTAATCTTAATAAAAAGCTACACTGTTATCTATAATCTTTGAAGTTTGTATTCAAGGAATTTCAGTTAGATAATGATTATTCTTAATCTACCTTGGAATTTTTCAAAATTATATATTTCTAATAAATTTTAGGCTACAAATATACCAGTCAAATGGTTAAATTAATAAGCATTGCAACATCATAACGACATTTAAATGTTCATAGACATTACATATTGGCAATTTCAATATATATTTATTTATTTGTTAAAATTTTAAATGAAGCTCACGATCTGCCTAGTTAATTTGAGAATGGAGAGTAAAAATTTCTGGATGAACAAGAAAAAATTCATTTGTAAAATTTAAATTAATTCATGAGACATTTCGGGTTCAAATTCTTAGTATACGGTTTTATTTTTGAATAAATTATTGAGTAACTTCCTATTTATGGAATACGATAATTCTGTGATTTAAGTCATTTTAATTCATCATATATATTCGCAAGCTAAAAATATTTAAAACATCTAAAACAATATACGTAACGAAGAAAAGTCATAACTCTAATCTATAAGTATCCTATTTCCCAAGAAGAAAAATCGCAGTATCTTAATCTTGAAATCATTCTAATGAAAGCGTTTGAAAATTGTTTCAAATATTCGTTTTTATTGTGGCTATTTATAACTCTTATCACTAATCGTACCAATGCCAAAATTTTCTCTATTCACTAAATGAGAAGCAAATTGGAAATAGCTGTAACAGTATTCAAATAAAGGAAAAGAAAAAATTCAGTTTCTTTATTCCAAACACTAAACACTGATAGTGACACTGAATTCAAAACTAATATTTTCAAGGCATAGTATCAATAACAGAACATTTATTTTGCAATAGTTGGCTATGGGCCAGCTTTGAAATAATTTATGTAGCATTACGTTAGAGTTTTCATTTTTTTTAAAAACTTCTTACTAAACTTAGGGCACGTTTATTTATCGATTTTTCAAAACTCCTTCCAGGGTAACCTTTCTGGAATCCTGTAACAAATGGAGTGTTCTGTCATTATTTTTTATACCTGATTTCCGGAAAAATATTTCAAGTACATTTTTTCAAAAAGTGAAGAAAAATGACCTACATTCTATATCGCAACTACTGTTTGTTTCAAAAATAAATAAATAAATAATAACAACATGAAACTGAATAAAAAGAATAATCTGGCTAGTGGCTTGAATTATTATACTCATGAGAATTATTATTTCTTTTTTATGTCATAATCGGACGTTAAGAAAAATTTATTGCAATCCCCTTTTATCTCGAAGTAAGCTCTTGTGAACTTATGATTGCGAATTTATTCTACTAAAAAAAGTGATTTCGATTGCTGAAATTGAAGGTGATAATTTGAAAAAATCTCTTTCTTGCAATCTTAACGAATAAGGTTTAGTGCACAAACTGCTAATAAAACTTTCGCTAAAAATTATATATATATATATATTAAGAAGCTGCAATCTTTTGTAACGTAATGTGGTAGTAACTTTTTACTTTGTATTGTAAATATTTTTGCTTGTAGAAGAAATAGTTTCATTTTTTTTTAAAAAAAAATCTAAACTTATTGGTGTTATAATTGTGTGTTTATGTTTTAACCCGAGTTCTTATCAATGTATTTTACTAAATATTATTTATGATGTATTGGCGCGATGGTAAAATCATTGATAGTTGGCTTGAGATGGGAATTTGGAATTCGATATTTCTTAAGTTTACTGTTTAAAATGAACCGCTTTAAAAGAGCCTCATTTTCATGACTTTTCCTCGTCTTGGGACTTAAGAAACACATTAAAAGTCAAATTATTCTAGATGGCAGTTGAGTATAATATACAAGTATCTGGTATAATAAAAGGATCTGTTTGGTACAATAAAAAGTTGGCAGTTGGGTATAATAGAAAGTATCTGTTTTTGTAAACAGATAGCATTGCTAAGGCAAGCTGATGTTGCGATTGTGTAATGTCATCTGTTAAACGGCTAAAAACAAATTTAACTCTGATAAATTTGCTAGTTTTGATTTGGCAGCCACTTGCTCTTCAATTAAAAATTCATTGCTGCCGCACCGAGTTCCCGTCACCACTTTGCATCGAGTTGTCACTGTTAATAAGACTTGGTTTCGTCATTATTCGTCGAAAATTAAGCAATAATGAAAATAATTGTTTGCTTCCGGTGAATCAGCTCCAAAGAAGACGAAGACGGTCCCATTTACTAAATATATTATAGCGACGATTTTTTGGTATGCGAAGAGTATTTTACTCTTGGACTTGGTGTGTGGGGGGGGAAGAAAAACGGATAACAACACATTGAGTAACTCCATTCACATTTCTCATTCCTAATACCTCATTCCACACTCATAATTCTGGTACTGTTTGAACAGTCCTCGAATCTCATCTTTTAAGGTCATAAAATCTTTCCATAAATATGAAAATCAAATTTATGTTCCTGTAAGAAATAAGTATTTACAAGTATTTCTGTATTCTTTGGGACAATGATACAAATAAAAATATATTGCTCTTTTTTATGTGAAACCATTATTAATAGAAACACATATTTTTTACTTATAAATTATGAGGAAAACTCAAAACTACCTAAAGATAAAGAGCATCAGTATCTATAATTTTAAAAAAGGCGATTATTGTTTTGTTATTAATGGAAATTTCCCACATTGCTTCAAAATTTGAAAGAATTTCAATGTGTTGATGCCATCTCATTTTTTTTAGAGATTTATGAAAATGAAGAAGTTAAAGGAATTTTATTAATTATTAAAGATAGTAAAATTGACACTGATAAACTTTTCGGATTTATTTATAATTATTTTTGTGAGAATATATTATTCTGTGAAACATCGAAACAATAATAGCTTTTAATAGTTATAATAATGATAAATAGCTTTTATATTCTACATATGTGCATTATCCACATTTTAATTAATACACAAAGTTATAAGAATCTGAAAATTTAACGGAATAATGTTGATACGCATAATATGTTTACGTAATTTATTATATTTATATATCCATTTTTAATATAATTTATTATCAAGTAGAGGAACTGAAGAGTAAACAAAAAAAAAATTAGCGTTGTTATTATTATTCATAAAATTTCTTCAAGTTGATAAAAATTTAAGAAATTTTTATCTGGATACAAGCACATTTCAAGATTTCTTTATTTTCTGTCATTGAAAGCAGAATTTTATCTTATGTTACTTTCTTTTCATTTTTTTATACCTGAAAATATTCCACGTTATAAATTTATTGAATTGATATTTCCAAACAAGGTTATTGAAAACACAATAAATATTTCTCCTACGCAAAAAAATTAAGATTAACATATTGATGAATCAAAATCTTTCTTCTTCAAAACGTCTGTAAGGGTTATCTGCCTGAGTAAAAATGCTAGTTTACTGGCGAACAGGAAAGGTGAAGTGCCCACTTATAGGTGGAGTACTATATTTTCAACATTTTAAATTTTTATTCATGAGTGATTATTCCAATTAATAAGTTCCAACAAATCATATAAATAGTCTTATCTACAAGGGTCATTCAAAAAGTATTTGCATTTGAAGACAAATGTCATCATTAAACTGTTGTTGCCATTAGGGGCTGCCATCTGTTAAACGGAATCGAAACAAATTGGATATTAATTTATAAGTTACTTTTGATTTGGTAGTCTTTTGATGCCAAATAAAAATTTGATTGCTGCCACTTCGAGTTGTCACATCAGATGATGAACGAATTCATATTTATACGTCGGAAACCAAGCTACAATCAAACACGGGGTTGCTTTTTGTGAATCTTCTCCAAAGAGGGCTGGGATGATCTCATCGGCCGGAAAAGTTATCTTGAAGAAATTTTGATGAGCGAAAGACGTCATGATCACGAATACGAGTAATTGAGATTTAGACAGCTGTTTAGTGAACATGATGCTTACTAAAAACAAACGATTTTCGTTGTTACGAGCGCCATCTCTTACGGACATAATGAACGACACTCGAATAAAATATTTCAATAGAGTGATGTAGTGTAATCCCAGAAAGATTTATTTTCACTGATAAAACTTCATTAAAAATTTCTTCATTTTATTGTATAATTTGCTAGACGTGAAACCTTTATTCAACTTTACGTTTTATAAATTTTATTAAATGAGATAAGTAAGATACAAATCTATTTTCGTTGTATTTAACTAAAAATTAACATTTTAAACTGAGATATAAAATAATATCAACTGGAAATCATAGATTTGAAAGCTGTAAATTAACCCAAACATTCGTTGTATTCATATTTCAACGACCTTAGTTGTTATTTTTAGGATAAAATATTCTATCTTACGCTTTTGTATGATAGTGTGTTTAATTTAATGACGCTTTTGCTTATTAAGCTTTATCACCCCATGTCTAATGATTAATTATAATATTTCCTGCTTTATTCTTTTCACTAAAAAGATTTTATGGCCAAAGTTATTATAATGGTTCATTTATTATTACTATTTTTATTTGGATAAGAATCAACTTTTCATCAGCATCAACTATGTCTCTTCCTGCGGTTTTGATCATTAAAATGCATTGTCAATTTCCTTATTCATATGAGCTTTCATCAGATAAGGGAATAAGGAGAATTTTGTGATCGTTTTAATTTAACTTTTGGCATCTAAGGGAAAATGCATTGCTTATCAAAGAAAGAATATGCATCTTTGCCAAGAAAGGAATATTTTATACTTATCTCTTTTTCTTGGCTCCTAGCAACGACAGGAGTGGTAAGGAAGTTTTATTTCTTCTCATAATTTGAACACAAAATTTTTCTATTATTTTATATTATGTTTATCAATGTTAAAGTTTTACAACAAGGAACATTTTATTACTTCATTTGAAACTTTGAAAATTAAAAACCTTTAATGAAATAAATTCAGATGCTTGTATTTTTCTTAAAATATAATTAAGTCTTAAAATTTATTAATTAACATCATATACTTTTAAAAAATTTAAAATAAGATATTTTGTCTGATTTGGATACATGCGAGAGGAAATTTTTTTAAAAATCTTAAAAGTACATTAAAGATGAAATGCTAATCTAAAATTTCAATATGTAATATCGATAATCGGTTAATATTCACTTTATAGCTGCTCCAGAAACATCGTATCTCCAAGATTCGTTTATAGCAAGATTAAATGTCTCTTTTTATTTGCTTTAAAAGTTGAATGACCACAATTAATTCAAGACTTATAACGTAAATGGAATTAACCGACGAGTTTTTTTTGTTTGTTTGTTTTTGAAAATTTTAATAGAATTTGATGAACTATTGAATGGTTTAATTTTGCTGGTACGTCTAAATTTAGACATATTTGAAAACTTTCTTTGAAATAATCATTTAACCCCAATCTCTTTTTATAGGTATTCTTTTTAAACGTAAATTGTTCAAATTTTGATACAATGAATATTTATGAAGAGTACAGCTTAAATCATGATTTGAAAATATTAAATATGAGGCTTAATAATCTTAAATTTTACATAACTGAATATTTCACGAGTAATTTTCTTCTCTAAATTTATCCTTAATTTCTTTTCATAATATTCCACATATATGTTTGAATTTGAACTTTACATGACATAGTTGACTCAATTATAGCTTGGCAAAGTAATTGAAAACTTTTGGAACTCATACCATTCTCTAAATGCTAGTTGTGTTAAAAGGGTTTCTTTATGTTATTATTTTGACAATGTTTCATGTGAGAATTTCTCATCATAATTCTATTCGAATGAAACATTACCTTTCTTGAAAAGCGAAATCCTGTCAGTAATCAAGTTAGAGAACAATAAATTTATTCGCACGCAGGGAAAACTAGAAGGAATAAAAGCTTCGAAATTGCCTCACGTTAAAAGTCTAGACAGAAAAGAGTTATTTTTAACTTTTTTTAAAACCACGACAAGCATGTTAGAAATTTTCGAAGTGCTTAAGAAGACGTGATGAATTTATCAATGGGCAAACATTTGCCCACATGAGATATTACTGAAGTTGCATCGATTTACTTACAAATCTGCTCTGTTTGTCGAAGATTATATTTATCTTAGATTTTGTTGATATAATTCAAAATATTATCTGTAATAGAAAATTACATTTCGTCGCCTGTTTTGATCTCTTTGATTGATAACATAACTAGATATTTGATTTCAAAAGAAATAATAATTGTCTGATAGTGTTTTTGATGATTTAAGTATGTTTTGCAGTAAATGTATGTAAATTTTTTTTTATAAATTTTAATGTTTATACAATCAGAATATTTTAAATGTATGTGCATGACGAAGTATGACGAATTATATATGACGAATACTTTTATGGCGTATGATTAGTATATAGGTTATTAACAACAATGAATTCTTATATCTATGACATAAATCATTGAATAATTTTTAAACACACGCACACACAAATGCATGCACACACACACACACACACACACACACATATATATATATAAATTGTTAAAGAAAAATGCCCCTACGTTATATCACCTTCTTTTCTTCTTTTTAATTTTCTTTCTCTTTTCGAAGTTACTTTCTCTTTTTAGCACCCAAACAAATCTTACCTACGAACTTTCTTGAGCGTATTAACTAAAATTTTCACTCTAATTATAAAACCTCCGTTTCACAGAATTTCGCGGGTATTTCTAGGATCCAGTACCTCTTTTAATTGCTCCGTTTAGGAAAGTAGGCATACTTAAATCTGGGTCTTTGCCATTCGTCGACGACTACCGAAAAATCTACATTCAGGTGAATATCATGCTCCTTCTAAAATTAAAAATTCCAAAGTCTCCAAAAAATGAAAGTAGATTATGTCAAGATTATCAACCGAATTAAGTGTGTTTGTTAATACGACAAAATTCTACCTCTGACGATGATTTGTCTTTATAAAAAATGGTTGTTATCTTATTAAATTTATATTTTTATAATAATAAATCTTGGTTCAGTTAATTTTTTTTATGAAAGGCCAAGCCACTAGATGGCTACTTATTTTTCAGATAAATATTTTTTACGAATTATTTTGAGTTTTAAATTGAATTAAAAGAACATTTATTGATTGTATTAAAATTATTTTTTGAATATATTTTATAATTATTTTTGTACAAAGGTTTATTCAATATTTTTTAAAATTATTGTAATTAGTCAATCAATAAACCAAGTTGTTTGGCGGGTTCTGATGTAAACATCCCCATATTATAAATGTAGTTTGATTGATCATATATCTGTAGTAGGTAAGAATTTTATTACTCTTTTTTTTATGGTTAATGGATTAGAAATAAGTGTTTAAATACGATTAATTTTTTAATTTTAAGGTATTATCTTAATTTGGCAACAAATATTTTTCTCCTTTGATTGTTCTTTCTTTTATTTCATTGGTTTTCCCCTTTTTTGAACGATGATTTTTATTTGTTTTTGGTTTTATACCATTTTGTTATAAAGCAATTACTGAAGTGTGATGGTTATTTCCATAACAGTAATATAAACACGCATTTTTCAATCCAAATGTATGAGACAGCATTTTGACTTCCTTTATCTCCAATTTTAATTTGTATCTTATATTTTTTTCTTGATTTATGCCTTGTAGGTTTAGTTAAGTTTATGTCTGTTAGACCAATGTAGTAATTGTATACTTTTAAATTACATGTTTTATTTTTACATATTAAATTATTATATTTTATATTGCTATAGTTTGGTATTTTAATGTAATTTAAGGACTCTGGTTTCAAAACGATACTTAACGCGGAACCTGTTTGGATAGTTAGGGTCTTAAAAAGATGTGAACTTATAAAAGTTTTAACAACTTGGTAGTTACTATAATTAAGCATTGATTTAAATCTTTGTATTTTTTTGGGTTTTAATCTAGTTATAATATATAACACAAACAAATATTATAATTTTTTTTTATACGCCTTTTAAGCGTTGAAGATAAAAAATAAAACTTAATTTTTTTAATGAACTTCGAAATCAGGTATTACGTGAATGACAAGCTTCTAATCAATATTCAATAATTGTCGACATTTTCAAAATAAAAACTTACGATTTATTAAGGAAATTTTAATATATTTTATTTCATTTGCTACCATATTTTTGAAATTATTACATTGTTGTATTTATATTTTATAGACATTTGTGTAATTGACTTTCGATATTGTGGTGTTTTATTGTTTAAGAACGTAAAGCACATTTTTTTGCAAAATTCTTCGTTAATGCTATACATTTAAATATTGAAATACGTAATTTAAATGTTACCTTTTTTATATGATAATATCTGTTACTTTTAATAACTTTTAAATTATTTATGTTTTTATTATATCGAGTTTTGTACATTTCTTTTTGACTATGCTTTATAACTTTTCTTTATGCTTCTTAGAATGTTTTTTGTTATAAAAAGCATAAATTTTGTTTACTTTTGTTATATAAAATAATTTCAGTTTGTATTGCTGAAAAAATCCATTGATATTCAATAGTTTATTTGGAGCACGTGTTACTTTCAGGTTTCTTGTAAAATCAGTCATTGACGATATATAGCTATTTACGATACCAGAAACTCAGGATTCGAATTTAGCAGGAAGTACGTTTTAGGTTATAACTAAAAAAATATTTGAAGAATTGGTGAGAGGAACAAATTCATATATCAATCATCTTACTTTTTGGAATTTTTATATATTATTCACATAATCTTAAAAAAAAAAATTAAGCTAATTTTCCCTCGAGGAAAAAAAAAATCTATTGTTCATCTAAAACATTTTAAAATATGTTTCTTAGTGTATCTTGTTCTGTAAATCCTCGTTGTATGTAAGCATCATTTGTAAAAATAGAAGTTAAAGTAGACCTCTTTTTCTCTCATAATGCTCTTTATAATTTTAATCAATTAATATACTTTGCAAAGAGATCATTCTAATAGTTTTTAGTTTAAATGTAATATAACTTTTGTTTATAATTTTCTCATAGTCTTCGAATTAATTTAAATAGATTTCTTATTTATAATAAATTCCTTGTATATACAGTCTTTAATACACGTTTATAAAAAAAATTCCGAATTCGAGTACAATGAGATAAATTTTGTGTTAAAATGTTTTTACGTCTAGATGATCAGATATATTTATGCAAAATTTAACAAACTCAATCCACTGACAAGTCACAACTTTTTTCCACAAAATTCAAGTCTTTAATATAATCATTGTGACCTTAACAATTTACATGAAAGTAGACAACTTATTGTCATTTTCAATAGAACATTTCATAGGTATTACATTTTTGTCGTGTTGTTTTATTTTTAGAGAAGTTAGGTGTGGCAATGCTTTGTACGAAGGCTGAATGAAAAAAAAAAGTTTTTTTTTTCTTCTTTTTATTCATCATGTTCTATTGACAGAACTTGTGATTGCGGAAGACAACGTCGCATTTTGAACAGGAAACGTGTTGTCCCTTTTGTATTTTGCTGCAAGTTGTACGGTCAGTGTTGCGTAAAATGTCTGTGATCTTGACGTGTTATTTTATATAGGTCTCTGTTACATTTAAAGTAAACTATTCTTCTTTTCAGTGCCAAATTTGTTCATTTCTATTTGTTTTAAAGAAAAACACGAAAGAATTGATGCTTGTTTTAGAAACAAAAGGTTTACAAAATATTAGGACTCAGAATTTCTTTTATATAAGAATCCTATTTATTAAAGAATGTCTTTCATTGTTATAAACACCTAACTGTAATGTTACTTTCAATGCATTCAATGGTGCTAGATAAACGAATTTCTTTGACGATTTTCAAAAAAAGTGTTTGAGAAAAAAAAATTTAAAATAATTTTTTTTCCCGATTCATGGTTCTTTTCAATGAAACAATTAACTTTTTCACATAAAGCAAAGATCCACGAATAAATTAAACGATCAACATTTTATTATTTTAATTTTTAAAACAAACGATTTGGAAAATATAAAGCTATATTCCTCAAATGAAAATGGAAATATGAGCTATTCAATCCTTATACTTTTTTTTGTTATGTGATGTACAAAAAAATTAATTCTTCACAATTTTTGCAATTTTATTTCTTCTTATTTACTGTCATTAATTTTTGTTTAAATATTATATGTAAACTAAGGATAATTTGGAAGCAATGATTAAAGAATAACATAATACTTAAGTATTACTAAAATGATTTATGTATCTCTTGAGAAATGAAATTTATTGCATTTGTTTGAATGCCATATATATATATTTCATTAATGGAAATCTTTTATTTAGTTAACGTGCGCGAAACATAAATCATCATTATTAATAGATTAAGCTTGTACGAAAAATAAAACTGTTTGTTGGCCGAATGCGAAGACAGGTACTGGAATTTAAAATTAATTCCAATAGCGAATTCTAATTAATTTTGAAACACTGAATCTTTTTAAGAATCAACAAATATTATTAAAGAGTATATTGTTAAAGCGTTGTTTTTAAAGAAACTATTCCCCTTTCATTCCTTTTTCATCAGATAATAATGCAATAATATAAGAATCTAATATCCATTTAACTACAGATTTTATGATACAATAATTTAGATATTTCAATAAAGAAATAAAAAATAGTACGGAGAAAAGCAAACTTATTAAGAAAATCAGATGGTATTAACTTAAAAAAGTAATGTAAGTATATGAATTTAAAATCATTCTACAGAGGCTGAAGATTTATTAAAGTGAAACAATTTTTTTTAAATATAACCTCAATTTCTCTCACATATATCATTTTTATTCTTCGTAACTATATATATATATAATGTATGTATGTATTTGCATAGATATATGTGTCTAAATTATAATTAAAAAGAAAGTAGATAGAAATAAAACAAGAACCAGAGATAAAATATATGTAATTTGAAATATTTTTAAATCAAGAATTTTTTTAAAAGACATAAAAATGGAAAATAATATATTTTTTATTGTAACAGACTTTAGACTGTTAAGCTGGTTCATTCTAGAATTACAGACCTAATTACCCCCATCAGCAAAATATATTAGTCAAAAATTGTCATTAAACCAAAAATATAAACAGAAAAAAATTCTGAAAACTAAAATCCAAAACATAAAAAAATTATAAAAGTGTTTGTTAAAAAAATTATAAAAGTGTCAATATATCTAAATAATTTCAAATTATTATTTTGTAAGGAATATATTTATAAAAATGTAAATATATATTTACAAGACTATTACAAACAGTCAATTTTAAGGTATGTCTTTAACATTATAACCATTATAATTTTAATAAGTATAACCATTATAATTTTCTCTTAAGACTAGATTAATAAGAATATTAAGTTTCTCATAAGAAATAAAACCATTAATTTTTAATTCTTTAAACTTAACTAAAATAATATTAATTGAATCCTCAATATCTGTTGAATTAAACAAATCTTCAAACTTATATAACTATAAAAATTGTTCATCTTTTATGTAGTTCATTTCATAACTATATTTTTAATTATAACAGTCTTATCCAAACTATCTATAGTATTTTGTAAAATCTTTTGTAACATTTTTACGCACTTCAGTTTTGTTAGTATTGAAATCATTAATTGCAGTTCTTAATTTAATATATACTTTATGGAATCTAAGGGTTAAAAATAATATGTAAGGAAATGTAACCTATATTCGTTGTATAATTTGAATCTTTTTGTATAAAGCTTTAATTCTGTTTGTTATTTCTCTGTCAAAATTATTAATTTTAATAAATGTAGTATTATTAATATCATATGTTTATTATTCATATTAACGTATAATTCTTTATAAATAATAGTATTATTACCAGAAACCTTATTAATATAACACATAATGAATTTATCTTGTAATTTTTGTAGAATCTTATACATCTAAATTTTTACTGCTATCTTTAACCTTAAAATTCAAATATCACTAACAATGTTTAGAATTTTTGTCACTTACAATATTTAGAATACCAGTAATCACATGTTGGTACTCTTCAATTATATATTTTTTTATAATTCTTACAATCATAAACATGCTCTGCAATTATTTACTATTATTATAGTTATAAATCATACCATTTTGTTTACGAATTGATTTGATCCTTATTAACATTCAAATGTGAACAAAATTTCGCTTTTCAATCATATAACATGTATTCCTTTAATTATATCGAATAGTTTTTTGCAATCCTAATACAAAGTGAGCCTTACTCAATCATCGAGCATAAGAAATTAAAGGCGAAAAATGTTTTGACGCTGCGTTGTTTTTAGGTTATGTACTTTACCTTATTTCAAATCACGATTGCACTTTAATATTCTGAAGCGTGACTAGTTTATTTATGAAAATTTCTTTTAAAATTCAATTAGTCCTGTCAACGAAAACTGCTTTATGTTATACAAACATTTAAAATTGCAAAAGGAGTTATTTTTCCTCGAGAAATGAATTTTAAATTTTTTTTCTGTTGGTTGTGAATTAATTTACAACAGTAATTAAGTTCGCGGATATTTTGTGGTGTTGCAATAAGTAATAGTTTTTTTTAATATAAATAATAAACTAATTTGACCAAATATGATGGGAGTTATATTACTCAAACTTGCAGTTGATTTAAAATGGAAACGTTACTTGTGACGAAAAGAATTTCGTTTGGTAATCCGAATTAAAATTTATTATACATATTGAGTCATGAAAGTACTATTTTCGAAACACAGTGCTCTTTAATATTTTTTCGTTTCTTTTTATGAATTCTATACATTGGATTATATTACTAATTGAGTCCATTTATTTGTTAAATTTAAAAAATAATGAGTAGCAAACAAGTATTATTTTTTTCAAAGCGCCAGAACTATTACATTGGTTGCTTTTATATCAACGAGTCAATATCAAATTTTTATCATCCTGCCACTCGGTGTTTGTTATTTTCTTTGGACATATTTCAGGCCTCCGTCAATACTTTATAGTATTACTATAGTCGAATTTTTTTCTATTTGTGGCTGACTTTTTAAGAAAAGTGTTTAGTAAACTGTTGCTTCAATATTAAAAATTTTATATTACTTTGTAATTCGGAATTGATTTCGTTTCATGACCAATAATTGTTTTTTAATAATCAAGAACTTGATTAGGATGTTGTGATATAATTAATAATAATATGTTGTTTAAAATCTTTATAATACTTGTATATTTTTACTATGTGAAATATTTGATTTTCAGAATTACTAACTTTTCTGGTCAACACAAAAGTAATTGAATTTAAAAGGTAAAGTCGCAAAATGAATAAGTTTTTTTAAGAAGATATTAGCAATACGAGAATATATTGTGTGAGTTCCTAAAAATTATTTGTTATATATGCATATAATTAAAATTGAAATGTTTGTATTATAAAATAGTTTTTTTTAAAGTAGATGTTTTTTGTTTTTTTTTTTTTTTTTTTTGTTTTTGTAGTATAAAGTTCAATACCCTCTTTCAATAATCATGACGAATCATTTTAGCTTTGAAAAAAAAAATAGTTATTTGTAATTGTGATTAAACACCTTAAAATATTTTTGTAATTTTTTGTGCATATTTGAATTTTAAATATAATTTTTTTTTTTTCTTTTCTAGTACTTTGTAAAAAAAGCTGTTTTCGCTCGTTTATTCGTTTTATTTTTTCTATTTAACTCTCTCCTCTTAACTAGATTGAATTAATTTTATTCATTTAAATGTATGTAACCTTTTTTTTTTTACTTTAAATTTCTGTTGCCACTAAAAAAATTACAATAAATAAGTTTCAGAGATCCTGTATTAGTGAAGGAAATTGTGTTAAAAATGCATTAATAAAGAATCTTACATGTATTGAATGGAAATAAGTGAAAATTAGTAGTAATTTTTTTCCCTTATTCGAAAAATTCTGATCACAATTTACAAATTACTTAAAAACTCATGTCTTAAATGTTTATGTTATGTGTAACATTTGTACAGAATTATTATATCAAGATTTTTAACTGAATTTGAAAGTAGCCTAGAGCGTCTGAAATTGCTTAATTTTTTGGTACTTGTATAATGGAATTTTTTTTTTATTTATCATAACGCTAAACTGTTATTTTAAAATTGAACAAAAATTAAGAATAATTTCAATATTATGCATTTAAAACTAAACTTTTCATTAAAGCTGTCAAATGTCTCAGTCGCACATAAAGACTCAGTAAGAATGTTGCAGCTCAAAAGTTATTTGATGTTTCTAAAAATTGATTTATTCATTAGAAAAGTGAAGAAATGTACACACGTATTGCAAAATATTACGAATATTTATGGAGTGTGTCGGAATAACCTTTAGTGACGAATCTGTCACCATCGGCAGTAAAAAGCTATAATGCATAAATGAATGAACTATTCAAAATATATATATCAAGATTTTATATTAAGATTATTTATTAGAAAAAAACAGACATTATTTCTGCAATTTAATAATAATTCAAATTATTAAGATTTTGTTTGAAAAAGTCAACGTTAATTTGAAAACAATTATTTTAAAAATGCTTAATTATCATACATCTAATTTGTGGAGGCATTTTATTTTGTTATATTTTTTTAAAAAGAGAATAAATAATGAGCGTAAATTTAAAATCTTTTGTTTGTATTTCATTTCACACACGCACGCGTACAGTGTGTAAAAAAACTAAAGAAGAAAACTCTAACCGTAACAAAAGCGAAATTAATCCTCACTGATAATGTGATGGTTTGAGTAGAAGCATTGGAATATTAAAGGGTTTTACGTTAGATGATTTTAATCCATCGCAAAATGGATTCATGTAAATTATGATGTTTACACATGTATATATATATGCAATAATATTTTATTAATAAAATAATTAAAATAACTAATAAAATTATTATAGAGGCAAGATTTAAAGGATAGCGAAATTCATAATTTTAGTAGAGACATTTAAAAGACAAATAAAAAATTATTGCTGAAAATGAATTTTTTTTATGACTAGAAAATTTTAATTCAAAGGGAGAAATAATTAACAAACATCATATACAAAGTACTTTAAATAAATATTCAAGTCAGAATCATTTCATTTCTTTGGATTATATTTTGGAAATGAACCTTCTGAAAAAGTTTATTGATCTGAATCCTAATGGAGTAAAGAAACTAAGAAGAGGGGCTATTCTTTTGAGTTCTAGCAGCTCAGTGAAAACTCGGGTTACTTTGAAGAGGCTGCGTGAGAAAATAATTACGTAAAAAGTGTCTCAAATCTTACTTTCTCCTTCGGGACTCGTTACCCAACCGAGCAAAGACGAGTTCAAAGATTGTTGCAACGTTTTTAAGAATAAAGTTTTTCGTTGAGCTGACTATGCTAGTATTCATTGCGATGGTTTTCGAGAATTTTCTGAGAAATAATAGCTTGCTTTCTATTTCGTTAAAAGAACTGGGAAAGTTTCCTTTTCTACTGATAAATCTAGACTTAGTCTTCGGTGAGATGAAAATGAATTGTGTTGCTGAATATAGTTGTATATGTTGCTAATATCTTGAGTGAAGCAATAATTTAGAGTGAGTCCATAAAACCATTTTTTTAAAAACGTAATGCGACTAAATCTTGGAAATAATTTTTAGAAATGCCTATGTATGGTTAATGATACAGAACGGAATTGCACTGAAGATGTATAGGAGAGGCATAAGAAGGAAAATTTCAGTTTC
Source organism: Nephila pilipes (assembly GCA_019974015.1). Classification (NCBI taxonomy): domain Eukaryota; kingdom Metazoa; phylum Arthropoda; class Arachnida; order Araneae; family Nephilidae; genus Nephila; species Nephila pilipes. The sequence continues at coordinate 370,544 of BMAW01061552.1, forward strand.
CTCCCACAAAAGTTATGTGTCTGGTGTGTTGGATTCTAGACTAGCTGAAGCAATAGTCTGGAAACTTTTAAATGGGAACAACATTCCTAGAAATTTAGCAGAAAACAAGCAAACTTTGGTAGAATAGATCCTATTATACGGTTTCTTGGATTGTACAAAAAAAAAAGTTGAATCTCTTGAGGCGATAATTTCACAGAGTAATCAGCTCGCAGCCCATCTTTACCTTCGAATTTGCTATTTCATTCATTTATACTGAAGAGTGAAGGTATAGACTTGAAGGAGATATATTCTATGCATTGTAAATAGAAATTTCATATTATAAATAGAAGTTACAATAACGTACTAATGTAATTTTGAAAATAATGTAATGTATTGATTATTGAAGTTTTAGTAGAATAACTTTTTTTATTTAACTCAATCGTTCTTTTGTGTAAAGTAAAGAACATAATGTTATTAATTATAATATCATTAACTGTATTAAAGAGCCAGAATTTCAAGGATATGTTACATTTTAACTTATGCATGATAGACATTTTTAAAGTGTATAAGCTCTGGTAATGATTCCCAATTTGAGAAAATGATTATTTTTTATAATTTTTGTGACATTCGATTTAATTTTAAAAAGAAACTCGAGAACAATTTTTGAACAACACTAATTTTGTGATTATTTGTGTGTATTATTTTTTGATTTGATTAGGACTTTGAAATCGTTTATTTCTATTAATACAAAAAAAATCAATCTGCTCTTAATTCAGTTTTCTCTTATCAATTGTCTTTTTTCGAGAATATTTGGAATAGTACGTTCATTTATTACATTTTTTGGAAAAACTGATAATTTTCTGTAGAGTTGTTGTTATTAATTTATAAATTTATTTCTAGACAATTTTTAAAAAAATCTTCTAAATCATAAGGAACTTTATAGACCATTTTTATAATTAGTTACGGCCGTAATATATCTTAAAATCGCAAATATTTTTAAGTTGTTCAGTTTAAAATTATTTTGAAAATCCTTTAAACATATTGCTTATAAGAGTACAATGCAGTTCAATTTAGCATATTCACCGACTGAAATTTGTTGAATAAGGAAGTGCATATGTGTCTTAATTTATAATATACTTCAAAAGAGAGTTTCTCAAATGACTTATGCATGCAGTATTTGCCTCATTTTAACTCCCCAGAAAAATTATTAATGGTGCAATTACTTAAATCCTTCGTCATTAACCATGTCGCAAAATATGAATTTTCGCATCCATTTACTCAATTGGTAACACATGTTACTGAGTGTTTCAGAGACTTTGCATCTGTTTCGGCTTAGAGAAACCATAAATCTGTCAAAATGTATCAAACTGTTTAGACTAATTAATGGCCATTGTCACTAATACTTTTCATTCAATCAATGACTAACTTTTAGTTTGTATATGTAGATATTCAATAACTACTGTAAAATTTATAAACTCGAAATTTATGAATGTGCTAGATTCGTTAAGTGATTGTTAAAGTATATAGATTTATTAAATTAAGGTAATTTTTATTATTTTATCGACTTGTTTTTGCTTATGAAAATTGGTTCTTAAAATTATATCGATGCGAATATTATTTCAAGGAGATGGACACTATTTAAGTAATTTAAAATAACTTTCTTTTTTAAATTTAAATGAACGCTTATCTATTATAAAACAAAGAAATAAACGTACGAAATGTATTAAGGCATTAACAAATTCGCGACTCTAGGAAACTGTGTTTATTAATAAATGCGTAAGTTTGTGTATTAGGGGTAAAAAAATTTTTGCACTTTCATATAATATGATTGATAAATATATTCTCTGTTTTGGATAATGCTTGTATTGTGTTCTTCGTTAAATCAAATTATGATTCGTCGAGAGAAGAGTGTACTGGAAACTTTTTGCGGTTAATGTATATTTATGGGAAATTGCAATACAAAATTATTATATTAAAAATTTATTACATATAATATTCTCAAACGTCCTTGGTCAAAAATATTTATAAAACTAACGAATATTTTATTTTAATTTTTAAAATTATCAAAACTAAACTCTGTAAGTACTGAAACATTTAATTGTTAGTTAATATACAATTTAAAGTGTGTGTTTTTGAACGAAAAAAAAACGTTTCTTAAATAGTTTCATTGAATCCCAACTACTTTGTTCATATAATTTAAATCTATTGTAATATATTTTGATCTTAAATATCGCCTGTTCAGACAAAATCATGCATTTGCTTTTTAAAATGTTGCAAGAAAGTTTGTTTTCAGATTAAAATCGAATAAGATAAAGATTTTTCAGTAATGACATCTTTAATATGCTTACCTCGTTATGCTAAAATAATCTTTGTTTCACTCTTTGAAATACTAAACATTTAATGAAAAACACATTGCTTTCTGAAATTTATTTTTCACTTGTTGGTGCGATTTATGCTATTGATAGTTCAGTGCAAAATAAAGTTAAATTTTTATAGTATTTGTTACGCATTTTGTATTTTGAAATAATGTTACTCATTTCTAAAACCAATTTTTCAAAATATTATTTAGTATATTACAGATTATATATTTTTTTCCATTGACATCATAATTTAAAACCAATTTGTGATTTAGTTGTATATTATAGATTGGAAATGTTATATACTAGTTGTGTGAGTCAATATTATAGATTGGGTATTTTTCAGAACTTAAATATTTTTTGTAATTACAAGCCTTTTTCCTCTTAGCAAGTTTTATAATTCTTTACGAAACTATTGATATTTGAAACAACACGAACTATTTTTCTATCTAAATTTTGTTTTACAAAAGCAAATTACGTTTTAATAATATTGTAGAATTTATGAAATTTTTTTCGAGACTAAATGTATGTTATTAATTTATTTATTATGTAGCTAATTAACACATACAATAAAATAACATTTCATGAAATGATAATTTAGTTGCATAATTACAATATTAATTAATAAAAATATATTAATTGCTGTATAATATAAAAAATATAGGATGAATGAGGAAATTTTAAGAAGCAGTCTCAGATTATCTTAAAATATGTTGCTTTTAAATTTGTTGATAAAATATATTTAGTTACAATACTATTCTGTAGAAGACAACTATCAAAAAATACAAAAATTAGTGTAAGGACTGAAAGGAATGAACGCAAGGGATATATGAAATAATCTATTTTGTTGACAGTTAGAATAGTTAAACGTGATATTTAAACATAAAAATATTTTCTCCAGTCGTGAACTGAGCTTTGTATTCATTGATCATCAAAATCGTGCTCCTTTCTAGTTTTCTTTTTCTTTTTCTATTAATCAACTTAATCACTTTCAGTTTGGCTGAGCCTGTGCTTACTTTTAAAATGCTGTACTGGATGGGTTCACATTTAGGTTGCTGCGACTTGATTTTCGAGTTTAAGCTAAACGTAAGTGGATAGAACTTAGAAGTAGAAACTTTTTTTGGAGACTGCTTATCTTTGGTTTTTAGTTATTTTTGTCCGATATGAGTACATATTCAAAGGTTCATTTCCCATGGTCGAGGTAAACAAGCAGTTTTAGACCCTCTTAACAGATATAAAGAAAAACTAGCTTTTTAGATATCTAGAATAAAAAAAAAATATTGAGTATGATAAATTGAGTTTCGTGTGGATGCTGTAAAATGCGAAAATTTTCATTAACTCTGTGAGTAAATATTATTCACAAATGTTTATACTATTTATTTCGGTCCCTGAATTTTACAAATGTTTCAATATCCCTTATTAAACTTTACTTTTAGTTACGTTAAACAATGTTATTTAGGTTTTGAAAGCAATATTGAATATGCATCGAATTTATTTCTTTGTTATAAAATAATCACTGTATCTCCTAAGAAATTTTATTTAGTAAAATAATGCATCTCCATTGAAGTTCCATCTAATGCAAGAATACTATTTCTGATGAAACTTATCCAATGTCTAAAAGTATAATGTGTGAGTTAATGAAAAAAAAAAAAAAAAAATAGAGCGATATTGGTTTTAGATAAAGACAACTATAATCATTCTGCTTGTTGTATTAATCACAAAGGAGGTAATAGTAGATGCGCTTTTAAAGCTATCTCTCGATTTATATTCACAGGAACATAAGATCACACACACACACATCATTCTTTTTTAATTAAAAAATACACTATACATTAATATCAGATAATAGCTTTATTTACTTATAATTATACTTTCTATAAATATTTATTATTTTATTCCTATATATTACTTAATTATATGTACCATAACTATTTGAATCATTCCCCTTCCCCTTTTTTGGGTTCAATGTATTCTATATTGGATCTCCTATATTGTGATGTCAAATGGATTTTTAATTGTAAATGTTAAAATGAAAAAAAAAAAATGTGTATTTTTAAATACTTTTAAAATAACGAGAAACAGTTCTGTAAACGAGTATATGTTTTGTATAATTATACGAATATATATATTGATATTCAGATCCTTTATTATAACAGAGAAAGTTTCAGAAAATGGGTGCAACACTGTATATCTTACCTTTATATCTCTTCATTTAAGAACTATGTTTGAGTGATACGAAATGTTTCATATTAACATTATATTAGTTTGATAAATATAAGTCACTTAAATTTTTTCACAAATATTTTCGTTATCAACTTCAACAAAACAACTCATGCACTCTGATGAACAAAATTCAGTTAATAGTGCAAAAAATGTTTGTTTAAAGATCTGTTGATGTCCTTTTTTTTACGGAATTGAAACTAATATTGCTTACAGATTATCAAATATTGGAAATCTAATTCTTGTAATTAGCTTAGTTTCAATTACAATTCTGAAAATTACTTATTACAATTCATTAGAAGTTTATGTTGTTTGGTTAAATTAAATCTGATAGTTATGTTATTGATGAATTTTATAAATTTGTATCTCATTTTACATTGTGTTTAATTATTCATTTGTATCAAGAAAAAAAAAATAAATAAAAAAAAAGAAACGCACATTTTTTAAATGGAAAAACTGCAATGTACATTACATTACAAATGATTTTCTAAAATTACGATTTTTATATAATGCAATCCATGTTGTACTCTTCAAAAATATGTTTTATGAATTTAAAATCCAAAAAATATGTTCTGTGTGGATTTTTAAAAAAACAAGATAAGTTTATTTTTGAATGCATAAACATGCTTTTAATTTAAGCACATATTTATGTTTTAATTAGTTCATCATATAAACAGAGAAATATATAAATATATTCATTGCATGTTTATATTACTGACATGAGTTATTGAACCAGTTTTATAAAAAATGTTATTTTGTTATAGACTCCGGAAATTATAAGATGCGATTCTGAATGTTTGTGTGTGAGTGTGTGTGTGTGTGTGGGGGGGGTGTTGAACATTATGGAAATCATTTCCACGTATATTAATTCTATAATATATTGCTATTATTTAGCGTTTCATTTGCATAAAAAAATGATAGTATTCTTGCATTTAAGGAAAAATATGGATAAATTTCTATTTTCTATTTTGTTCTTGATTTTCTAATTAACAAAATTTTGTATTTTCTTCTCCCTACTTACGTGAGTGTTATTTAAAATGAGTTCGCTAAACAGGAAAGTGAATGATGATATAAAAATATATATGCGAATATTGCGTGATCAAGACCTCTCAAAAAGAGATTTCGTCCTTGCTTACCATTATTTCGCCAAAAGAGTGTCGGCACGCCATTACGTGTCTTTTGTCTCCTTCATATTAAGCAGATTTGTTCTTTTTATAACTGAGATATTGAAGGATTAAATGGTAACGTTTTCTATTAACGAAACCTTATTCAGTTCACAATTGTTTTATGAACACCAGCAGGGCCATCCAGAGTAAAAGAAAGGACCCGTGCAAATTTAACTTGCGGGGTTTTGAAAAAAAATTCGCATTATAAAATAATTTATTTCGTACGGTGTGGGTGCCATTTATTTCATTGTAAAATAATAATAATGGGCATAGTAAGGAATATATGGAAAAGCAAATAATAAGGTTACTTTAATAAAATAATAACATTTTCATTAAAAAAAATTGTCAATAAATTAAACCGTGTAAATAATTGTTTCATATGTGCATAAAATATTATTTGAAATACGACTTACTAAAATATGTTTACAATGTACTTTTATTTCATTTTTTACATAAGATATAAAAAATTCGTTTGCAATATCATTGTAATTTGTTTTTTTAGCCAATTCGAATTGAATCGATAAAATGTCTAAGGAGGAAAATCTAATGCTGGATCTGAATGTATTTTCATTTGTTTCAATCCGGAGAAATATCTCACTGTAGGTGCGACGGTTATTGGTAAGGCTTGCGCAATTTTCAAACCAGTAACAAAATTTGGATGCAGCTCAAGTAAATTATATTTAAATAAATGCTATAATGTTGCATCCTGAAAGGAAAAACACGACGTCAATTTTGACTTCCTTATATATATATATATATATATATATATATATATATATATATAGAGAGAGAGAGAGAGAGAGAGAGAGAGAGAGAGAGAGAGAAAGAGAGAGAGGGAGTCATTTTGATTTTGCTCAATCATTTGGCATCGCGGGATCTTGTAGACTTGCACTGTTTAAAAACCCCTTGGGCCGACCCTGAACACCGGACAGAATGAGAGTTGCTTCGTGCTTTATCTCACTCTCTTATGTAGTAGATACTGTTTGGGGAAAGTCGTTCAATGTTCCATTTATCTGGATTTAATTTGCATTTTTAAAAATGAAAATCCTGAAATTGTGACTCTGGCTTATAGCTGATTAGCATAATACTTTCAGTTTTCAGAGAAAATGAGAAAGAGTTTTAGTCAGCTAATATATAGGCGAATTGGAATTCCATACATCGAACAATGAAAAAATTTCGGGCATAGAAAAAAATGTTCTTTAGAAATTGTCTATGTATGTGCCGTCATATCGATGTGATGTGATTATTGATTAACGTCTCACTGACAAACAACACGAGGGCTATTGGCGATGGACCTCAAAAATTTGAACCTCGGTCAAACGACGAGGATGATACCTGTGCCAGCACCTTCCTTTCCAAACTTCCACACCAAGCTAACAGGACATGGGACCTCGACCAGATTTAACATGCATGAGACCACGCAGTGGCTCTTTTGTGGCATTTGAGTTCGAACCCCCGACTTGATAAAAACAACGCCGGCTGCGAGTCCGAGATCTTGGTCACCAGACTACTGCTGCCACTCTCGGCATACCAAAGGTATTCAATAATTCTTTTCATTTGGTGGCACATATTTTGGTTATATTAAATAGTACTTGTAATTATTGTATACGTAATTAACACCTATGTTCTTAATCTTCAGAAATCTCCAGGTTTTACAGCATGTTGAATTTACATACATATAAATAGCTTATAAAAAAAGTCTATTTACTTTGTTAAAAAGAGTTTAGGTGTCGTCCTTATCATTTGACCGAGTTTCAAAATTTCGAGGTCCGTCGCCAATAGCTCTCGTGTTGCTTCTAATGCGATGTTAATAAAACCAATCAGTCAATCATTGTTAAAAAGAACAATTTTTTGGGAGATAGTTTCATAAAGGTTGAAAATCACTACCTTAAATTAACATAACTTTTCGATATTTCTACTTTTATGCTATTTGGCTTTAATGTTTGCTTATTTAATCTCATATCTAAAGCAGTAATACTTTTAGAACCATTTTCAACTATCAGAAATGGAACAGAAGTAGCGCAAAATATATTTCACTGGCATATTTTTGTCTTCTGAATCGAATTTAAAACAGAAGTTTTTTCCAAAATGGGCAGAGACTGTTATCATTAAATATCTGTATAAGTCTCTATAAATAGTACAATATTTCTTTTATTGAACGCGCATATTGCAATATTAACTTCCTTTTTCAAAACTTCAAAATAACTTTTTTTCTCATTTTGAAACCGATCAGCACCGAAATGGCAATTTGTGTAATTTTTATAAACATTGATGCATCTTTGAATTGTAAGTTTATTTATATGTTACTGATAAAAAAAAAAAGTCAACAGATCATTATAGAATTTTGTTATACATAGAATTAGACATTTATGCATTTCTTTCATTTTTTTTTATCTGATAAATTTTTTTAAACATATGTCTATGGATTTTTTAAACTTTGAATCAAAATTATGATACATAAATGATTTTTCTGTTTAAATTATTTTAGAAGTGTTTTGATATTTATATCCGATTTATACATAATGCAAGATTCATATAATTAAGATATCTGAGTTACATCTTGGCTTAGATTTTGGGGTGGAAATTTGATGAAAATGCTTTTCCGTGTGTTTACGAAATAAAATAAAATAATAATAAAAAAAAGAACTCCATTGTCACTACAATTTATCTATAAGCATTATTAATTTTTCACTTTGAGTTTGAAATTTTACTAATAATGTCTTGATTGATCCATGAAAATGTATCCTAAAATTTAAAGAATGGAGTAGTAAGGCAAAAATGTTAATTTGGATAAGAAAATAAAGATAAAGTAAACTCCATTATTAAAATATTTTTGGGGATTATAAACAACAGATTTAACGGAGAACTATGAATTGGGAATTCCGTGACCTAAAAGCGGAAAAATCACATTAATTACAAAAATTGTAACATTAAATAAAAATCTAAAATGGGATTCAATTTGATATTTCTTAGATTTCTGCAAAAATGTTGCATTTTCCATATAGTTTTCACTGACTAATGACATTTCCCCTTTATCGAATCTAGATCGCAGAGAAAATTATATATTCAAATAACAAAATACCATTTTCGATATATATATATATATATATATATATATATATATATATATATATATATATATATATTAGAATTATTTTATTTTCATATCATGAAAATCAACAGAGTTAATTGTTAAATAATTTTAAATTGTTATTGTTTTTAGTTGTAATTTTAACATGAGATTATACTCACCGACAGTGTTATTGAATAAAGAATAACTATTGTAAAGCTTTTCGAGAAAAATTGCTGACAAAATAGATTGCTGAAAAATTCTTATTATTTTAACACTTGTTAAACTTCATGAATAATTACGTGTGCGTCACGTACTATTTCTTTTTAGAGGTCCTGGCACCATATGAATTACATTATTCTTATTGCTGTTAGCTTTCTAAAAGGCTAAACATAATTATTTCTGTTTTCTTTTTATTTTTGGACGGAATTATTTATATTTTTAAGCATCTTAGAGTTTTGGTTTCTAATAAAAAAAATTGCGAAAGTCTTACAATCCATGTATTACTTAAAATTGCCGCTTGTTTAGTAAAATATTTAAGTTCTGGTAGCTATATACATATATTTTAAATCACTATCTTAATTATTAAAATTTACTTATTTTTTTTTATTTTATTTATCACACATTCAAGTTATAAGTTTAATAAATAATCATCCATAGAAGCTTTTTTTTTCCGGAGTCTGAATGGGTGTAAAATCTTTCAATAAATAACGCTGAATTAAAATTATATTTTTGTGAGGCTATTAATAATCGATATCCTTTGGAAAGACACAGACACACTTATTCCCTTTGTTTTATTGTCTTTAAATCTTTTCTTTAAAATTAAATTCTGTCTGCCACTTTTAGCGACAAATGTAGTAGTAATATGACATAAATCCAATCAGTCCAATCCGTAAAGCCTTGAACTCCGAATAATTTATCCGTGAAAAGAGCGCTTAAAAGAGTAAAATACTAATCAATAAATATTTTATCTATGTAGCCGCGTGTTAAATATTTCTGAGCGAATAAAATATATCTTCTTTGTTCTAAAGAGAAAAACAAATATTTAGGATATATATTGTGGGCACAAGACATTCTGTACTTCATAATTCTGTTGTATGTCTTTTTTTCAGATCTTCGATCAAATATACCATAGATTAGCCAAAGTAACTCGTTTTCTGCATATGACAGGCTCTGTCTGGAAGTCGAATTCCAGACAGGAACAAATTTTTCATTGCAATATATTCATATGATTGCAAGATCTTGCGTTATCGAAACGTAACGCCTCTCTTCTACTGAATACGTATTCATTGCATGGAATAAGAACGGTAATTTATGCGCCTCTTCATAAATAAATTCTTATTTGATGCACATCCAACTTAAATTTATTGACTGGCTCCGTATTGTTCATCACCAGACATTTTGTGTGTGTGTGATAATGGTTCTTATCAAAATTGAAATAGCTCCAATGTTCCATTGCCGCGTGTCTGGAACAATTGCTACGATTACAATTTAATCAGAAGTGAAGGGCGTTATTTTTTTCTTTCTTTTTGTGCATGTTATTTAAAATGGCAAAAGCGGCACGCACATATAATTTGGGGTGACCGTGAGCTCAATTGCAATTTACGTGGAAATCTAGAAGGTAGAAGTTTATCCAACTTTTAAGTTATAATGTCTATTAATAGGGTAAGAAGTAAACTGAATATTAACATCTTTGGTGCTTCTAAGATTTTAAGAAAGAGATCCTTGGAATTTTTTGCCGTTCCTAGAGTGTGCTATCATTGGAGCCATAATTTGAGCCAGAATGAAAAGGAATGAACGTATACGAAGTCATTTGGGTGTGATTTACTCAAAAAGCGTGACAGTTGAATTTTACGTAGCGAACTCTTCCAAATCTTCCGATGGAAGTATTATAATTTCAAATGGGAAGCACTATAAAAATTCGTTTGCATAAAATTCAATGTCACATATGAAACTTTTTGAAATTAATTGAAAGATTAATTTTTTTTCTCAATGATTTTGGAAGATATTTTACTTTTATTGTTTGGATATTTAGATCCTCTATATTCCGTATCCTTTTAACCCAAACGATTACTGTTATTTAATTCTCTGGATTTTAAGTAATTATGTTCAGGTTTGATTCCAAATAATAAGATAATTTTTTCGTCATCAGATCATCATTTTACGACACTGACCATTTAACAAGTACGAAAAACATTAGTAACTATGATATACATATATATGTAGGATTTTCCATCTAATTATTAAGCAATTAATTTTATTTTTTCAATCTACTGTAAAACCGGTTCCTCCGATACTCAGTAGATGTCGCCACGAATCAAGAGTCATGTGATAAGCTCATGCAGCGCCACCTATCCCAGAACAAAACTGAGTGATGCTCGTTTCCGCTCTCTCTTCTCTCTTTTGCCGACACTTTCTCCGCTTTTCTTCTCCTTCGCTACGCGCGTCGGAAGTAAACTTAAAACGCCCAAGCGCGTTCCAGCGCCCATCGCCAATATGGGTTAAATGAGGCAGCCATCTATTTTGCTCCGATGAACTGGTCAACTTACTTTTCATATAGTAATAAATAGTGTAAATACTTTTCATTCTTCATCATCTCTCCTAATAAACAAGTAAAGCTACTGCAAGTTTCATCCTTGAATATCATCAACAACATTACATGGAATCCGAAATTACCCCCCTAGACAACCAGCCCATTGCGTAAGAGCAAACCATCGTAGATTCGGGATGAACAATCTCCATCACCCCACGGTCTACATATATACATATACATATGATACCTTGCAATTCCATAATTTCTCAGAGAAATTAAAAAAAAGAAAAAGAAAAGAAACTCGCCCATTTCACAAATTATTTCTTAAATTTCATCTTAAACTTGATTTTTTCGATTTATGAATGACACAGAAATTAATTTTAAGTTCTTTTCTACGCAAGCAAATATTTATATTATTCTTCCGAAAAAAAAATCGCTCTTCAAAACCGGTATGATTGATAGGTAACGTGTTATGTCTATTTGAAACGGTAGATTAAATAAAATTCCAGGGTCTGGTAAATTTTGAAATGATATGGATACATAGATTTAACAACATACTTTTTTGTCATTTACTTTTCTCAAAATATTACTTCTTCAATAAATGGAGCAAAAAATTGTACACACCATGCCTTAGCTAAATAGTTAACACACCGTACCAACTCAGTAACTTTACTTCAGTCTTGTCCGAATACACCTTTTTTTTCCTTTTTACACACTCATAGCCTTACTCTTCCTACACTTCCAATTCGTTCTGGCACTGGTTCAAGTGGCTTCAAGGTCACGCATGAAACTCTGGTAATAATTCAAAACACTATTTTTTTTTTCTCCTTCCTTTATTTATGCTTCGTTTAACTTCGCTTCATCTCTCACCGATTTTACACACCTTTATTCTCCGTAATTCCCGTAGGGCTTATTCTATTGCGCCTTTTTGTTGAGTTTGAATACAGATGCATGTATTTTAGGTTGTGACTTTTTTTTTTATTATTCTAGCGTGAAAGGAGCACCTTCTAATTGAGAGTGATTTCCACTGGAAAGATATTTATTAGCCTTTTTTACAATTTTTTGTTTTATTCAGCGTAAAACTTTTTATTTTTTTAAAAAAAAACCCAAAGAACCGAAAAAATACGTTTTTTGTGTACATTCCTCAAATTAAGATGTTGAAAAAGTCATGATCTTTGTTTAGCTTGGCTTGTTAAAAAAAAAAAAAAAATGAGGAAATATGTGAAGAATTTGTTAGGTAAGTCTTTACGGGTTCATTATGTCATTCAAAATACGCAAGATCTGTGTTGAGCTTAATATATATTTGACGGGTTTTTAAATTATTTTTTTTATCATTAAGGCACTTCATAAATATTATATATATATATATATATATATATATATATATATATATATATATAGAGTTCAATTTACAATTAAAAGCAATAAGAATGTAAATTTATTGAACAATTAATCATACATTGAATACAAATAAAATTGCAACTGATGTTAAAATATTTCATTTTTATAGCCTCATAGTTCTCATTTACCTATTAAATCCTTGAAAGTATTTTCATAAAATTATCCTGGGGTCATTTTTTGGTTTTCTATCGCATATTTAATATTAGATTACAAAATTCCAGCTTCAACAACCATGCAATTCTTATCAATCCGAGAGCTAGAGAGAAAACTGTCAAGTCATGGTCATCTATCTTCTAGGCATAAGTTTATGTCAATATTTTATACACCTCATAGATATTCGTTGATGAAAACCAGCATAGATAATATAAAAAAAAATATGATCTTGGTATATTGATGGCTCCATAAAATACTCTTTTCGGCAACTCTCACTGTCACGGATATCGCGTTCACATATTTAACTTCTTTAAAAAAAATCATTCAAGTAATACATGTTTTTACTTTGAACGAAGTCGAGTTCTTCCAATTTTTATTGCACTAGAGGCAGCATACGGTCATTCTAAGAAAAGCTATTTTATTGACACAATTGCGCAAGCGCGTCGCTTTCCCCTTCCCCTCTCCGTTTCTTCACTCTTTTCGTTTGCGCACGTGTTATTCGAAAGCGAAATGCTTCCGAAAGAAAATAAATTTGCTGTCGAATATAAATTGAACCATTGTCCTCATTCTGCATTCCGGTTTCTTTTGACGGGTAGTTATCGGGTTAAATAAAAAAAGAAACCAGCATAAATCGTCGAGTCGTGATATGGACTTCGCAGACGAGATTTTCCCATTTATTATTTCTATCTGTCTCATTGTTAGAATTGTGAATGTCTCTATTTGAAAAGATCTTTTTCTTTTGCAAGCTTATAACTATTTTGAAGTGACCCGAAAATAGAATGTAATTCTTAGGCTTGTTAGTAGATCAGTCACGTGTACTTGATACTCAACCTCCTAGAGAGTTCTGTGAATTGAGTAAAGGGTTAAAAGTATGTTTTTTATTCGATGCTGTAATAGTTTTATTTTAAAATAAGATATTTTTATAATTTAAAGTTCATAAATATTTAATTTTTGAAAAACTATTTGCTTTGTTTGCTTTTAATATTTTATTAGTTGCATAAAAAATGTATTGCATGAGCCCAATTTTCCTTATTTTGACTAACGTTATTTTTCAAATGCGTTATTTATATTTTTTTTTGTCTCTCAACTAATATCCTTAGTAAAGAGCTTATTTAAATATAATTAATACAGTAAATCCATAGAGCTTGTTTTTATATTATGCAACAAGAAATAAGCATGCAATGAAGCCAAATATATATAATTACTCACAAAACAATTATTTTAACTAATATATTTCTCTTTATATCTTGCACAACATCTAAAAGGTATCAATTTCAAATCGAGTGTTTTCTTTCGCTTTGAGAAAACAAGTTGTAGCAACATCAGTGATTCACTGCGTTGTCTCTCACCAACAACCTTGACAGAAGTTAAAATGCCTTAATAACTAATCCGAAAGGGAATCTTTTTTTTGGTCTAATTACTAAGAGCACTCCAAACAGCGACAGGACAAGATTTTTCCGCTCTCACACATCGAGGGTTTGAATCGATCCTGTCATTCGAGGTCAATTGACCTCTGCCAGCCGAAAAACATCTTCCGATGTGGTACGAAACAAATCGCTTCCGCCGAAGTGGTGACCCAGGTCTTGAACATAAGATGGCTGCACAGCCTAGAACTACTGGTTGCATGTACCCCAGACGCAAAAAACTTGCCTTTTGTATCTTACTAAGGCAATCGCACATGAATCAAACTGGTGATATATCGGCTGCGGCACGTACGACAAATAGACCCACCATCTCAATTAGAGACAGTCGATGACGTGAAAAGGAAACTGTCCCAAAAATTGAAAGCAATGTAATGGAGAGGGGATGCGTATCAATTAGAGTACTGGCTGGGGAAAAAATCTTTTTAAGAATGTTGTTTGAATATTCCTCTTCGTATCATCACAATGATATTGGAAGGGAAGTATACGACGGCTGTCGTCAACTACAACGAAAGAAATTAAAACACTTTTAATTTCTCACCGAAGGGGGTTCCCTTTTGGCCTAGTTGGTGAGAGCTCTGCACAAAGTGCCTGGAAAAATTTCCCCCGGACCAATATAAAATAGTTCGAATCGGCACAGTCACTCCAAGCCAACCGCCCTTCCTCACTACGGGATGAAAACGCATCCCATGATGTGGCGAGAAAAACACTGCATCCATCGAAAATCTTTGAAACTCATATGAGCTCAATATTCTTAATTTAGAACATAATCTTAGAAGAAAAAAATTCTCTTAATGAAAAAGAGAACCACTACCTTGGTCAGTCCACTTCTATGTTAGGAGTATTTAAAGCATCTATATATAATCGATGTATCTTTCAAAGGCAACGCATAGACAATAAACATTGAATTAATTAATTAAGATAGTTAATTAGTTAAGAATTAGAATAAGAAGTAGAAATATGTATGTGATCCAATATTGAACTAATCGTGGGATCCAAAATTTTGATGAGTTACATTTTATCCTAGTGTTCATATCTCATTTCAATAAGTCATAGATTATATAAATGTTATTCCATCAACATCAAGTGTTGCACTTCTACTTTAAGCAATGTATTAGCTAACGGGAATTTTTATATACAGAAAAGGAAAGTAAATAAATAAATATATACTGAATTAACAACTTAGCTAGGACATTAAAAGGCAAAATAGTCTAAAATTAAGGTTTGATAATTTAACTTATAAATTTGAACAATTTATCATTCGTGTCATTTTTCATTACAGTTAAAATGAATGCTGTATCATTCACATCTGCGAAAGTGTTGAAAAACTGTTAGAATAAAATAAAATTACCTTTGTGAGTAAAAATAGTTATTGGTCCAGTTTATTAATTTTTTCACAGAATAAAAAGACTTTAATTATTTATTTATATATATATATATATTTATTTTGCTAACATATTCTTTAGCTATTGTTGAAATTCTTTTTGCAATTTTGTCATAGTTATATTTTTTTAA
>BMAW01061552.1:400513-445654 GCA_019974015.1 Nephila pilipes
GTTTCATAGGAAGAATCAGAGCAAGAGACAGTCAACATAACATGTACAATTCGAGGATCTAAGGGTCACGGAAAATCTTTTGACGACCACGTAGTGAAACCTTAAACTTCCGTTGCGACTATGATAAGAGAGGAAGGACCTGTGCTTTTTTCGTTAATTTATGATCCGATGATTCCGAACCCTCTCGGTCCCACATTTATTTCCAGACCATTCTTTGTAAGTTGATCGGTTCGCATCACAGAACGAATATCAGAATGTGAATGTGCAACTGTAGGAATTTTTGTTAGAAAGGATTTATAGCACGTAGGTTAGGTTTATAGAGGTGAAAGATAAGGATCAACTTAAGAACATTACATTTGTGGACAGTAAGAGTACTCTTGTTAATTTACAGAATAGAATATGGCTTTTATATATGAACATTAAGAATGATTTTACTATAACGATTTCTATATGGGGGATTTTAGATTATATAAGAATTTCTGAATTTGCAAAATGTCAGGAGAAAACTAGGAGAATTGTTATTAAAATGGCTGGCACAACTTTTGATCCAATTGGATTTTTATCTCCATTTACGATCAATGCAAAAAAATTATTTTCCAAGCATTATGGGAAAACGGTGATGAAATAATTATCAAAAGACACAGAGAAAAATGTGATAGTTCTTGTGAACTGCTACAATATCTCGGTAAAACAGGAATTCCCAGATACTGTTTCCTTGATTTCTAGAGCACTTACGAACAAGTAGAAATTCACTATTTTTGTGATCCCAATAAAAGAGGGTTTGACGCAAATATCTATTTCGGTACATCAAAGACGCGATAATAAGAAAAAAAAAAATCTTTATTGCTTCTAAAAGAAGATTGGTTCCCATAAAATGTTACGCATATTACAACTTAGGGCACTCTGATCAGAGCAAAAAATAAAAGCTTTGAAAGATGTTTCCATGAAAGATATGGGCTGCTGAAAGATATTTCCATTATTTTGAGTAGTTAATAAGAAATCGGAAATTACATAAAATCGTGTCACGTTGAAATTCTTTCCAGGCGTTCGAAGAATCCTCCCCATCATAGTATCCTATAGTGGGGAGGATTCTATGAACGTTTGGGGAAATGTGTGAAGATTTTAGGTCGAGCTTTTTTTCACTTTTGAAAAATTAGCAGCCACCCTGACTGAGAGCTGTTGTGAACATTGCTTACGTTAGAAGTGATTTAGGAGATCCAGAATTTTTGACGCCCTCTCACTTCCTATTCGGAAAAATAAATTTTAGTAATGTGGGTTTTCCATGAGATGGAAAACAATCTTTCACTTAAGAGACTCTCGTCAAAAGAGAACATTACTAAATAAAGTTAATGAAACAATTGTGGATTAAGTGAAAAGAACAGTGCCTGTTCATCATCTTAAGACCCCTGAAAGAAACAAGAGCTTAATGGTTGGATACATTGTACTGGTTGAAAGGAGATAAAAATAGAGAAACTTCTGCGGGATTTAGGAATAACTAGTTAATGAAGTTATTCAAGGCAAAGATAATCTTATTCGTGTTAATTTGATAAAAACTCCAAAAAGACTTTTCAGAAAACCCATACACTTATTTTTTCCTTTTAAATTTGAAATTTCGTAAATTACATTACGAATTTTTGCTTAGTGTAGTTATATAAAACTTGTCATATTTTCAGAATATTGGTTTAATTTTCAGTGTATAAATATTAATCTGGTGTATTTTAGAACTTGAATGGCTATTTGTACATGATCCTGTTAAATGTTTGCGTAATAATTAAATTGAAGCTGTAAACTGCACTAAAAAATGTATCATAGATTTATTTAAGTCTATATAAAATTGGATGGCATTGTTTGTGCCCGTTACATCTAAACGATGCGAATATATTGAAATGCGCTATACAAAATTAGCACTAGGGCAAGTTACACTAATTCGAATATCGCTAAATTAGTGGGCAATCAGAGGAGTTCCGTCGCTAATGGCGCTGAACAAATCTTGCAATTAAGCTTCATTGCTTACTTAGTGATCATCGAATACACATATCTAATTTTTAGACTTATTGATTTACAAATTCACTTTATTGTTTACTTAGTATTTTTGTTTTCTAGATTTATTGAACGCGTTCCATTTGTGAATGATGTTATAATTTTTTTCTATTGTTTAGTAATGTGATAATCGTACGCATATTCTTGTTTCCTAAATTTATGGAATTACACATATTTTGAATTTTAATTTGATTTTGTAAATGATTCATGAATTCTTAAAATGGAATACTCTGTAGCTTGAATTTATATGAATAATTTTTATATTTGTCCTGAAGATAATTAATGATAGATGATTTAAGGCTCCCATTTACCCACCGTTTTGATTTCGTCAGCTTAATGTTAATCCAATGGAATTCCGATTTTAATTCTCGCATCTTTACTATTTGATCAATTTGAATGCAATAAAATGCATCTGAAAGAGCAAAAAATAATGAAGGCTTCTGTGGAATTACTTTTTTTTCTATGACTTTTAAAAATATTTTTTAAGACCGGGAAACTCGGAAACGAATTATTAAAATAGGGGTAAAAATATTTTTAAACATCAGAGAAAAAAAGTAATTCCACAGAAGCCTTCATTATTTTTTGCTCTTTCAGGTACATTTTAATGCATTCCAACAGATCAAATAGTAAAGATGTGAGAATGAAAGTCGAAATTCCAAGGATTAACATTACGTCCACGAAATCAAAATGGCGAGTAGACGGGAACCTTAATGATTAAAGTTAATTAATGAATGATGCCAATTTAGTAAATACATTTTTTTTTTTTAATTTTAAATTCTTCAACTTCATATTTTTGAAATTGAAGGTTTGAATATTTACATATTGATACTGTTAGGTAATTGAATTTATATTGCTTATTAGTATCCATTTACGATTGTGATAGTAAGCATGTACTCTTGAAAGAGTCCATGTGAGAAAGATGTGGTATATTTATACGTAGATCGTCCAAAGATGGCCGAGCTAGTTGGCGTAAGCATGGTTGCATGATATTCTACAACAATAATGTAATCAAAATAAATACTCTAAACACTCAATATTTCCAAAAGCTCTTGATTTCTTTTCTGAAATACCTCTGGTGCAGAAATGATTTCAAACTGCATTTTATTGAAGTTGCACCTTCCAAATGGTGTATTAAATGTGTAAATTTCAGAGCTAACTTAATCTAGCAGTAAGAATCAAATTCCATCTTTCAGATATGCTACAGAAAATATTTTTTTTTTTTACATTCTAATCATGATATCATTTGCAAAAGGAATTTAATAATGGTGTCTTTTAATTACTTTGTTCAGATTTCAAGGATCTTAGCATAATCTCAGATTTTCATTCGATTTTTTTACAATAACCAAACTTTATTTAAGTTGGCTTATTAACTTTTGACATAATGCCTTCTTTTTCTAATTTATATTATGTACTTTTAAATTTAGGCTGCTAAGCCTAAGGAACTCATCTTGGAGAATGATTTACAGGTATAACAATACCTTTCAAAGTAATGTAATAGGGTTTATTTGGAAATTCACTTGTTCCTATTAATGCATCTTTATATTACTTAATCAACTCATTTTTATTTATTTTACTGCATTCTATAGCATCAATTCGTTTTAATAATTTTAATTCCATACCACCTTTTATCTCTAATATTGGTTTGGATTTTTCATTTACTACATAGAATTGCAAAGGAATTTTCTTGAGTTGACTTGTAGAGTAATTTCATTACAAGAGTATCTTCTAGCTTTAATTTAAAATTAATCATATGCAGTTAAAGATGACTTAGTTTCATTAAGCTTTGGTTTAACCGTGACCATATTCAATATATATTTGCTTCAGCATCCGTATCTAGCTTAAAATTTACTTCAAAACGCTTATTATTTATATTTAATGTAATATTTTTATATGCCATGTTTCACTTACTATTTCAACGTTCTTAGAATTGTTATAAGTTGTCAGTGCACATTGTTTATTTTCAGGTACCATATCAGTAAAATAATAACTGTTGTTGCCATCTCACCTTTCATGTTGCAGAGATGTTCTTAACTCCTTTCAGCTGCAATAGATTTTCAATAGCTTTTCCCTCCTAGTTACCTTCTCGTAGGAGTCGTTACTTCAAACCACTCGAATCAACCTATTTTCTTGATTAGCAAATTCATAAGTGGATGTTAAAGTTTTTAGTTGCGTTATATAGTTTTCAATCGTTTGGCCCTCTTGCTAGAAACAAAAATTTATAGCGTTCATAAACAACATTCTACCTTGGTGAGCAATAGTTTTCAAACTTTTGTAGAACCTCCGAATATTTCGTTTTACTTTCAGGAGATTCAATTTCGAAAGTGTTAAAGATTTCCAGTCATTCACTACCAAGTAAATTCAGCAGGATTGCTATTTTCCGCATTCATCTCTTTCTGTGGCGAAAAGATTATACTCGAGCACGAGCACCTATGTCTTCATTTCCTCCACTTTTCTTTTACTTTTTCAATGGAAAATTGCAACGGAACAGGTGGTCGAAATATATCCATCATACAAGTGATTCAAACAAACGTGGATTTCCTTCAATTAATATCCGATTCTATCTGGTATCTTTCTGAAACCACGATGTCGTGTCAATTCTTATGTTCTAGGGATATAATTAGCCACAATAATTGAATAGTTTCTTTAAATATAACTTTATTATACATGACGAGTAGACAGCATCGTCGTAGATTGATTGATTGGTTTCATGGGATATTGAGCAACAGAGTCTATTATCCTTTTGAAATATTCTTTCAATTCAATAGACATCAAAGTATTTTATCTTCTACAATAATGTTCTGAACACTTGTTTATTAGCTACTCTTTTTTCTCCAAAAGTTCTTAGGAAGTAATATCAACATCGTCATTACAACAATAAGAACACTAGAATGGATATAGTTACAAAACGCAGTGAATATTATTCTTCACTGTTATTATTATCATGACAGCTGTACATACGATGCTCCTTCATGCATCACCTATTGTGTGAAACATGTGCTCAGTTGCCGTGATACTGACGATTCAGTTATCAGCCGTCATTTTCAAAAGGTTTGGGCAACGAGATTCCCAGGCTCGAATCCTTGTGATTTTCCTCTGTAGGCTGCTTTTTATGAATTGATTTCCTGTGATATTATCAATTCTGTATCCGACATCATAGCACGGCATGTGCATAACATTTGATGACATATATTGCTATCAACTGTTGAAGATACATTTTTACGCTTCCAGATGAGAGTTGACAAAGCTGAACAGCTAAAATTGAACAAGTTTTGTCAACATCACTTTAATAAATATTGTAGCTCTTTGTAATATTTTGTATGAAGCTTTTAAGCGCCATCTAGTGGTGATATTTCGATCCAACTTTTTGTGTGCTAACTAGATAAAAGCCTAATATCTCTATGTCATTTTCTTAAATTTTCATGGTTTTGTAGAAGGTATATTATCAGTTTCTTTCCATTGAAGGTCAATTTGTATTATGAAGTGCTGGTTGCATATTAAAATTAAGTGGGCCTCAAAGTTATTTTATTTGGGTGTGGGGATTGCACGAGCAAAGTACTGCAATTCCCACATCCTTACTGCCTGGTTATAATACAAAATAAGATTTGTTGACTGTTATCTGTTGTGTAACTCTAATGCAAGCAAGATAAATAAAAAATTATATGGAATTCAGTGTTAGTGCTGAGTAATAAATAGGATTTTTTTTTTTAAAAAAAAAGAAGAGTAATGAGTACATAATGAGTAAAATAACAGATTTTAAAGATTGATAAGAAAATTTAATGAATGTACAAAAAATTTTCATATTCATGCATATCAGAAATTATTCATATTTTCTGTTTGTAAGAGTTTTTCTATTCACAATCAAGTTGCTCTTTTCTGTTGCCCAGTTGATACATTTGGTTCATTCCTATTGCAATGCTTTTTAGTTTAATATTGGACATTATTCTTCTCAAACCTTTTTTTTTTTTTTTTTTTTAAAGTTTTGTTGTAAATTACAGCTAGAAATTAAGAACATTTTTGCTAAGAAAAAAGCAAAACTACATTAAGTTAATACCTGACACTAAACAAATATACCAAAACATAAAAAAGAATCAAATGACAAGGCTTGTATGGAAATGTTTGGTTAATTTTTTTTTTTGGTACACCATCATGTAGAAAAAGTAAATTTTATTAAAAATTACTCTTTTTGGGAAGATTTCTTGGTTGCATTACATAACAGATAACTGTTGTATAAATTTATAAATTGTAGTAATAATTTTTTTTTTGAATACTATATCTTATTCTTTACTAAAATGTATTCTTAATTGAAATCTTTAATTTTATTTAGGTTATTCATTGTGATATATATTTTTTCATTTGTTGAATTTTTTTAAAAATAAACAAGCAAACTAGAAACTTAGATTTTAATAATTTTCAAAGCTATAAACAGAAATTAATATTTTAAGAAGTTTTTAGTGTGAATGAAAAATACATTTGTATGAAATTTTTATAAAAAAAATCAGCAGGGGCTCCAAAGTAATATTCCATAAAATATTCTGTTCTTATACTCTGTATTTTATTAGCTAAATATATTTCTACTTAAAAAATCTATGGAAGAGGATGGATTAGATTTTTGTTCATTGTTTTTAATATGTAAATGAATTGTTTTTAGGACAGTTTAGTAAGGTTAAATATATGGATAAACAAAATCACAGTCGAAATACATATTATTGGAGACACGTTTTGTAAATTATTAAATTAATTTATACCTGCAAATTATAAAATACCTCATCTAATTATTTCATTAAAGATTTACTTTGATTATTTATACATTTTAAGATATTTGTGATTCTAAGTTTATAAATTGAATTGTAATATAAGTAAAACTTATAAAAATGAAATAAAAAAAACTTTCAAATATGTTTGGGAGTGTTTTCATTGAATTTATCTTACTAATTTAAAGCATGTTTAAGAATTTTAATTCTATTTTAGATTATACAGCATGGCAAATCTCCTGAAGAAGCATACAGACCTCTTATTTTTGGTGGTAGTCCTCCTTTTCTTTCATTTAGGTAACATTTTGGTCGAAATGTTTGCATTAATTGAAATATGTTTATGGAATAATTTATTTCATGTTCTATAAATCACTAAAATATATTAAATTCGATAATATATTTTTTCTTATTTTCAGAGATGCTTCTGTTGGGCCTTCCACTTATCATTTAGGACTTCTAGATTGTTTTCGTGCAATTAAGAAGGTAATTTTAATGATAAATTTGAATTTGATGTCTTGAAAAAAATACAAATCTTGGATTTATACTTTAAGGTGATAAGATTTAAAATCTCAATTATGTTCTATTCTTTAAGAAATATCAGTCATGCTATCATTTCAAAGAAGAACCAAAAATGATTAAATAACAGGAGTATTTTGATTTTGATTATTTCCATGCAAAATGTGAAACTTTTGTTTGACATTTTTGAAAAATTATATATTTATGAAACAGAATTATACAATTCAAATCTTTTTTGAAAAATGTTTTTATATAATTCTGCCAGAGTCTAAATATTTCATCTTTTTATTTAAATGTATTGATTTCATCAAAATTAGCACCAACAATAATTATAATTTTATGAAAAATTACAGGTTTGGATATATTTTATGGATCATATGTAATACTTGCAACAGATTTATACAGCCTTTTCAAAACATTTTGTAACATTTAAAATTACCATTTCTTATTTTAAATATTTTATTAATTAGGGAGTCACTTCACACAATCTTTATCCTATCTCTGCAATGTTAAAAATGACCATGTTTAAGGAACATTTTTACGAAAGTGATTGGTTATACAGTCACCAATTTTTCAATGCATTCTATTGTATTGTTTTAATTATTTTAATAAGAACAGTTAAAATTTGATTTGTTACTTTTTAAAAAGATTCATAAGCAAAGAAACATGAAAAGTTGGAATATTATAAGGTTTAGTTTATATTTTAACTAATAAATTTCTTTTGAATACTTTGTTTGCCAAAATCTATCATTAAAATAATAATAAAAATGCATTAAATTTACACACAAAAATTGGTGACTATACAAGGAGTCAATTCTTTAAAAATATTCCTTAAACTTGCTCTTTTCTTAACATTATGGGGATAAGTAAAAGGCTGCATGAAAAGACTCCCAAACTCAAGAAGGTATGTATTTTCTGCCTTGCACTTAGACAAATTTGTATTTGAAACATTTATAAACAGAATCATTTTATTCAAAATGTATTGTAAGTAATTTTCTTCTGACTTCTTTACATTAAAATTTTCCACACCTTTTCTTTAATTTTATTGTAGAATATTATCTACATTCTCAATAGCAATATCTGTGTATAACAAATTTTAATAGTATTTGATAAATTTTACTTTTAAAATGTGCTCTATAAAGTTAATGCAAACAAATATCATCAGCATAATTCATTTGTAAAGCTTTCTTTGGACTACTTCCGTGTGTCAGTTGTTTGAATAAAACTCTGTTGTTACTTTGATCTCTTCCTAAAAATATGGTTTTGTCATATGATAACATTCTTTGAATATACTATAATCTACTCATTTATGATTGACAAAAAAATTGATTTGTTTCATTGTTGGAGTGCAGGTGCAGTTCGTGACCAATTCTGCATTTGGATGAATACAATTTGTAGAATTCAGGAAGTAGTACCTAAGTGATTATAATGAACGATGACTTTTTTGAATCGCATTTTATGGTTATAAGAATGAACTATATATGTAAATAAGAAGGTATGAAGAATTAAATTGTAGAATTCTGCAGCAATAAAAACTTTCTATATATATTTTAGAAATGTCCTCATTAAAGTTTTTTCTTATCATTTAAATAGAGTTTCATCTCT
Organism: Nephila pilipes; assembly: GCA_019974015.1. Taxonomy (NCBI): domain Eukaryota; kingdom Metazoa; phylum Arthropoda; class Arachnida; order Araneae; family Nephilidae; genus Nephila; species Nephila pilipes. The sequence goes on from BMAW01061552.1 coordinate 409,426, forward strand.
TCATCAAATTGAGTTGGGAGAGGAAATATTATAGGTGTGGTATATTTACAAGACTGTCTCGCATTTCTTATATATTTCCAACAAAATAATATCTAGAGAGCCGGTAAAACAGAACATTCCAAGCATTCTTCTATTGAGGAATCATTAAAAACAAGAATCAAACAAATTAGCATCATATTATTATTTATTTTAATGTTTACTTGTGAAGTATTTGCTGATTCGAATAGAGTAGAATGTGTGTGTGTTTTCTGAATGTTGTAATAGAATGTGTATTCTGAATGTAGTTTGCTACTTATGATAACTGAACATTTATTTTTCAGTTTCTTACATGTAATAATTTAAAAACTTTTCAGCTGTAAAAAGTGTATATTATACATGCATAATATTTTAATTTAATTTGAAATATATTTTTTAGGCTTTATTGAATGGTTTCTTTAATTTTGAAAATTTTGATGTTGAAGAATATGAATATTATGAGGTATATCTATTTTTGTAATGTTTGAAATTTTTTAATATCATGTTTCATAAAGAAGAAAAAAAAAATTTAAGTTATTAATTATATTGTTTTTGATTCATAATATATTTTTAAAACTAAGCAAAACAATATTTAAAAAGTAACTTTAGTTAATTCACTTAAAAATTTTAATTTCTTTGTTAATCCTTGTACTATAAAATATGTTTTATTTGAGATAAATTTCCCATTTATGAATAATATTTTTTGCTGTGTATTTAATTACTTCTATTTTTATGTGTTATATTATATTTTCACTCTATAGTAATTCTAGCCTGAAAATCTTTATTTTGAACATATCTTAAATTATGTATTTAATATTTTAATATATGAAAAAATAAATCATATAACATTTAAATAATTCTTTTAAAAACATCTATTTGTGTTAACTTATATGTAATGTATTAATTTTGATGACTTGTAAAACACATTATCTTAAGAACGAAAATATGGATATTAGATTGTAAATCAATGTTCCATTTTTATTTCTTAAATAAACTGAGCAATAAGTATTTTATTATTATTTTTTTTCATCAATATATTTTCTATAAAAATATAGGTGTTTGTAATTTGTGTTAGAATTCTATCATAATATAATTTATTGATGACTTTGACTAGTGCTATATATTATATGCTTTAATTTTCTAAAATGAAATGTTACTTCTTTCTAAAGTTGTGGAATATATATTTTTATATTTTAAATTAACATTTAACATAGTATTTTTAAAAAAGGAAAATTAAAATTTTATATGTACTGTCTATTATACTGCAAATGAACAGAGAATGACATGAACAGATTTATTGTATTGTTATTTAACTTTAAATATTTTCAATTTTAAAATTTAGTTTTTGTTACAAATAATGAATGGCAAATGTGTGCATATCCCCTTTCTGTTTTAGAGGATTGGGAAGGAAAGTCTTTTGGTATTTGTCTATATAGCGGAATGATTAATTACTAAGCTGACTGAAATGTAATGAAATGGATTAGTATCCATAAATAGGCTACAGGTTAGGCAATGACTTGGTAATCATAATTTGATGCACCACTATAATTGACAAAGTACCATCTTTTTAATTTTTAATTTGTATTTTCTAAGAATGCTTTTAAGAACAATAACTTTTGAGTTCACATCAAAACTCTATGGACCTTCAAATATTATTGGTGCAAGCTTATTATTTTGATCACAGGTTTACTAAATGGAGTCATAAAGCCTTTTACTTTAGTTTTGCTAGTTATTTAATCTTTTTATCAGCAGTTATCTTATATTTGATTTATTCAATATTGAATACATTTTCTTTTATAATTTATAACTTAATCAGTATATTTTAAGTTAAAGAAAAATTATTATTATTTTGAAAATTTACTTGATAATGTATGCTACAAAATTTATTAGAATTTGGTTTTAAATCTGTAGAAATATTTAATAAAAGGAATAATGTAATTAGTCACTTTTGTGATTTTATTATTTAATAATAAATTTTGAAAAGCTTTTTAGGTAGAAAATATAAATTATTTAGACTTCTGTTTTATATGTTCTAAAAATTTCATTTCTTTATTTGGTAATTTTCTCTTTACAGCTGTTGAATCCTGATTTAAGCTGGATAAGTTATATTCCTTTGTGGACCTCATCCTAAGAGTAAAATGAAAGCGGTGAGAATATGAACAACTGTAATATTTTTCATTAAAAATTATTTCATGTAGTATTAGGACACATACATTCAGTGAAATTGTTTCATGTTATGGAATTTTGATTTTTCTGTTTTATTCCACTAAATAATTTTATAGAAAGTTTTGAAAAACCATTGTATTTTGAGATTGTTATTCCTCCCCTCATTTACTGTTAAGATTTTTTTTTTCACTTGTAATCTTGACTAAGGAAAAGAGTGTGATTTATTATTTCTTAGGTTTATGATGCAATTAAAAATGAAAAGTTTGTTTTCTTAATGGTTTCCTCATTAAAAAAAGGGTTTTGTTTACATAGGTAAAATACAATTTTTCTTAAATCATTGTGTCACTTTCAAATTTAGTTTGCTTCAAGTTCCATTTTTTGGAGAGAAATTTTCTAATTTCTAAAAACTGATTCTAAATTAATTATATGAACATTGAATCTTTAAATGTTTGAATTTTCTATTGAAAATATGTTGAATGTAAAGAGCAAAACTGCTTTTTAAATTCCAAAATTTACTTATTGATCTAATCTTATTTAATCCGATGTAATGATGTTCTTTCCATGAATCGTTCTTAGTATACTGTAGATCAGTACTTCTGAATGTGGGGCAAATTGATTCTTAAGGAGGATTAAGGAAAAGGACTCATTTAGAGCATAAATGATCTATTAGTAATAGCCAATTTTAACACACATGCATACACACACACACACATACCCAACTCTTTTTACGGTGAATCGTCCCTAAACAAGCGCTGTGCAATGTATAAAAATACATGCGACATATGGTAAATTTTGGAGATATGTTCCACAACCTTAAAAAATTGTGTAAGAGGAAAAATTTCTAAATATTTTCCCCAAAAACATGCAAAAAAAATAATAAGGAAATCCATATTACATATTTATGAAGCAAAAACAATTTATTTTTATTACAAAGCAATTAAAATAAGTGTACACTGAAAATTGAATTTATATACTGACATCTAAAATTCAAATTGAAATTAGGAATAAAACTACTAATTACTATTCACTACTACTTGACAACTAGCTTGCACATTTGTTATGAAATGGATCAAAAATGCTATCATCAGTACATGTGTTTGATATGTCTAGCACAACATTCGGCTTTGATTCAAATGAAGAATTTCATTCATTATTAATGGCCTCTGTTGGTTTTGTTGTTTCAATGTCTGTTATTAGCAGCTGATTTTTTGGTTTCTGAAGTTGCTTTTATAATTCTTGATATCCTGCTACACAAAACTGATTGATATTGGTACAATGCCATTCTATTCAGGATCATGAGTGAAAATGTTCCATACTTGTAAGAATTTCAAGCCCTCATTAAATCGCATGTTATAGCTGAACTTTATCTTCGATTTTGTTATTATCGACTTCTTTATTATCATAAACTTGGTTAAATCCTCCTCGTCCTAAGAGCTTTCTAGCATCAATTCTTCGATAGCGGCTATTTGTATGCTGTTAAAACCTTTGCCACCAGTTGCATTTGATAAAGTTATAATTTCAGAACCCATAGCTGATTTTTGTACTATGAGACTTCACATTAGCGTAACTGGCACAATTTTTCCTAACAAGCTTTAGGTCAATTGTATCAACTGTTTGATGAGGAAGCATAGTATAATACAATCCGTATAACCTTTCTCATGCTTCCACAACAGTCAAATTTCTTTCTTCACTGAGTCTAAAATATATTAAGCGTTTGCTTTATAGGTATTGTTAAATGCTCTATAATAACCTGATCGAATGGCTGGATCAAAGAGATAGTAGATGGTAATAACAGTATTTGAATATTTGGAGAAAAGTTTTGGGGATTTGTTTAGAATAAAAATTCATGTTAAAGGTACATAGGTGAACTGTGTTATTTCAAAATCATAGAAAAGTCTGTTAAAGTTGATAAAGTTAGATAGCCTGAATCACAACAGCTACTAGATCAGGTGTCTTAGAGCTGAGAAGCTTATGGGATAAAGGAACATAGGGGCAGTATCAATTTAGCATTCATAAAATGGCTGAATATAAATATGTCTGAATTGTCAATGGAGTATCTAGAGTAATTTTACAGGTTCTTGTGCTAAGGGGAATTTCCTCGTGTTTGTTCCAGGTTGTTTGTGCTGTTATTATCTTGAGCATTGAATTCTGTGATTAGAGATTACTTCAGGTTGGCTGAAAATTCACTTCTACAGTGTTTGCTTCAGTCAGTGTTATGTGAGAGTCTTTCATTTTTCATGCTTTTAAACAGGGTTGCACATTCAATGCCACCTATGTTACATGGAGGATTCATTGAAGATCACAGAGTTTTCCTTTATTTTTGAGTTGTATAAGTGGATCACATATGGTGTGGAGTGAAGTTATGCCATTTTATTGCCTCTTAGGTATTTGAGAAAATAAAAGGTGTCATCATTGAATATATAAGATAAGTTTAAGACAATAGAACGGTTTTGACTTTATGCAATTTTTAATATCAGAATGAAGAAATAATGGCACTTCCTTGTGAGGTTTCTCTAGGGTGTTTGTATAGGTATATTTGTTAGTTTATTATCAGAGCTTGTCTGTCTCAAGATCATGTCTCCCCACAAATTAGAAGTAAAGTTGACAGGATGTTAGTATTGGCTGGTGGAAGTTTAGAAAAGGGTCTTGCAGAATATTTCTGGACTTGTTCCATTTTATATCCTTATTGTGTGCAATCTTTTGAGCTTTGTTGAACTTTTGCTCTAAGACTTTTAGAAACATGGATTTGTTGGATTGATTGGTTTTATGGAATATAAAACAACAAGATATTATTCTTATGTGTCCTTGTTATTTTTGAGTTTGGTAAGTTAAAGTTAAACTTGTGTCTTAATTCTAGAGAGTTCATACATTCCTTTAAACCTTTTGGTAGTGGTTGAGGAAACTGTGATGATTATGATTTTTATGTCTGTGATGGGGTGTGTTTGTTTAGCAAGTATTGAAGCAGGAGCCTAATTTAGGACAGCATATTAGGAATAATTAGTCTATAACTGCACTTTAAGTACTTTTGATTTATAGCTTTGAACCTCAATCTATTTCACATAATTTGTTTAGGATGTTAAGCCTAAAGCTTGCTTGTTGCAGTACATTTAATGCGACGTAAATCTTGGTTCAGGATCTAGAGGAAATTCAAGATATTTTGGGTAATTGTTCAGTGTACGAATCGATCTTTTGATGGTTGATTGAACATTCTGATGCTTATCTGTGGAAATGCAGTAGTCTGTCTTGTCTAGGTAAATGGTTAGTTTGAGTTCCTCTGCCCAAGACATTTCATTGTAAGAAATCTGGTTAATCTCCCATTTGTTGATGCATCAATGTAGTGCCAGAGGGCAATATCCTGTCTTAACATTCTTTTTAGGTGTCTGGTTGGATATGAGGTGTTTTAAATTATAACAAATAGAAAGTGTTCTAAGCACTGAGCCTACTGCCTGTATGCCCACCGGCGAATTGCACCATGTCGCGGGTTGATCTCTCAAATATGCCTGTATGCCCGTCTATGTGGTGGTGGGCTATCCATAGATTCTGACCAAAGTACTTTCATCTTAGAAAGTCATTTAATAGACATATTGCCACATTGATGCCTATATGGATGATGTTGAAAAGTAAGTTTTGTTGGCAGATTCGTCAAAAGCTGTTGAGAAGTTAAACACTGTTGTTTTCATGGTTTTGCTTGAAAATCATCTGTTACTTATTGGCACTAGTGAAAACATGATATGGTCATTTTCGCCAGAACCAATAATCTTCTTCATGTTCAGGCAACAGTGCCATTTCTAGGTAAGTCAGTGATTTGGAATGTCAGCAGAGCCTCATTTTGATTTCCTGTTCAGAAGTAAAATTATTCCATGTAGGTCTACAACTTACGGCTTGGAGAATAGAAACAGAAATCAGAAGGTGCAATGTCAATGTGATGGGTCGTAGATCCATGTAACTCATAACCTCAACTCAAATGTATTTGTGGTTCTTTTGCATTGCTTTGATGAGACAAAATTTTCTTCCTTAGTCATCTTGTTGTATAGTAAAAATAACTGCAAGTATTGTCATTTATAAACATCACTATCAAGATCTGACTGTAGACATCACTATGTAGGGTCTGACTGTAAGAACATCACTATCAGATCGACCACTTACCAGATATTCATCAGAAAGAACATATGCTGCAATGCCTCTAAATACACAAAACACAGAGCTTTCCTATTAGTATGCAATCCACCATTCCAATAAAATGTTCTATCTTTGACCTTCATTGTGATCAGCATTACCTGATAAACTCATTTTCATCATATGATTAATAAAATGTTTTTATTTTTAAATTTGGTCCTGCCTTAGCAAATTTCTGCATGTATGTTGGCTGTATTTGAAAGTATAAGTTTATCTTAGTTGAGACCCAATAATTGAATTTGTATGACAAATTGAGGCGTTTCATTACCAAAACAATTTTTGATAGTACAGCTTACTATACCATACTGCAAGTTCTTGTGTTTTATTTGTAATCTTTGTCAGTTCTTTTGCACAGGTCATCAATAGAAAATGGCTCTCTAGAACAACTTCTCTTAAAGTCAAAACAATTTTATATATGATAGCAGACTGTGTACCTGAGATGTTGTGAAAGTAAGTTTAGTTATTTTTGGAAAGAGCATACAAGATGGAAATAAACAACCACCATAAGAATACACCCATTTTGTAGTTCAGTAAATTAGTGGCATCAGTGGAGGATGCAGAGCAAAGTAAAGAGTGATGGCAACAGACTGGCGCCCACTTACCTGAGGGTTGATGACAGAGTGGTTGGCAGTATGGAGTGCAGGTTGTTATCTGGTATGATTAGATAGGACTAGTGTATTTGGTTATCCATAAACTCCTACAGACTGTGTATGGTTAACTGGTGATGTCTTGTCAAATGGTTGGATACTGGTGTTCCATGTTCTGATGAAGGAAGGCAGAGTGTGGAAGTGAATTAAGCAAAAGCATCTCTCCATGTTCACGAATGAAAACAACAGTGCTGATACAGAACGTTGTGGTAATGGATAGGCATATAATGGTGTCCAGACATGGCGTCCACTGTGTATTAGTCATGTTTGGAGTTCATCCCAAGCAATGCTGAGGTGGAGGCTGTATAATTCCTTGCATTGCAGGGCACTGATTTTATCAAAGTAGGTTCATCAAACTCTATTATCAATTTAACCTAGTGAGAGGCCACCAGGTTTCATGACCGGACAATCCCATACCATACAATCTGCCCAGGTGGGGTAGCTAACTTCAGGTTAATGTCGGATATGATTACCTTGGGAAGCACCTTCATAGATTTGGATTGGCTGAGACTCTGATTTTGCCCACTCTGCCTGAATGGTTCTGACTTGAGCAGTGATCACTTGAGATTACTGTTCCTGAACATTTTGATGTAGTAGCTGTAAATGCTGCAATTTTTGTCATATTTGTGTTTCTCAACTGTGTATTGGTCTCATCATGGGTGTGGTGGATATGCCTAGGAGTCTGGCATAGGATAAAAAGTTTCTTCAATTGATTGCATGCTTAGATAAATGTCTCAAGGTCAATTCATCACTAAGTCAAACAATAATTTAAGGTAATCGCATTCATGATGATATGGTTTTATTGTTTTGAGGCACATAATTTTCCATGTGAAAAATTGACCCAAACTTACTTTGAAACATCCCTAGTATCATAAGAAATAATATTGTTTCCAAGAATTGCTCATACATGTTGGGTAATTTGGAACACTGATCTTGCTGCTGAACTTTTGTTTGAAGATACTTATTCATTTGGCGCATCTTTAATTGGGTGCCTATTATATTTTCTCAAAACCTTTTTGCAGTAGTCTCTCTCTCTCTCTCTCTCTCTATATATAATTCTTAGTACTTTGGAAATATGGAATTTAAAACATTTGTTTTATAGGCATGGTAGTCATGGCACAAAGAGAGCACCAAATCGAGAAGAGTAATAAATTTATTTTATCTTCACATGGGAGGAGCAGATACATCGAGAATAGCAGTATATGCAATACACATGCTTCTTTGGGAAGAAGTTAAATTAGGAGTATGAATCATTGTAGATGTAGAGATCTTTAAGGTATTTTACATGGGTGATGGGCTAATAGGAAATATCCTATTAGTTGAACATGAAATGATCTTATTTTGAAATCATGTGATAAATTAAAAGATTAAAGGAATGGGATCCACTGAAATAACAATGGGCCATTACTTTGCCAGTTAAAATATAGGATCAATAAAATTATTTAATTTAAGGAGATTCATATAATTAATTGAATTAAAATTTCTTATTGTTTTTGTTGTTTTATTATTTTAATGAGATTATTTTATAGTTAAGCCATAGGAAGAATAAATTATTGATGGCATGAAATATATTTTTATCAATAATGTTTGAGATTAAAATAATCAAAGGTGCAATGAAGAGCTGAGCTAATTTTGTTAAAATTTATAAATTTGACATATAGTTTGTCTCTCACAAATTTCTTAATTTAAATTTTATAATAGACCCTTGAAGATTTTTATATTTGTGTATGTTTTTAAATTTATTTTTGCGATTAGTCACAGTTATTCATAATTGATAAAATTGCAGTTTTGCATGTACAAAATTTAACTAAGTATTTTGAATATTACCAGTAATACTTATATAAAATAAAATAAAACTTTCTTTATAAAAATATTTTAATTTAACTTTAGGTTATCCATTGCATTCTCTGAATCGCATTCCATACTTTCGTAAGCTGTGTTTCCACCATTGTGAGACTCAACAAGAAGATCTCGATGCAAGAGATTTATAGAAATGGTTTGAATCACTAGAGACTTATTTTATTGATGGGGTACACCATTGATACAATCATGAGAGAATTTTGGATATTGCTGAAAAGCAAAAGGTGCCATTGCTGTTCATTGTAATTTTATTTTTGTTTTATTTTACATTGATAATTTTTAAAACTATGTAAATTTGGTTTTAAATTATGTTAGAAATTTTGAAATGTTGTTGAGTATGCTTAAAGGTGGAAAAACAATAAATTTGAATATTTCTGTTTCATGCTTTCTGATATAGTCAGGAAATTAATATCAAAAGCTTCTTTGTTATCATGAGTTCTAGATTTACAGAATGAGGCATAAATATCATTAAGGTTAAAAATCTGTTTTTGTTTCAATTTGAAGTGGTCTTTTGTTGTTAACAAATATAAATACATATTGAAACAATTATCAGAGAAATTTTAATTTACCTGTAAAATTTTAATGTTCTGATATTCTTGTTTTGTTCAAACCATACTAAAAATTATGGAGTTAAAGTTTTAAATTAAATTTTCTGAAAGAAAAGTTGGATGAAAATGTGTATGGATGAAAGCTCTATGAGGTTTGGATATGATTAAGCTGTGTTTGAAATAATTTGAAATAAATAACAGGTCCCTACATTGAAAGTCTGACTGTTACATGACCTACTAGAATTAATCCATATGTTTTAGTTAGCTAACCCTCAAAGATCGTGTATGATTTGACAGCTATTGGTCCATTAGTTTGTGGTGTAGCATTTTGGTGGAAACAACTTTTGTTGTGTGAAAAATGGATAAAGTTTCGTGTTGATAAAATAGCCTTTTGAAGGAAAAATACAGTTGGAAAACAAAACTTGACGGTGAGTTTCACTACCCCAGGAAAATCAACCGTAAAATTGGTATGCTATAAGTTTGGAGCGTGGTGAAATGAGCACCGAGGCAGCGAGAGCGCGGTGGACCTTAAAGGTTGTTGAAACGTTAAAAATCCACAAATGATTTTGAATGACCGTAAATTGAAGTGGATAAATAGCAGAGCCTCTAAAGATATCAGCTGAATGTGTACAGCCATATCATTCAAGTTATTTAGGTATGAAAGCTCTACTGTGCAAAGTGGGTGCCATGCTGGCGAGCTCGCTTTGACCTAAACAGCCGAGTTGATGATTAGGAGCAATTTGAAGATGATAAGCAGCCGTAAACCAGGGTTTTGAAATCGATATGTGACAATGGTTAATGAAACATGAAGTATCATTTCGCCGAAGTCAATCGACAGAAACATCCGTGGACTGCTACGATGAACCCGCTCCGGGTGGGAAAGCGCCTGCCAACAGTCGGCTGGCAAAGATTGCCGTCTGTATTTTGGGAGGCGCATGAATAATTTTCGATGACTACCTTGAAAAAGGAAGGACAATAATGGCGACTATTCCATAAGCGTTATTGGACCATTTGGAAGGGCCAATGGCGAGAAGCGGCTGCATTGAAGAAAAGAAAGTGCTGCTTCACCGAAAATACACCATGTCCTAAATCGAGGTAACAGTAAGCAAAATCCATGAATTGGGCTTGAATTATCATCCGTATTCTCAGATTTGACCCCCAGCGATATTTCTGTTCTCAGATCTCAAAAATGCTAAGCTGGGAAGAATATCGTGATGAATGAAGAAGTCAGCCCGAAACCAGGCCTATTTTGGATGTCAAGGAACTTAATCAATACTACAAAATGGTATGAAAAGTTGGAGGTAGCTATAATAGTGCATCACCCTTGAAGTTATTGAATAAAAAGAAATATTTGCCAAAAAATGTGTTTTTACTATAGTAGGCCGGGGACTTTTCAATTGACCTGTTATTTAATTGAGAATGCATTATTCAGATTAGTTTGTTGGCAAGAGCTATTTAATTGTATGAAAATATGTGTTGTTCATAAACTTCATTTAAAAGTATTGTTGAAATGTATTTATTTTAAGTGGCTGTCATATATTTGAATTGTGAAGAATGCATATTTTTTTGAAAAATTTTGTGCTTGGAATATTGATAAATTATTATAATCCTAATAATGGATTATTTTATTCAGATGATTAATTGATTAGGTGATTTTGTAAATAAAACTTCAGTTCTTTTCTGAAAACAATTCTGCTAATGAATAAAAAACTTCTTTCACAGCTGGATTAGGTCGCATAGGAACTTTAATAGCTTGTTACATTATGAAGCATTATCGATTTACAGCTGCTGAAGCAATAGCCTGGATTAGAATTTGTCGACCTGGTTCTATTATTGGTCACCAGCAGTTGTGGCTGGAACAGTAAGTTTATTGAAAGCAATTATAAGCTAATTATTATATATAGACAAAGACAATTTTTTTGAGTGAATTATTTTTTTGTGTCCTAGAGAAGTGCTTTTCAAACACATTATTATATAAATCTTTTGTGACAATGTTACACAATGTCAATCATACATATAATTGGAATATAAAAACTCTAATAAAATTATTTACTATTATTATTTAGTTAAATATGATGGATATAAAATTTAATTTCATTAGTTTGAAAGTAATAGGTTAATAATTATACTATAAATTTATATCTATTGGGTTAATGCTGGCCTGGCCATACCGCGGGTTGCATGTGGCCTGCCAGGTGATATATAGCATAAGTGTCATCGACATAAGATTTAAACTTTTATACATAATGTATTAAAGCATAATTCACCATCAAGTTATACTGCTACTACTACCATTAGATCTTACTTACAACTTTTATCACAATTTTTCTTTAATCTTGTTCAGAAACAATTGCAAAGCTATTTTTAAAAAGTGCAGACGCTGATTAGTGATTAGGGCTATCACACAAATATAACTACTGAAAACTTACTGAAAAGTGTAGGTGTGCATTTTTAGATGTAGGGAGGGAATGCAACACGTGCAATATGCAACATTGCAGCTACCAGTCTGTCTGCAGCAAGCCCAATATATTTGACACAGAAACATATTGTTCCAGACAGACTATAATTTGTTAATATCTTTGATTGCTAATAATTTAGCTACAGAATTATATTGTAACTGCAGGACAATTTTTTAAATTGTATTTCGATTAAATATATTTAATTCAATAAAATGTAATTTTTCCTTTACTTATATCAGAATGTTCTTGATTTCTCTATGAAGTTCGGGAGGATTAGTCGCTTCTCACAACTCGAAAGGTGAAAGTTGTAGTAGTTTTTAATTTGAGAATTTAAAGCTGCATTGAATTCATCATTTGTTTATATATAATGCAGCCTGCTGTAATAAAATGTGTTTCAAAGCGGGCAACAAAGTCTTTTGGGTTGGACAGGCCTGGGTCAATGCATAGTATTGAACATATCTATAATTCAATTTTGGTTGCTTTTATAAATGAATTACTTTTTAAAAAAATATTCTTATTTTGTTTCACTATCTTGAGCTATCTGATTTAAAATTCAACAATTATGAAGGCAATCATATTCATCGTCCTTCATTTCAATGAAATAGCTATTATTACCTATGCTTAGTGTTCTTTATGAGATTTTAGGTTTATTATGTGAATAATGAGATATAATAAATATGTATGGTATATATTAAAAAACTCCTCCTGTGTTTATTTTCTCATGTGTTGGTAAGCTAGGACAGTGAAATATCAGCTTTGATATCATCCTCATCATTTAACATTTGCATTTATGAGGTTCATTGTCAATGATCTTCAATCACTTGTAGGAGGCCATTAATTCATTAAGCAACCAACCTTATTCTAATTTATTAAGTTATCAGATTTATGTCTGACTTTAAACTTTGAAACTGTTATATGTACAAAAATATTTATTAAATCTTTCCTTGAAAGTAGGCTTTCTTTGAAATTTATTGTATGATATTTAAAAAAGATTACAATTTAATAATATGGATGTTTATTTTCAATAACAATTTACATATAAAGATACATATACAGTATAAAATACTAGTTTTTTGCATTGTGGATGGAAGTTATTTCTATTACTTGGAGTTTATTTTTAGAGATCAGTCAATGGCCGATAGGACTTCATGTGAAGGTAGTGCTAATTTTTACTAAGAAATATTTTGTAAATTAAATTAAAATTATATCATAAATGTTTTTCTATCATTTCTTCCTTTATCCATTTCTATATTAATTTCTATTGTGAAAAAATTTATAAAACTTTCAATTTAAGAAATATAAGTGTATGTGAATGAATATAAATTTATCTCTTATAATTGTTAAAATTTCTGTGCTGTTCTGGTAACTGTATATAATAATATATATTTCGTGTTTGCCCCCCCCCCCCCAGGAAGCAGTCTTATTTATGGTTGCAGGGTGATATATATCGTCTAAGAAAATCACATTATGGTAATATGAAGAAAAAACCAGCAGAAAGTAAATTAAAAGATGTAAAATCGCCAGCAAGATCTAGTCTAGCAATTCCTCGTGAGAGACTTCAAAATAATACTCTAAAAACTTCTGGTAACAATTGTTTGACGACTCGAAATAGCTTAGAAACCTTGGATAATGATGTAGGAAAAGATGAGGTTAGTAATAAATATATATTAATTGAGCAAAGTGTGATTTATGTAACAATAAAACATTATTTAATAATTGTATCTCCCAAAATTTTTTATTTTTTCTTAAATATATAAAAAGTTTTCAAATCTGAATTTTTATGATTGAATTTAAAATTTAGTTATTTAATTAAAGTGACTTATTTTAAGTACAAATACAAACATTTCTTTTTTCTTAATTTATAATTGCCTCTAATATAAGCTTAAATATTTTTGTTTTGTATTTTTGTATTGTTATAGATTTAATAAATATTTTTTATTTATAGGTTGTTAAAAATGTGAAACATGTTATGAATGGCGATCTTGATAAAGAGTTCCATCATACTCAGGGAGATAAATTGAATCTCATTAAAGCTAACCGGAGACACCCTCGATCCATCACTACTGGAACATTGCAGTGAGTTGGATTTATTTGCTTTTTTTGTTTTCATATGAATTTAAATTTAGCTTAGTGCCATCAGTATTAGAACATTATGTTTGAATTTGACATGTGTTGACATAATGGCATTTTTATTTCTGTTCATGATTAATAATAATTTATCATTTTATTACTAACCATTTTTGATTCAGAATGAATGATGTGAGATTAGATTTTCTTTCATGTAGATTTTAAAGTGAAATTGGTATTCCCTTTATTACATATAAAATATGTTTTTCAAATTTATATGATTTGAATCTGACTTTTGGATTTAAATTAGAACTCTTTTTATATTCAAAATATTGTTTTTTGGAGTATTTCTTATTATGTTCATTTTAGTTTCATTTCTAAAATATTGATTTATTTAAAATTTGTCAAATTTTTCCAATATACATAAAATACAAGATTGTATTTTTAATTATTATATTTATTATTCCAAAAATATTAATAATTATATTTATTTAACTTTCACAGGCTCAATTAAATGTGAGAGTTATTGGCAATTTGGGGTTTTTAAAAAGCATAATAAATTACAAAAAAGTTTATTTTAAGCATTTTTCTTTAGAAAACTGATTGTGTAAATGACATATTAATATTCAACTTTTAGTTTTTTTTTAATTATTTTTTTAATTTTATCTATCAAATTTTTCAGTTGTGTATTGATATTTTAGTTACTCTAAAATTACAAGTGATTTATTGTTAAGAAATTATATCTTATATTTAAAATGTAACAAATAATATTTATTATTTTTTTTTATAAAAGTTAAATAACTTTTAATCTGGTATTAACAAAAATTATTTATTATTTTTCTTTATGCAAATATTATTTTTTAGTATTAGGACTCAAATTCCATTTCTTAAAAAAAAAAAAAAAAACTTTCATGCTTTTTGGATAAATGTTGAAATTTGATTGGTAAATTTAATACAAAAACTTGAACAAAATTTGTAATAATAATAAATATAACAACTTCAAATATGATTAGAAATAAATATTATTTAACACTTTTTTGTTATTAAAAATTGTATTTAGTTATTTTTTTAATGATAATAGTACCAAGAAATATACTTACATTTCATTTATTACCATGAAAAAAAAAACACTCAGCAGATTATTAAGATATTGCTGTGGTTCTTTATACTGCTTAATTTTTAGTTATGGTTTTATGAAAAAACAATAGGTATTAATTTTTTTGAATTTTTGACATTTTTTCCCCCTCTATTTCTTTCGTAGTTTAGAAGAAATGCGGGCTTTGAAGAGAACGACTTCCCAACCTCTCAGACCTTTACCACCAGGTGGTGCTGAAGTGGCATCTACCTATTTGTCTCCCACCAAACCATTTAGGGAATGTTCGAAAGTTTTGCAAACACCTAGTCCTCTCAATTCACCATCTCATAATCGAAAAATAAATCAGAAACAGAGTGTACCTACCGCTGCTAGTAAAAGGTATTTGATGTTTCATATCATGTACAAAAAGAAAAAATATTTTACTAATTCTTACAAGGGTGTTATAATTTTGATTCTTGGAATTTTTTAAATCATAAATGTTGTTTGAAAATATGTTTAAAACAAATCTTTGAGCTATGTTTTTAGGTCTTATATTGCCCTTGACTGTTAAAACTGCATTTTTAAATGTGAGAGAAAATATTTGTGATTTCTTTGTAGCATTAAATCTTTGACATCTGTTAAATTCTATAGAATTAAAATTATGAAGTAATAAAAACATCTTGTCTACCTTAACATAATTACCTCACTTGATTGTGAACCTCATTGTAATTTCTTTTTATTACTTAGCTTTGTTGGAGTGGTAGTAATGCTCAGCATAATTTTTTATGTGGTTGTTATTGTTGAAGATATTAAAATTTGTTCTAAATTACATTTTTACTTCTTTCACATGAAAACAAAATGACAATTATTTTTTTGTGTATCTTTATTTTTCTTGTGTATCAGGAAAATATTTTGAAATTTGCATAATTTCAAATTTTGCAAAAAAATTGGAAAAGAATTAAGTACAGCAATAAATAATAAAGATGCCTCAGAATATTCTTTTAGATACTAGTCTGCAATAATCATATATAATTTTTTCCAGTGGGGGATATTGCTTTCAGATTAATAAAAGATAACTAGATTGAAATTCCTCAGTAATTTTTTTTTTTATTGTGAGTATTGAGTTGGGGATTGAAACTAGAAAAAAAAAAAAGCTATGCAGGTGTAGTACTTTTATAAAGTAACCATAACCATTATTGCCTGAGCTTGTTGAAAATGCCCCTGCACTATAGTGGGTATGTGACCTAGCAGTGAACTTGAAGTTTTTCAGATTACATTTGTATCTTGAATAGAAGAGGTATATTCTAAAATGGAAGCTATTCTCTGATCTGCAAATATGTGTGTGTATATATGTTTTTTTGTGTTTATTATGTTGTCTGAATAAATAGTTAAATGACAACTGCTCTGTCAGTTTGTGAAACTTCTAATGGTTTCAACTAGTGTTTCCAAACAAGTTATATTAAAATTCTGTGTTACTTTTATTGGATATTATAGATGGAAATGTTACAATTCTGTTAATAAGTTAATCATATAATGACAAAGTATTTTATTCAAATTAAATTTTATATTTTGTTCTAAAGTATTCTTATCTGGTCATTTTGTCTTAGAAGTATCTAAAGCTTAATAAAATATTCTGATATGATAAAGAAAAAGGCAAAGAATGTTTAAAAAAAACCCTACATAAATGTCTTAAATAGACAAATATAATTTAGAATGACATTAAGGTAATAATTTATATTACTTTCTAAAGCTTGCATATAATATGTCAAATGTGCTTCAGTGGTTGTTCGCAATAAGTATCACTGAAAGTGAATTAATGGAAAATTTTCTTCATTACAGTAACTACTATAGTTTTGATTGTAATTATGTTTGAAATTTTTTAGGAGCTGACAACAATTCAATTTACCTACATTCTTTTTGCTGCATAGATTTGGTTTTTAAAAGTAAATCTAATGAATTATATTGAATCATTTTGCAAACCTGTCTTTATCAACTAACTTTCAACTAAAACATTTAATCTCAGATCTCCATTTTACTTAGACATCGGGCATGCTGTATACTTGAGCCGATTCTTCATCCTCCTGTGAACCGCAAGAAAAGGCATGCTCCTACCAAGCCAACTGTTCTTTGGGACCCTAGTAGAAGCTATCTCTCTAGTCTCCGAGCTCCTCTCTATCACCTCAGGCCTATTATCTTTCCTTCGGAACTGCATACAAATGCTGCTAAACGCAGCTCTGTTCTAGATCCTCTGTACTACCCATCTTTCATATCTCGATACCCACCTTCCATTCTGTAAGTAGAGTGCTGCTGCTCTAATAGATCCTTGATCTGCTTGCATGGGCTTCCCTTTTAACAATTTACAAACCTTACTAGTATTAATAAATTTTATATTCCTTTCCATTTCTTTCTTTTTATTTCTGCATAACTTTTCAACCCGTAACAGTAAACCTTTTTTTTTCTTTCCTCCCACAAAGTATCCTAGATGTTACCTGTCACATTTATCTATATATTTTGTCATCTTAAACAACATAAATTTTATGACTTCATTCCTCATGATATTATTTATTTTGTTAAAAACTTAGGAGATTGAATATTAAATCTATTGTGTATTATATTTAGAAATAAACATTATTTTTTAAAACTTAAAGCTCAATTCTTAATGCGAGAGCATCATATTTATTCAAAAGGATTTTTTTTTTTTGCTAAATGCTTATGGCTGTTTCAGTGTTATTTTAAAGAAATATAAGCAGTTACATTTTCTAATGGTCAAAAATAGAAAATTATAAAATTTATTCAAAATTTTAAAAAGAATAAGTTTTTTTTTTGGGGGGGGGGATGGATTTTTGTTGATTTGCTGGTTGATAATTTTGAGTTTGAATTTTATTTTTTAAAAATACAAATTTTCCAAAATAAGGGAATAAATTTAATAATAATTTTTTTTTCATTATTTTTTTCATGCGAAAAAAACTCCCCTCAAGAATCTAGTAATTTTTCTAGTATATTATGCTAAATTTTCAAAGCAATTATTTTACATGTGATTCTGTATCATGATTCACAGTTAAGACTGCATACATACATATATGCAGAATAATCACAGAATGGTGTGAAAGAAACTGAGAAATTAGAAGTTTAAGGGGTTGCTATTTCCAACAAAAAAAGGTCTTTCTCATTTAAAATATATATATGTACCTTAGCTTTTTGAAAATAGCTTATTTTCAATGAATGTATTCAAGCTGGTAATCTAAAGTCCAATTTGGTATTTTTTTTTATGAATTTTACTTTCGAGAAACCCCATATACAAAATTATTTTAATAATTTATTTAAAAAATCAATTTTCATACACACAAGCTGGCATTTTAGTTTTGTCTTTGTTGCACAGAAAAAAAGCATAAATCAACAGTGCTTATAAAATGCTATATATGTATGCAGTAAAAAATTATTTGAATGAAATTTTATTTTGTCTTTTTTTTTTTTTGTTGAAATATATGCATTAAATGGAAATAACTCTACTGGTATTTGTATGCATTTCTGTTTATTGATTATTATATCCTAGAAAATTTAATTTCTTTTAAAAAGACTTCATCTTATTTATAGTATATATTATGCAGTGATTGGCATTTTATACATGTGCTGTGTTTCATTCCGATACATAGTAATCTTTGTAAGAAAATATTGAATCAAATTTTATGTCTATATTTATTTTCAATTTATTATGTACCTCCATAAGTTTATATACACACACTCATACATGTATTCTTACATTTAGTAAACAAATTGATGGAAACACTTAGATTCTAAATAATTATTTTTTAAACATTGTATTGAACCACCAACCTTCATAAGCATTACGGGCATTTGTAATTCAGATAGAGTAGTTGAATATGTATTTCTCTCTCATAAGTTAAAGGTATTTGAAACCTTCCTTCATGTTGAATATCTCCCAATTCTGCTAATGATGAAGCAGGAGGAAATCATTCTCTTAGTTGTTACTAAAGACATTCCCATAAAAATTCAAAACTGCCAAGGTCTGGTGATTGTGGGCACCAATGCCACTGTTCCACTTCATCTTCATGTTCATTAAAACAATTTATTCTGCTGTGGAAACAAAGTGAAAGATATTTCTTTAAACCAAATTACATCTTTCCAGTTATCAAGCCTTCGATTTTTTAAAATCTCTGCTCCACTGTAAGCAATTTTTAGCATTGATATCAGTAAGGAAAGTTTGCTATTTGCAACAGGGTTATAAAAAATTTAATCCAATGAACTGTTCTGCTTGAATTAGAATCTTCTGAGCTTTTTACCTCAGCTATTTTACCATATATATATTAAAAAAATATTTTTTAATAAATTTTTCTGTAATTTCGTTTATTGAATACATTTTGTATGTCAATATTTGGTTTATATGTTTTGTTTATAGAGGAATCTTATTTTCTTTTAAATCTCAAAGCATGATGAAATGGTACAAAATGTTTAAATACAGTGTAAATAGAGTAAATAATTGCAATTAATTAAATAAAAATTTACTTATAAAATCCAATTTATTAATTAATTAGTTTATGAAGTAATTGACAAACATTGATTTTTTAAATTTGGTTAAATAGAAATTACAGTACAAATTTTCAAAATTCATTTTTTCTTGTAAAATATTATTTTTTAATCCAGTCTAGTAATATAGAGGAAAGAATAGCAGTTGGTTTTTCATTAACTATAAAAAAAAGAAGTTATGTACTTAAAAACTATCAAATATTTTAGTTTTTCAACTTCCAGTTTTTTAACAAATTAGTTGAAAATTCATTGTAGCAAGTCTTGTTTCATTTTCTGCAATAATAAATTAAAATCAAGTAATTTAGTAAATTTTTTTTAAAAATTTCAAAACTTTTTTTTTAATGAAAAGCTTGTGATAAATGTATATGGAGAAAGCATGATGATAATTCGGAACACATATGAAAAATAAAAATTGGCAATTATGAGTGCATATTATTTGATGTATTATATTAACTTTCAATTTCATAATTGTTTTCACATTTGTAATACATCATCAAAATTGGGATGTTCTATTAATCATGTTCGACACATTATTTTGTGGAGGAAATAGGAAGATTATAAATTTTATGGAATCCTACTTAGTATGCCTGGTATATAAACATTTTTAACTATATAGGTGTAACAAATTATTACTTATTTAAAACTAACTTATTGCATTACTTAAAACTTACTAATTCCTTTTTATTTTAAAAATTATAGTTGAACCCATTTGTACAATGCCTCCTAATACCATTTTAAAATTTTTCTGTTTTTCAATATGTGTTTACTGTTCTGCAAAGGTGGTTAAATGCTTCCATGTAGTTATTGTTCTGCAAAGATGATTAAATACTTCTGTGTAGTTATTAAATGTTTTTCATTTTAATTTGGTTTGATTCCTTTTATTTATTATGAGTGTTTTAGTAGAACAATTTCAAATGAAAATTGTATTGTTTACTTACATAAAGTTGCATTTATAGATTTAACCTTTTTATTTACTAAATAATTTCTTTTTTTTATTTGTTTTCCATTAAACCTCTCAGTTGAAATATTAATTAGTTGTGTAACTGATGTTTTCTTTTTCAGCACTTTAAAGAACTCATCCTCTCCTTTAAATAAACCATCTATGCCCAGGTGATTAATTTCTGAGAAGCTTTTGAAAATACAAGGACATTAAATATGCTGGCATATTTTCTTCATGACGCAAGTATGCAAGTGGATTTCTGAATGAATGAGGCTCGAGACCTACAATGTTTTAATGTTTTGTTTTAGTATTATTACATGTTTGCTTTATGTGCCTTTTGAAAATGTTGAATGTAGAAAATTATGTATGTTACATTAACATTGAATCATTGTGATGTCCTTTATTATCATGCTGTTAAATAACACATTATTATCAAATTTACTGTTTCAAAATTTCAAGTTAACAAAAGTTAAATAATATTTTGATGTGGTATTTGGGAACAGTTTTAAAATAATTGGAAAAAAGTCATGAGTTTTAATGACATTATTAAATAAGAATAGTTCAAAAATGTTTCATATCACAATTATGATTGATTTATTTTTAAAATTAATGATTTCCTTCTATTGTCTTAAATTGTTATTTGCTGTGATGTATTATTTGGATTGGATTTTTATTTATTATTTGGCTTTGGTTAAATATATGAACTAATTTGCATGTGTAAGCTGATTTCATGTATCAGAGGGGGCCAACTACACTGCTTTGGAAGCCACATTTTAGATGAAATATTTGAAAGATTCTGTGTTGCCAGATGGAAATTATAAAATTTCTTCAGATTACACTTCATTTCCCTCAAATGATACTATTTAAATTTTTCTCCTATACAGTTTTTTCGATCACATGATTATTGCTTTAGCAATGGCCATAATAATCATGAGATTTTCATCTCCCCCCTGCCTCCTGATTGTCTTCATTTCATTAACTGTTTCCCAGACAGCAATTATTATGTTGCATAATCATGAATATTCTTAGGGAGCAGCTAATGAAACTAAACTATAGAAATATACACTTCGAGTTTTTTCCCCATAATTATTTTTTGTTCCCTGACTAAAATTCAGATTAAAAATAGCAATTGTTCTGTTTTAACTTATCTGCATTTAACTGAAATTGTGCGAACTGCACTAATAAGATATCATCAAGAAAAATTTCGGCAGCTATCTACTCAGATGAACAAGAAAATCTAACTTTTATAGATTTATTTTACACAATTATTTGATGGAAATAGTATATTTATGTTTTTGAATAACATTATTTTCTTAAGTAACAAGAAATAAAATAAAATAATTACTTTTAGATATTGCTTTGTTTGAGTTTACTGTTAACTTTGTAATAAGGTAGAAAGAAATTATTTATTTTTGAAAATTGAGTAGTTTTAGCTTACCATATTTCATACATATATTTTATTTACTTAAGAGCTGCATCACTTGCCTGTGAGAGTCTCATGCAGTTCATGAACCACACTATGGCCACCTCTGATATATGTAGTATGGTTTGCTTAAATATTTACATTTCTATGATTTTAAATTTTATGCATTTTATCAAATTTTTATAAATTAATGCAAATTTTTTCTGTGATTATTACGTTGAGGTGAAATTATTAATGCAAAAAAAATGAAATAAGAACAGCCCTTATGATTATGGTATTGCATGCTTTCAGGTAACTGGTGAAAAATTCTATGGCATTTCATGCACTTGAAAGTCTAAAGGAAATATATACCATAGGAATTTAATTTTCTCAATAAAACTAAAATAACTGAAATGTTTCAACCTTTCCTGTTTACATATTTTTTCTTAAATGATATTAATTTATGAATCCCATTTATTGTATGCTTTATAGTAATGGGAAGGAGCAACATTTATAATTGATTTATTGGGCAAATTCTCTTCCTAATTTTTTTTAAAGAATTAAAGCTATTAAGTATTCAATTATTGTATGTTTGAGATTTAATAAATAAAACCTTTGAGAAATAACATGTGGCTAATAATACCTTTTTCTGTCAGTTTTTTTAAAAAAATTGATGCAATTTTTTTACATGCCTTAAATGCATTAAATAACTCCTGTGATATTTTTTAATATGTATAACAAATATTGCTAATGATGACTTATGCAGAATGTAATATGTCATCTCTGACCTTTTTTTGTGTGTAGTATTTAAATCCGATTTTCTTAGTTAAGAAGTACTCCTATAAAGCAATCTAGTTTTAAAACTATTTAATCTCATCCCTACACTGCATTTTTAAAAATTGATTTATATATTTTATGGTGTTCAATAACATTATTTTGTTGATATTTTATATTCCTAGCTAAGCATTCCTCATTCATAGATTTTTTTTTTTCAGTTGTATTAATTAAAGCTGTAAGAATCTTCATGCTTTAGAATTTGTTTCATGGGAAATATGTGGAATTTGATATGCATAGTAGTGAGTAGTTTCTTGTGATATGAAGGTGCAGCATTTATAATGTGGTCTTCATAAGAAAACAATTTTTGTATCTGTTGACGTTTTTAAAGTAGATTTAAATTTTATTATTATTTATTCGTAAATAAAAGTCATTTGTTTTTTAAAAAAATCTTTGTATTTTAGCATAATTGCTATCTTTTTTTTCTTTGATGTTAAGTTTAATTTTTATAAAAGGGCAGCTTTTATATCTTTATAACTTGTTGTTTTGTTTTTGAAATGTCTGAGTATTTGTAAATTTATCTCAGTCATTTTTTTTATCATCTTTTTTATTTGAATTCCAATGCCCATTATTTTAACTTTTGTTTTGTTGCTCTGTATATTAATATTTTTGTTTTGTTTTAACATTTTTTTAACAAATGATGTATAGTTTTTCTTGTTTGCTAATATCTATTATTAAAAATGATGAAATTTAGGAATTTGTTTTTGATAAAATTGTAATGTTTTTTTTTTTTTTTTTTTTAAATTTATGACTAATTAAACCTATAGTTATAACATTTTTTATTACTAAAAGTTAAAAAATGTTATTCATAATGAAATACTTTTTATAGTAAAATCATTCATACACTTTATACTGAATTTGTTGTTTTATAGGCATAAGAATTTTCAACTTAATGTACTTTTGTAGTAAAATTTGAAATCAGTGTGAATGAAAACTTGCACAAATGTTATAAATAAAAAATGTTTTTAATTTACAACTACTATATAACTTTTCCTTTAATAAAACATTATTCCTTTTCTTTCTTTCTTTGTTCTTTTTTTTTTTTTTGCTGTGACAAATGTTTATGCAAATTGATTAATTTTTTGTGTACTAAGAAAACGTTTAGTTAACACTTTTTCAATTAATGCGCAAAAATTGACTGCATGAACAAACTGGAGCTTTTAATGTTATATGAAATAGAATATTCTAATTATGTAAAGTATAACTGTTTGCTGTTTGGAAAT
This sequence comes from Nephila pilipes, assembly GCA_019974015.1. Lineage (NCBI taxonomy): Eukaryota > Metazoa > Arthropoda > Arachnida > Araneae > Nephilidae > Nephila > Nephila pilipes. The sequence continues at coordinate 433,383 of BMAW01061552.1, forward strand.
ATATTGTTAGATTAGTGTTTGTATATTAAATATAAATGAGAAATTTTGGTGCTGTGGAGCATTTCTGTGAAGTGCTATAGTAGGTGTTTCAAACTTTGTATTATACTTTTAGGGCTGTAGTTATCTTTTAAATTTAGGCATAATATTAATTCATACAATATTTACAGATATATATTTGAAGTGCTTGCAATTCGAATGAATCAAAATTATATAAAAAAGTGGCTTCCATATTTGACAATCATTTATATTTCAGCTACTTTCAACCAAATGGTTTCACTGGATTGATTTCAATATTAATGTTTTATGTGCAAAAATCTTGATATGTATGTATGAAAAATGAGAACAATTCTTTAAAAATTGTATAATGAGTAGATATGAAAGATAAAATATACTTTCTATGTAAGAAAACACATCAATTAAATATTTTCTGAAATTATTCAATTTCTGAATTAGATACTTCTAAAATGTTTTTAATTTTTATTAATGAAATATTAACTTATTGAACAGTGCATATAAAATCAATTATTGTCTGCTTACAAAAGATTATTGTTGCAAAAAAATTTATGTTCTTTTGCAAGGGGATGCTAATACAAATTTTCATATTTTAACAATGTCATAAAACTTCCTAAAATGATCATTTTTGTTTGTGTAATTTGTTAATAATGTTTGAAAAAGTTGGTACATTATGTAAATTAAAGCATATAATGTTTCATTTTGTGTTTATTTTATTTGTTGTGTATTTCACTTGTAGTATTTGGATATTTTATAAATATATATAAAAGAAAAATAAGGAATCAAGTTAGTGTACATATCATGGCAATTCCTAATTATAACAATTACTGATTTTTAAACACTAAATTGGAAAATAGTATTAATAAAATTTAATTTTGTTTTGTAATATATACCATCTTTAAATAGGCGAAATGCATATAATGAAAGTGAACAATAAATAATATAGTATTGTAAACATGCACTGATTGAGATATGTGTTCCACTACGGATATCATGCATTTAGACTTAATGATTAAGGTGTGCTTAAAATAAAGAGAAATAAAATTAGGATTATGTGTTCATGTGCAAGTGCAATTCTTATTCATATTCCTCCACTCCAATGGTACTAAAAATTAAAAATACCTCAATTATGTTTATTAATAAATTATCATTATGAAATATCATTTATAAATATTACCATGGATTCAAAATGCAATTTTTTTCTTATTTGAGATTATAAATTTATTAATTAGAAGGCATTATTTTTGTATATATATCACACATTTTTTACTTTCTTTTGCACAAGGTCTGCTGGTATTTTATATCTATGATTATAATAGATTTCCAACAACAAATATGTTTCGAAAAGCTCATGTAAATGAATTACATTCCGCTTTTACTACATTGAATTTGAATATGTTTATATATATATATATTAAATGTTTTATTATTTACTAATTATTTAAATTATATTTATGTGTTTTTTTAATAATTCATAAAGTACATCATTAAAAATAATTATATATTCAATCACAAGCACCCATTCTTAATTGGAGACACACTCACTGCTTTACAAAAGCTGATGTTTCAAAAATCAAATATTTTGCAATCATTTTATTTTATAGGAATGATTAAAATAAATTAAATCGTGAAGAAACTTCTTAAAATAATTATATATGTTTTTGAAATTAATTTATTTTCTTTTGGTTGAAATACACTTTATTGACACAGGACATTTATAATGAACATGTTATATTCTATCCAAATTTGTATTTTTTGAGACACAAGATTTCAATTATTCAGATAAAAATATATTAATAAATTAAGATTTAATTTTTTTTTTATTATACATCAAGTTTAATTTAGACACTAATATGCATTCTTAATGTTGTCTGATCAAATATTGTTCAATCAGTATTTTATCAAAAAAAATTTATACTGTTATGTATTAGCATATACAATTTTATTTTTTGCTACAATATTTTCTAAAGATAGCTTTTAAATGAAATTCTATGGAAAATGTATTTTTATGCACATATAAAGTTTTCATCATAGAGTGATAGGTAAAATTTTTTCCTCTTGATCCTCCCCAAACAGGTTTTTAAAATTGTAAAATACTTCCTTTGACACATAGCTGTTAAAAGTAACATTGAAGTGCTTTTTTTTATGTTAAAACTTTATATATAATATAAATATTTAAGGGATGCTTCATCAGTGTTTAATTATGTAACATGACTTTCTGTTAAAAGACCACATAAACACCAACTATACAATTTATTTTGTGATGCACTGAAATTGAAATTTAGATTAGCGTATGATGTTACTCCCTATTGCTCTAGTTAATTTTTCTTTGTATTTGAATGAAGATATTTATTATTTACCATTTATTGTAAGCTGTAAAAAATAGGAAAAGATAATCTCTGCAATTATATATATATATAAAATTTTTACATTTATTTTTATTCATTTGCGATTGCTAGTTTAGTTTTAATACATTACAAATTAGAGATTTAGAAAATTTAGAATTTCTACCTTAAGAAATCAACTTTTATTAGTACCGTAAAGTCGTGCAAATTGCTTTATTTTAAGTCTTACTATTTTTGTATTCTTATCCAGACAATTTTTTGTATCGTACATTTGTGTATAAAAGGTACGCTTTTAAATTACAATTTATCTTGCAGCTTTTATTAGATTAAAAGAAATTCCTACTAATGATTAAGCGTAGTTGAAATATTTTATCCCCTCATAATTTATTCTTTAACAAAATCCACCCCTACCCCTTCGAATCTTGAAATTTTTCTTAACAAGTCTTCAAAATATTTTGTATCATCGTAGATCAGTGGTTAAAGTTGAATTTGTGTTCGAGTCTTGATTCCATAAAAGATCGTCTTACAGAAGAACGAGAGCTACATCACATTAAACACTGCATCACATTGATGTTCTGTTAAAATATTCGTAAAATACTTTTGCCCCTCTTATAATACCTGTTCCAGCCTGTATTTAGTGATAACATGTAAACATCTTATAAGTTTGTCGATTTAAATATGTGCTGGTTGGAGAGCTGTCTGGTGGTTTACTTCCTAGAGGACTGAACTCTTGTTGGTGAATTCATATTCCTCTCTTATGGTATGAAAGTGATGAGGTATCAGTACAGTTGTCGTCTTTTCGCCTTTTTAGCCATGGTTCGCGATTCCTTACATACCGCCTTTATATAGCTGTACAGCAGGGCTGCTGAAATTATTGCTCGCACGCTTTTTTCTGCATCACCATGTCTTTATTATTGGCTGAATCAATGCAGTATCACGCATCAAATTTAAATATTTATTTGCTATTTATCATTTTTTATAACAATATTTCATGAATTCAAATAAAATAATACTGCATGATACACAATTTTCATGGTTTTAAGTAAGTGAAGAAAATAAAAAATATTATACGAGGTCCTTTCATAAATTAAAAAGAATCTAATTGGTCTTTGGTTTTATAATAAATAAGTTTTCATTTCTGCTTTACAGCCAATATTATTTCAACCAGACCTCAACATATTTGCCGCTACTTGGCACATCTGTAGAAGAAAGGGAACCAAGAAGTTTTAAGAAACATAAAGCAAATGAAACATTATTAATTTTCTCTTTTTCTTAAGCGACTGACGTGTTTTGTACATTAAACATCTATGAAAGCATGCTTTTTCATATGTAAAATGTTTACATAAAACGTATATACATTTAGTATGGAATTTTAGGTATAGAATGTTTAAATATTATTAGTGTTGCAGCAATATCATTAGGTTACGTTATTGAAGCATAAAATTTGGCAGAAATAAATAAAGCTTTTTAAAAGTATAGTAAATTGAAAATTTGGCAGTAACTAGATATATTTTAAAATGATTTTAAAATTCTACAGTTCAGAACATTGTTTCTCTCTACATATATGTGAACATGAATTTTAAGATTATGATAAGTGGCAAAACCGTTAGTATTAAATTGCTACCTTATTAGCTCATTAGTATATTCTATTTTTCGTATCGTAAATAATTTAAGAACACGGAAAACATCCAGGAAAGCCTTATAAAAATGATTAATACTCATAAAAAGTTGTATAATAATAAAAACAATGTGAATATAAGCGTTTTATTTAGGGAATCCCAGTGTTGTAAAAACGTACATCAGAGCTACTGATATCGTTCAAAATCTTACTATCATGATTAATCAAGAGCTAGAAATTAAAAATAAGACTACTCCATTGTAGTACCTTTCGACAGAATATTCATGAGGAAAAAACTGTTTCATTATACTATATATGATCATTTGGTTTTTTAGACAGGTGTCAGAAATTACTTAATATTGCTTGCATATAATTCTATTGTCAATTAAAACTTCAATAAAAAAAATCTAATTTTTGGAGTATGTATACAGAGAGCTTTTGTCTATCAGTTCTTAAAATATCTCACTTGAATACGCGTATATTAACATAATTCGCGCAAATGTTTTTTGAAAGGGATATTTTCCCACATGCATATCGTTAAGATTAGAAATAAAAGAGAAAGCATATATATTTGCCTATAGTCAATAGAGTTGAACCAACAATTGTATAGAATCAGTAATCTCTGGTTTAAGTATCAGTTACATTTTAAAATAATTATATTCCATCTTGAGTGACAAGTTATTTTTTTTAAAAAATAAATAATATAGATATTTTTTTTTGCTTGGAAAAAAAGTTATAAATTTTTGCGCGCGAGAACTTTAAAAGTTTTCTATATAAAAGCTTCTTTTAGAAAACTTGTTCCTTTCTTTCAGTTTCATTATTTTCAATCTTTAAATTAACAACACTCCAAACAAAACAAATCATTACATAGTCATATTTTAATCAGCTTCCTGGTTTAAAATGAAAATTCATTAATGATTTTATTTGAACAGTTTTTGCTAAATATGTTTATTAATGTAAACGAAATTCGAAATTCGCTGTCATTTTCCAACAAATTAATTCTTGAATTTTAATGTAATTAAGTAATGCAATGGAGAATTTTGGCGAGTATTTAGAATCGAGAGTAAGTAAACTGAGAATAATTTTAATAGAGGATGTCTTAATCTTTATTTTTTTTATTATTAAATGATATTTAGCATATTAATATAATTCCCAAAAGGTGATTCTCCCTCCCATTGAAAACATATAGGTATTTAAATATATACAAAAGTAATTATGAATCCTAGATTTTTTTTTCTAGTTCTGCATTTATGCACCTGAAAAAGAAATCCACCTGAGAATTGAAAAATTAGAATTGCCATTTTCAAAATCTAATAATTTTTGACTAGTTTTAAGAGTACAGTTTATTACGCAACTTAAATTTAAGAGAAAAATCTATGTATATTTCGTTTTTATTAAGAAAATCTCATTCAAAATGAGAACGTTAGCACCCATTTAATGTATAAAAATGCTTATTATATTGTAACTTAATTTTTTTTTCTCAAATGTTGTCCATGTTGAAACAGGGCCATTTTTCAATTCAGATTCATATAACCTTAAAACAGCTCACAACTAGCGGAAATATTAAAGGAACTTTTTGTTCAGTTTCGATTTAAAACTATAAACTAATCTCTAATTTTAAAAGAATGAAGAATTATTCAATGTTCAGTTCTATGACTAAAGCAATGAAGTATTTTTTAACTATATTTGTAAAATTGAAAAAATCTAATTAATTCAAAAGTCAATGTATACTGCATAGATACGTCGCTCAAAGGTCAATGCAGAATATATTTCATATTAAGAATTCTAGAGCTATTGTGCTTGTTTTGGCACGCTTTGCTATGAAACTACAGATTACGTAGTAATAGCAATTTAAAAAATATCTTATCTCTGTATACTTTCAAATATTCTTTGGACTAATGGTAGTCGATTTCTATTTTTATTAAAGCTCAATTTATGACCTGGTTTTTCTAAAATTTTCTATAGTAGCTTCTAGTGCCGCTATCTGCTATGTAAATAAAAGATCAAGATAATTTCTTCAAATGGTTTCATGCCACTTCTGATAGCTTTTAAATTGTCAAATGAACACATTATGTGTTTTCCACTTTGCGTATTTTGTTCAAATCTCTCTTTACCACTGTCGATATGGTTTTGTCTCAAGGTGGCTTGAGTAATGTCTTCTGTATGAACGCTAATTTTTGTTCCAGTAGTCGCTTTTCTTTTAAAGTATCCTGAAGTCTGTTAAGTAATGCTCTCTCTGAACCTTGCCACATTCGAACAATATCTTCCTTGCTCATAGAAAGCAATCTTAATTCATCTATCGTGTAGGATGACCTCCAAGTGGCACTAAGGTTATCGGCGAATTCTAGAGATTCAATTCTTTCTTTATTCTCATTTGTCAAGGAGTCCTTGCGTAAATTATGAATATCATCCAGAGATCGAACTCTTGGGGAAGTAAGGACACCGATCTTCAACCAAGGATCATCTTTGACTTGCATGGATGTCAAGTCACTAGCACTAGCACTGAGTCTTGTTCGAATGCGATTGAAAGTGGCAGTGCTCGTCGAACTGTAGGATTCCACTAGAGAGTCAGGCTCCTCTGGCGATTCCGAGTAATACCTGAATATAAAATAATGTGATTTACTTGTAAGATTTCTAAACATGAAAACACAATAATACAATATGTTTATCAAATAACATCCTGCACAATACATCCATCGATGTCTTATCAGTGCATGTTTTGTACTAATTAGGTAAGCCTTATTCGTAAAATGCAAAAAAATGTGATTAAATATTGTGTTAATAAATATTAATTAGAAGCAATTCGTGGAGAATCATTTGTTGAAGGTGAAACTTTGTCTTCATGCAAATCATTTCAGTCAACTTTTTTATGTGCAAAACACCTGAGTATGTCATAGCGTGGAGAAACCGACTTACTCGGCATAAGCAGTTCAAACAGGTTTCGTAGAATTCATGTGCGAAAGAACGTTGTTGAGGATTAAACAGAACGAATGATGTCACAAAGACGACAACTAAGCATTCTTGATAAAAGAAGAATCGTTGAAATGCTTGAATCTGGACAATCACAAATCTAAGAAATTCAGTTTCTAAGTGTACCTCTATGCGTGATCTCAAGACTGTAGCAGATGCTTCAAAGTGCGGGAAATATTAATCGATGACAAGTACCAGATCAGCCAAGAAACTGTTGCGATCAAAGGAATGGCACAAGACTCACCAATTTAATGAGGCGAATTCAAAGGATTCCCAATCAGAAGGTAACAAATATCACACAGAAATATTGGACATCATACATGCCAACTGTAATGATTTATTAAAAACATTTAAAAAAGAATTAAATTAAGGACAAACATAAGCTGACGATCCGACAGCTAATAGAAACAACAAATTAGAAGAGAGTGCCATCAGGGACATCTTAAGACATGGGCCAACTATGCCTGGACCCAGGGCCTCGCCTTTGAGGGGGCCTTACTTCGTTCTCTACTCAGCCTCAATAAAATCATGATCATAATAATTTTAATCGTCAAATGTTATTCTCGGACATGACTGGTTGAAGACAATTATTTCTATATTAAATATTTCCATTTACAACATTTGCTGAGAATTAGAGAAAATATTAGTTTTATTTATAAAGCGAGATACGTCCAATTTATTGATAAAAATGCTGCTGTGGGAAGGACAGTCACAGACATAACAGACATTCCTTCCAGCTACCTTTTATTATGAGTTACGGATCGCTCATGAATGGACAAGAGATACACTTAAGCCCCCCAACAGAAGTGACAAAAACACATTCCCTATTTTATGACAGGCATCAGGGCTAATAAAAAGAGGGTTGAAATGACCCTGAAGGAAATCACACTTTTTCGAAGAAACCAGTGGTCTACAGTTCTAAATCGGTATTTCCCCCCTTTAAATTTAATTTCTTCGAAACAGCAACAGGTAATAATGTTTTTATTTTTGAATTGTATTTCTTTGAAATTTAAGATAATATACAAATATATATATATTATTAAAAAAGTAAAATAATATGTAATTGCATTTGCTTTTTTTACATAGAGAGTTATAAAAAGTTCTGCTCTTTTTTGTAAATTTTTTCTCTTTCCTTCTGAACAACATGAAATAATCTCTTATAAATATTTCAATAGATTCTATAGAATATTTTTATATTGATTAATATGCATAAATGCGCACTTCCTTCATTTTGAATGCACTATGATCACCCAAAAAGGATTTTCGATGTGTATTGTAATTCAGAGAAATATTTTTATTTGCTTCTAATTTAGAAAGCGTTATTTTACTCGTTTAAAAATTGAAATGACTGTTCTTTTTTATTATAATTGAAACCCAAATTAAAAAGATAATTTATGAAACGAATATATTACAATACTACAGATTACAGTAATGTAATATAAATGTAAAAACACAAATATATAACAGGAACCCTAGAGCATGATCTGATAGTTATATAAATAAATGCCTGTACAATAATTTAATGTTTTAAAAGTACACATCAAAAATGGAGAAATTCTCGTCCAACACAGTATAAAATAAGAGATTTTTAGTGTATAAGATCTTCACGAGAAATTTTCTATTTGCGTGTGCATGTTTAATCAAATTTTCCTGCAGAAAATTGAAATTTATTATATATGCTTTAATTTTAGTTCTTATACCTAAAAACTTATAATATATTTATACTTTATCACTTATTTATACTTTATTATTTACTAATACTTTATCACATATTGGTGTATAAAATACTTTTAATGAAAATTACTTACATAACTATAACCCTCCTAATTAATAATTTATGTAATAATGTTCTTTAATTTTTGGAATCTATGACTTCCTTTCAATCATAAGTCTTTGTTTCGTTTGATAAGTATAATAACAAGAATATATATACTACGTATAATTACACACATATATTTTTCTGAGAACTTTTAAGAGATTCCAAATATCATGTAAGACAGTACAATATAGAAACCTAAAAGTCTTTTACAGATTTTTTTCCTGCATGTCATTTCCATTTTAAAATGGTTTATTCAATATTTTCTTAGATGCGATTTTACATTAGCAATTTTTTTTTAAAAAAATTAAAAATATTTAAAGAAATATAATAATCAACTGTATGTGATAAAACTAATATTGATTTATATTAGTATATAGTACATATGTATATCTGCATTATAATGATAATTTGAAATATAGTTTTTTGTACATTAAGAATAATAATGAAATAATCATAATATGAAAATAGGAAAATTGTATATAAGAAGTAATAACTTAATTGAAGCTTTGCTCTTTCTATCCACGAAAGATTTAAAAGAAATTATTTCAAAAAAACCCATCTTATCACCTTCAGCATTCTTACGAAATCGCGAGAGTCTTATATTACTCTCATTTTATACACCTGAACACAGAAAGTGTATGGTGAACTACCACAGTTGATTACAATTACCTAGTCGCGTAGACAACCAACTTCTACACTTCAATGATGAGCATCATCGTTGGATAGAAGTACTGAAGAGAATAGAGGCTGTTATAAAATTATTTAGCATCAAGTGGACTGCCTTTCAGAGGAAAAAACGAAACTATAGGTTCAGTGAATAACGGAAATTATTTAGGCACTTTGAAACTGCTAAGTAAGTTTAATTCATTTTTAAATGAACATATTAAAAAGTAGGGAAATTAAGGAAAAGGTAATCCGTCTAATCTATCTGCTACAATTTATGATGAATTCATTGAAGTCATGGCTTCAAAAGTCTTGGGAAACTATCGTCACTGAAATAGAGAAATTATTCTATTTCCGTTGACCCCAGATATGACTGCTGACCAACTAATTTTTGTTTTACAGTATGTCCAAAATAGTGCATCCATTGAGAGATTTTTGCAATTTATTTATATCAATGGACATACTGCAGAGTATCTGACGGATGTTGTGGTTTCATTTTGGAAAAATAACATTTCCCCCAGTGATTGTAGAGGTCAGTCATACAACGATGCCTTGAATATGTCTATTAAATATTCAGGATTGCAAGCCGGACTTCAAGAAAAAAATTAATAAGCTATATACGTAGCATGTGCAGAATATTCTTAGAATTTAATTTACGTTCATGCAGTAGAATGTAACTAAAATGAAACAATTTACTTTGATTGTGTCCAAAATCATTATATATTTTTTTCATCCTCAACCCACCATTGTAATATACTAACATTAAATTTGAGCTGTGAGTTAAAGTTTTAAGCTCCGGATATTCAGAAGTTGTCTTGATCCTGCAATGCGTAATTAATGATGGATTACAGGCAGCGGATACTCGACTTTCTGCTAAAAAATTAAAAATTAAGATGAATGAATTAGAAACTACTTTTTTTTTTAACTATCCTTTGGAATGAAATTTTGACACGTAATGACAAAATAAATCTATTTCACCATCGTAAAAATATGGTTTTGTCGAAAAATGTAAAATTATTAATGATATATATATATATATATATATATATATATATATATATAAACCAAAAGAGACTCTTCTGCCTATTATGAGTCAAAATACATGGAGTATCTTTTATAAAGGAGTATTAAAGTCTTCACAAGCATGCAAGACAATGTAGTTTTAGGGTTACTTTCCTTAAAGGAAATACACTGATGCATCGTTGAAAACAGCCGCAGACAGAAAATTCAAATAAAAACCTTTTTACCAATACTCGACTCTCTAGTTTGCAATATACAAACGCGTAGTAAAATATATGAGAAGCTTTTTTAAATGTTTGGATCTTTTGAAAATATTTCATTTGGATGAGACAGAAATTAAAATAGCATGCGAGAAAATATCAAAATTTTACGATAAAGACATTAATGGAGAGGAAATGAACTTGTAATGTAAACATTTCCAGTCATATATGATTAATGATTGCGAAAAGCTGAAGGAAAAGAAATGGAAAAAAGAAGATCAATAAAAAAATATAATTCTGAAAATGCAGATGAAGATGAAGAACAGTTGTTGGCTGAGGGGATTGGAATTGAGATCAACACACTCTATACATACATGTATAATGAAAGACTATTCACGGTGTTTCCCAATATTGAAATAATAATAATTTCCGTTTCAATGATGATTACTAACACGAGTAAAGAGCGTTCATTTTCAAAACTCAAAACTGACAAAAATGAATTGAGAAATTGTACGACTCAATCCCGTTTGAATAATTTGAGCTTGATGAGTATTGAAAATGAAATATTATTAACAATTGATTTTGTAGAGCTAATTAATGATTTTGCAAATTTAAAATGTAGAAAATGAATATTCACATAACGCATCATTTTACTATGGATTGTTTTTATGGATCTCTACATGTATATACACCAAATTAAATTAAAGGGTTGCAGGTGGGGCCTATTTTTTTCATAAAGGCCCAGGGCATCAAGAAGTCTTAAGACGTCCCTGAGTGCCGTAAGCCCCCAATGCAATTCCTCTCTGGACTGCTTTTCAGGGCTACCTTATATATTGGGTAGCTGAAGGTATTTAGCTCACTTTAGCTTCACATAATTTAAGCTGGCTTGCTTTACCAGAATAGCCGGCTCGTTCTCATAGTAGTAAAACAGCAGTAGGCTGGAATTCTGGTTGATCACCAGTCGTCACAAAACACAACCGTTCGTCAAGATCGATATATGGTAACTACTGAGCGATGTAGAAATAGTTGTACCAGAGAAATGGGCTTAGCGCTCACAGCCACCACAGGAATATGAGTTTCCAGACAAACTATTTACAGGTGACTCAATCATGTTGGTCTCTATGCCAAACAGCCAGCAATTTGTATTCCACTTACATCTATACCAAAACGCACTCGTTTAAACTAGAGTTTGAATTATCAGTTCTGGATTTTGGCACATTAGGCCAATGTGACGTTCAGTGACGAACCTCGCTTTAATATGAACAATAATTTTAAATGGCTAACTATATGACGAGAAAGTGGAACTCGAGTTGAAATTAGAGAATAGAGAGGCCACGCCAGAAGGGACACTTTCTAGCTCAAAGTCAGATGTGTGGTTACCTTCTTCGAAAAAAGTGCAGTTTTTAAATTTAATAGCGAAAATTTATAATATATCTGGGCTAAATGTTTTGTGACATCTTTGAAATAAACTAATTTACTGATATCAAGCAAGTTGACTTAATTCAAGAATCGAATGAAGAAAGCTGTCTGCGTGACAGAAAAAAGAAATTGCTATAATTCTGAAATGCGAATTCTAGTTCATACAACTCGTTTTTACTAAAAATACCACGGAAAAACATAATTTT
>BMAW01061552.1:445679-495180 GCA_019974015.1 Nephila pilipes
CCAAGGTGTCAGCGTGTTAGGCAACAAAATAATTTTACATAACAAAGTTGAACAATTAAAAATGAAATTTTCTGTTTGCAGAATTTTTCAGTTCATATTTGGCTCAATCAAGAGCACAAAAAAAAAAAAAAAAAAGAAAGAAAGAACATAATAAAAACACTCAGATCAGCAATCAGAATTATATAAAATTTTAAAATCAGAGCATAAATAACATTTATTCTTTTCTCGAAAAAGATATTCTTTTTTAATAAAAGATGATGATGTGTGATGCCATTGAAGAAATTATTATTGATTCTTCTTGGATTTTCATTTGTTAATTTTGTTATGCTTCATTGATTAATAAAATATTATATAGTACTCATACTTAAAATCTCTCCTTTTTCATGTTAGGTGATTACTTAATAGCTCCTATCAGAACAGTAAAGCAAAACAGTGATTTATATCTTATTGCGCAAAATAAAATTCTTTTAAGATTTAATGAGTGACAATTTTATCACTGAAAGATATCTTAACAGTGCAATAAACTATTTTTATACTTTGACATTAAAATCAAATGATTACATGCATTATAAGTGAGAGTAGATTCATTACTTCGAAGTCAGGTAAGTTCTTACAAGTCTCGTTAAAGAAATAAATGCACTGAGCTTAATATAGAGTATATGAGTTGAACTCTTCAGAGGGAATTTGTTTGAATTTCCTGATGGTATTCAGAGGGAAAAATACAATAAAATGTCCTCCATTTATTTTAAAAATTATTTTACACTTAATAAGAATTGAATAGAGAGGAGAAATAATAAATAAGAAGAGATAGAACTTTAATACTACAGGAACGAAAGACATTTTAGCCTAACATGGCTTTAAAAATTTAGAATAGCATTTACAATCTTAGTTCTTAATATATGAGAGCAGAGCATATAGCAGGAGAGATATACAGAGACATATGGTATACAGGAGTATATGGCACCTATCACTTTAACTATTGTCTGAATAATGAACTATCCACACAATGAAACATTGAGCCTGAAAGGACAGCAGACTTTGCAGCACACGCAATCCTGGGAACCCAGCCACCAAACAATGTGATGTTATAATGCTCTTCACAAAATGAAAATTTTATTTAATTTACTGAAACACCTTAAAATTATGAACAAATCTCATTTTCGGTTCTCTGTCTCAAAATTCTTATTTACTCAAGACATAAATTTATACTTTTATACTGACTTTTTGTGGAAAGGTATTGAACTAAAAGAGAATCAGTTTTTAATTATATACCTGTAGGAATGGAGCAGCACCGATGTTTGGGTAAGGTCTTGGAAGCTCGACGTGAATCGAATTTCAGGTATTTGAAAACGATCTTCGTCATCATCGTCATCGCTATCCTCTTCGACTGCTTCATTTTCATCTATTTCCCACGGCACTTCCCCCTCCAATGGTGTTGCTACTTTTGGCGGAGAAGTCAGTTGAGTTCTAGAATCCTCCCATGTCATAGTCGATTTTGGATCATTTTGCTGACGGACTCTAAAATGAAAAAATGTATCAAACATTACATATCGTCTTGTAAATATTATGTTAGGACTTCTGTACAATTTGAATAGATTTTATGTGTGGAAATTGCCCTAAAATAGATTTAAACTGTATAATCAAGCCAATTTATTAGAATTATTAAAATGTTGTATAATCATATAAATAAATTTTCTTTTGACATGAATCATTTTTCATATTTTATAATCATATATAATTTTCCTTTCTAAATATAACAGTAGAGAGCTGGATTGAAAATAACTTTTACATAAGACTAGAGTGTAACTAGCTGGAACTAATACACACACAGTGATGGTTAGACGATGACATCGTGTCACAAGTGATACGTCAAGATATTTTGCATACCAGGATTGTTTACGGAAGGTCATCACCTAAAAACAGACAAAATACTTGGAACAGCCAACTAAAACAATTAAATATCCAAATATATATATATTTGGATACTTAATTGTCTTACACACGCACACACACACATAGGACATTTGGAGTGCTTAGAACCGATTACAGGGACATATGGAACTCCGTGAAAAGTTTAGCAATGCTTTTACTATCAACCCTTTCCTCTAAGTACTTTTGTGAGACTTTATTTTCAGTATCAAACAATATTTAAACCAATAAAAAAACCTGACTGAGAGGAGGTTTGTAGCGCTTGCTTGTGCTTTGATGGTATGAAATACCAACCTTCAATAAAAATTTAACAAATGAAAAAAAGTCACTAATAAAAATAATTACTCGTTTTTTACTACTGTTTGATAAATAAGTACATAAACATACAGTTTGTTTTTTAATAAAGCTAAAAATAACACGGAAATATATATATTTATAGATGTGACAAGGCACTTGAATTAAGATGGCTGTTCCTTAATCATTCTGGTATATCAAGTTTGAAAGGTTCACCATCATTGAACTAGTTTGTTAGGTTTTTAGAAAACTTTATAAACCTAACAAACTGCATAAATAATCTTTTTTAGTAAGCGATAATTGCTTTTAGATGACCTAAAGTGACACAATTCTTCTGGAGGATGTTATGATGATTCCCGTTTCACATATTGTTCATCAAACAAGCCTACCTTCGCTTTGTAGATTAACATGGACTCATACTTGAAGAGAACATGTCGCTATTGATCAGCCTATCAGGGAACATGTTGGCTTGCGTATCTCAAACGTCGTTCCCACCTATCACTCGAGGTTAGCGGCATACAAATGGCAGCGTAAAGACCACATTCGTAAAGCCTTCTACTCATGGTAGATATCGAGACAAACCTTTTGGTAACTCCAAAAATGGAGGCGTTTTGTTGAGTTGGGGTTACGACCCTATTCCTTCGCGCACTTAACCACAAATATCGATTATCGGCACTTGCCGCGATGCATGACCGTCCTTAACCAAGCCTTCTGAATGCCGAAGCAATGATTTGAAATTGTTGTCAAAGTTTATGGACCATAGAAGGATTCATATTTAGCCATCTGAATTGCCTCTAATCTCCCAATGGATCTCTACCTTAGTTCTTTGAGCCAAATGATGTCTCAAGGTGAGAACCGACTATCTCAGATTTCTTATCTTACTATCATAGAGATATCTACAACCTTACTTCCTAACATGCATTTTTGTGCTACTCCTTTTTGTGATTCCGACTGCTGCCCCACTAATTTGCATATTGTCGTTTCATTCAGGAAACACTATCTTTCATTCAACAACATATTCAAATTTAAAAACAGATTTGTTTATTTTTGAACGAATTGTTATTTTTGTTATTTTTTCTTTAATTTTTTGAAACCAGCCAATTTGAATCTTAAATTCATATTGACAACTGCTTTTCACATTTGACACCTATTTTAGAGAGTACACGATCTGATTGATTTAGATTGAAAGTTTACCTTATCCACCTTTTATAAGTAAGACTTTTACATAACTAAGAATTATAATTTAATATTTGATAGAAAGAAAGTTAAATTTCTATAGTCGTCTTCTATAAATAGTCTCATGTTGGAAACTATCTGTGTGCTGTTTCAAATGAATATCTGTTAAGTTGTGGTTTTAACTGGAATACAAAGACAGGGATAGACAGCTGAAATACTATATATATACTTTACAACTTTTCATCAGAGCTACAGTGTACTGACTATTAATTAATTACACAATCTTTTGAATTCTTTTATCGTGTCCATTTTACTCAATTTATTTCATACTTTTTATTACCATTTTCTGTTACTTAACTTTGGACTTATGCTTAGATAGTCTTTCCACGTTAACGTTTCAACGTATCATGTAAAAATAATTTTGCGATATGATTATGACTCGAGACATCATTAATTTAAAAACTAAACTTGCATCAGAAACCTTTTTCTTTTTAGGATTTGTATTGAATAATCTTTGAATTACACTTCTCGAAAAATATGCATTATTGTTGCCTCTTATGTACAAATAATTTTCTTTGGTTGCACGAAATACAGATTCATCAAACAATCATGCTTGTACGAGTAACAGTGATTCATTATGTGTAATCAAATAAAAATTAGAAAAAGGAATCATTTATTATTTTTTTTATACTTATGATTGCAGGATGCATCCTTTTTCAGATAACGTGGTAAAATTTAATCTTCCAAAGTTTTGATCGATGTGCTGTTGAGTTTTTAATTATTGTATTTCTTACATTATTCCAGTCATGCTCAAACTTATTTACTTCTCACTGAACAGGATAATCTCCTATTCAATAATGTTTGAGATGTGGGAACACGAAGATCGATATTGATCAATTTGTAATGAATGGAAGAGCTAAATTTTGCATCATTATCTTCGTAATTCTTTTTCTGCCTTTCAAAGATTTTCTATTTTGCTTTGAGAATTGCATCAGTTTTCTTTGTATCAATAAGTTTAATATTTCTTCCCCCCCGGCATTTTATGATAAAACACACAATGACATTTTTTGGAGGAATTTAAAAGAGCACCAGTTTTATTAGCTCTTTATGGACTCTTCAATTTAAATTATAGGACACATCTTTTTTTGCCTTTAAAATACTCTTAATATGCATAATTCCCCACAAATATAAATTGCTTCATTCACAGTTGTATCTTAGCCTAAGAAGAAGTATTAAAATTTTAGAATGTGTGAAGTAAATAAAATTTTCAAAAAGTAACTTACGTAAAATCTTGATTACAATACGCACTCCCCCCCAAATTTTGGTTCTTAAAAAAGAGATTCTCGAGTAAAAAAGAAAAAAAAAAAAAAAAAAAAAAAAAAGGCTTTTAAACATCGGACAACGAACGTGCAGCAGCTATAAGAGATTGTTGTAACTCTCATGCTACGCAGGTGTTCTTTTACACAAACGGGAAATTACAATACATGTTGCACAACACGCGTACATGTCGCATATTACGATGGCACAAATAATTATGACTTGGACGCAACAACGGAAAATCAGCTGTGTTCTAGTGAAAGTGATTAAGACCGATAATTTGACAGTATTGTGTGTTTTGTGTTAAAATTTAAGTTTTTTTCAATCGAATTTGACTTTTTCGTTTCTATTTATTAAAAATTTCAATTGTTAATAAATACTTGTGAAAATAACTTGTTTGATATGTTAATAAATACTTGTGAAATAATGTGCGTATTTTTAAATAAAATATTAAACAGTTATGGGTGCTATTATATTCGAATTTCAATTTTTTCCAAAAATTTAGTGCCAATTCAAGCATGCGTATTATACATGTGTGCGTATTTTAGTCAAGAGTTTATAATAGATAATTTCAATAAGATATTCAAAAAGAAACAACATATTTTTAAATATCAAGAAAATATAAATGTACTCTAATACATAAAAATTCAAAGCTATTCAAACGGCCATAATAATCGTTGATCTTTAACAATTACGTGAATAATCTACTGAGGCTTTTCTAAAACCAGAATTTTAGAATAGTTCAAAAATATTTAAATAGTATAGCTTTAGAAATTAATTCTTGTCATTCGAAAAACAAATTTTATCTAATAATTTAAAATAAAATATTTCCTCTCTCTTTTTCAGCCAAATAAATTTCTCACATTTAAAAATTTACCTTGAAAATTCATTACAAATTCTTAAAAGTTTATGTAACATAATAAACATAATACTCACACTCGTCTTATTTCTTGAATCATATCGAAAAATTGTGATTTGCTCTTCCTCCTTCGAGCTTCTTCTTTGAATTTCTGAAATAAAAGACACAATAGCACAAAATTCATCATGGCTCCAAGCAGCAAGGTACACTGATTCGGGAAACACAAATTTTATTTATTCAATCGATAAGATGATTTATGACCTTATAGTGGCCTTGTGATGATTAATACGTGGTAACATATCCTGCAATCAATTTTATCGCTATCATAAACCATTCATTTATAATTTTAGTTCTAAATATTTAATTTTTCGGAAGCAAAAATTATTCTTAACCCTTCTTATACAAAAGATTACGAAGAAAATTTCTCTTTTTATTGAAATTATTCAATTGATCTCGTAAGATACATACATTGTAAATGAAATGATTACAATTTCAAGCCCCTAGAATCAAATTTGTGGTATGTAGATAAAAATACACAGTTCTTACTCCGTTATACAAATAATCTGCTACAAACATTTTTAATGCTAGTATAGTGGTTATATTTTAATTACCCAGAATTATTAACAAAATGCTCGACGTTTGTCAATGGCCTATCATAGTACTAAAACTGATTGCTATCATGACGCCTTTTTATGCTATTCTTTTCAAGTAAATTTGCGTTTTTGTAAAAAGGTATTTTTGCCACTTACATATATTAAAAAAATAGTGTTTATTTGATCCACGTTAGTATCTGTATTTCACATGTTCGTCTTAGAATGTAATAACAGTTAGCAGTTGCGCATTGAATATTTCCCTAAGTAAGTTTCCTTCGGCGGCAAACCCTGCTTGTATAGGATAGGTAAGACATAATATACAATTAAAATCTTATTTTACAAACTATCCCCATCTAGAAAACTTGCTAGCCATAGAAGGCTTTGAACAGCTTGCAGACAATTTAGAGATATGTAATCTTTGTTACAATTTCGTTCTTCAAGAAGGAGTTACTGTAAAGTTATACCAGGTGAAGACCACGAAATTTAATTCTCTTCCGGATTTCGAGCCATGAGTATTGCTAAAATGTTAACGTTATGAAACATGTAATTATGTAAATATTACTAATACCTGTGTCTATGTGATTCTATATCTTGTATTATAGTATTCTCTGTCTTATGTAAAAATGTTTCCAAGTCATTTAAATACTGAAGTCCGTTTAAGAAGTTCAAATAATTATCAAATTGGAAAATGCTATACGGCTAACGTGTCACGAAAGGTAACACAAATAGCCGCAAGTTACCATAAGCGTATCGTTGAGTTGTCTAATTTGGACTAGGTTTCTACATGCAATATTGTAGCAGATAGTTCTGTAACAACTAACTGAAAAATATGATTGTGTGTCTCTTGGAAAAAAAAAAGTTAGATTGAGAACGCCGAACCTATATTCTCTTCTTATAAGACATATTTCATATAGATATTCATTGAACCTTAATAAAAAACTATTAGAAATCCACGACACTTTTTGTTTGTTCAGTGGATATGTGATGGAAGTATATGATTGTATGTACACACAGAGAGATGTGATATTTTTTCGTCACTGTAAATTATATAATGCTTATATGTTTGTCAAATGGCTTTGTTGGTGTTAAGAGGAAGGTAACAGCAGAAGTCTTAAAAGTTGACCTGAGGTAATCCTTTCTTCTCCAATTACCGTAAAGTTGTAATTACACGGTAGGTGTTACAGGTGACAATAAAAAAAAATAGCATCACATTGTATGATTGACAATAATGTAGGAGCATTTAGGGGCCGCTATACAGTCAATGCATTATGTATCACATTCGAATTTCTTTTGACTTTTTAAAACCTTCATTTCAATGAAAGCAATCTCTACTGCCAAAATCCGCAGGCATGGGTTAGTTGGCTTGCTTGACATAATCAGTTTATTTCATACATCTCAACTGTTTAACTCCTTTCGAAGTCGTCTAATTATCTATAGCATTTTCTATTACATTATAACAGCATTATGCGTTCCCAAGAAGCTATGAGATTACGAGAAGGAAAAAAATAACAGCCCTCAATTGATAAGATACCATTGCATTAGAAAAGTGCACTATAATCGAATTAAACATTAAATGGTGTCGAAAAATTTTTCCATTTGTAATTTTGAGAGAACGTTATTTGCTTAGTAATTTTTCGGAGTGTTATATTATTATTACTTTTCGGGGGGAAAAATACATTTTAATAGATATGAGGTAAAATACCAATTGATTGAATTAATTAATCAGAATAGGAACAAGTTATATAATAACCAACGATTGTAATCATAAAATATTTTTTAAATGATTTTGAGTGAGCCAATTTGAAAAATTGAGTGTTGCCTGTGATTTACAAAAGGAATACTTTTACACCGGGTAATTTTTTTTAAGTAAAATAATTAGGAATTTCAGAAATTAAAACCATTATTACCTTTATTAACTGGTTTGATATTATAGACATATGTAAGTTTCATATTAACTGATCTTATTTATATTTTTAAAACATTTTTTATTTGGTATAAAGTTATATATAGAAGAAATGATATGAGTGTTAATATACAATTTTTCTTTGAACAAATCTTGTATTTACTCAATAAACGGCAGTTTTTGAAACATACCTTTTTAACACTTTTCTGGAACAGACTCGCGATTTGACCCTCTTTCAAGTTGGAAATGATTTCTTTTACGGAATGATGAGGTGAAACGAGTTCTACTGTGTTGATGAATCTATAAAGTTTCTGTAAAAGAAAAGCGATCGAATGAACTTTTACAAATAATGTTTTATTATATTTTAAGCAATAAGCAATTGTTTTTGAAATATTTAATGCATTTATTAAAAAGAAATCCGGATTTTGATTAAAAGATTTAACAGAGAACGAGCTCCTACTTTTTATAAATTTAAAGTCAAAAAAATATATTGCATTCGAATTGAGAGGATAATTAAAGAAATGAAAATAATTCAAAATTCAATAATATGAAAATTTTTGATGTGTTTCTACTCCAAGGTCTCCCATTTAGTTAAAAAAATTAATAAAAATTGGCTTATAGAACATGAATAAAAAAAGGGGTGCTTCACCATTGCCTTAAATTTCTTATAATTTGACTTCATTTTTTATCACTTTTTTGGAATTTTATCTCCTTATAAATCAAAATGTTGTTCAGTTAAAAACAGTTAATTTATTATGGAAATTTCTTTTCATTTCTTCATAACCTCAAGATAAATTTTATGTACAACTTGAACTCGATGAAAAATTATTAACAACAAATCATGACTTATTGTACCGGGTCAGTCATTGAATGAGCATGTTACATGTTGAAAAAAGATTGAAATTGGCTTTGTTGATTTCATTTTAACATGTTCTAACATTTTTTTTCTTTTTTCCTGTTAAGTTCTTGAAAAAGTAGAATTATTCAAAATGAATATTAATTAGCATAAAGTAAGCATGCTTCAGAGCCCCAGGCTTCATAGAAACAATGACTATCAAGAAAAGAAAATACCATCTTCAAATTCGTAATGTATTTTTATTTTCATTAGCGAAACATTCTAAAATACAAAAACGTTGCTAATGTTGACTATAAAAAGAATAAAAATAGACGATTCTGCCATAAAAGTAAATTATTAAATTACATATTAAAATATAATTGCAAATAATAAACGATCAAAGTAGACAAAATATTCTGATCGGATATTAAAATTAAAACAGACGATAAATCATTAAATTTAAGCAATGTAAATATTTCTAAAGCAAACTAAACCTAATTATTATAATCATATTGTATTATAATGCATTATTGTATTATATTTATATTGTATTATAATGTCAATCTTCTGAAGCTAACACCAACTATCCTACATTTTATGCCCCCTCATTTTTGATGAAGTTTTTTTTTTCAAAACATTAACATGTTAATAACGTAATTATTTGCATTGTTATAAAAATTAATGTCATACCTGACTGAAAAACATGAGATTGGGACTTTTCCAGATGCATTCTTTGGGCTTATTTCTGAGGATAGGAAGGGCATACTTGAAGATAATATGTTCCAGGATGAGAATGAGAACACCTACTCCCACCCCGACCAACAACATGATGAATACCCCTGCCACGGCTTCCACGCTAAGGGGCTCCGGTTGGTTGAAGCGGTGCAAGCGATCATCAAAGCAAGGCACACGTCCGTACCATTTTTTCTGGAGCTGATCCACGTAACCATATTCACTGTACTTGAGAAGCATTTCTGATATGGCTTCCTGAAAAAACCGTAAAGATATCAGGTATACAGCATTCCTTACATTTAGTATCCCATCATTTCTATCAATGAATGTAATTGGTTTCTAGTTTTGGTAGAGTGAAATACATATTTTTTGTGACGAACGTCACAACACCGTATTTTCCGTTTATTTTGATTCTTTGTCACTAGATAATTATTTGTTAAATATGTATGATACTTAAAACAATTCATGTATTAATTTTTATTTGCAGAGATGCTCTGTTTAGCGAACTTCATTCATTCCTATCCACAATTCGAAAATCAAAAGCTCAGAGTTATAAGAACAGGTTACGAAGATATCGAAGAGAAACCTAATATATTAAAAATTTGCTTAGGTGAATGATACAATTTCGTATATGCCGTTTAGTTTGATTGTTTGTCATTGGATTATTTTTTATTAAATTTAATGATAAGTAATTTTTTTTTTTGAATTACTTTTCATTTACAGATATACATTAACTTGAGAATTTTATTTCATATTTCAAAAGACCAGCGTTAAATGAATATCTAACAGAAATAAGATATTAAACAGATTGTTTACTTTTGATGTTCTTTTCACGCACAAAAGACAATATATTCTTATAAGTCATTGAATTAGACCAACTAGACTCACATATATCTATCTATATGTTGATAATTCAATTTATCATCTTTCTTTATATTCAATTCCTTAATACGAAACCTTTTTTTTTTTACTTTTAAATATGCCCCCTCTTTGGATTGGTGCGAGTTATAATAACCCCCGATTCCTTTTTCATTGCTCAATTACCAAAAATTTTTTCCGGAAACTCTTTTCCCAACCTGATATAAAAGTATTTAGCATGATCTATTGCTCTTTTTTCTTTACTGACACTTGTTGTGTGAGCCACGAAATCATGGGCGCTATATTCCATCATTATTAGGAAGAATAATTGCCTAAACTGCCCCAGAGTGATAAAATAAAATCACTCATTGTTCTTAATGGCTGCCTTCTTTTGCTGAATATCAACAATAAATATAACATCCTTAAGCTTTTCTCGCACAGTTATTGCGTTCATCCACTAACTCAGAAGCACATCTTGATCGAGGATTTCAATTTTAACTTTATCCTTTTTAAACATTTTAAATCCTATACAACAAGTTTGATAGACTTTGATGGTGGGAAACTCACCGGAAAAAAAAAATTCCGGTAGGTTTTCAAAAATTTTCAGAAAGCTTTCTTTTTTCACAATTTCAATGAACTCACGCCTTGCACCCTTTAATGCAGAATTCACCCTAGGAAACATGTATGAGTTTCATGGCACAAAATCCAACGAATAAGATGGATGGTGCAACACTGGAATTCTGTACTTGGCTAGAAACCTCCTGACAGATGATGTTGAATGAACAGGCACATTGTCTTGGTGGAAAATTTTCCCTTACTAATTCTTTGTCAATTCCTATAGTTTCAGCAATCGTACGAATACTTAACCGACTGAAAGATCGAACCAGGTTATCAATTTTTTCGATATTCTCATCCGGTTTCGACGAAGTAAAACATGTACGTGCGATGAACATTCATTGCCATATTCATTGCCATACACTTCTTTCAATAAATTATAAGTTTCAGTAGAGGTTTTTTTTCTCCAAGTTTCATGTGAAATTTCACAACTAATCGTTGCTCTGTTATAACACTTATCATTTTCTCTGCGAAAAAAAAAATAACTCTAATGCGATTGAAGGCTACGGCTATACGGATTTGTTTACAGAAGCGAGAAGTACCGCATTTGAAAGAGAAGGTTTCACGCTAAACAGTTATCGGTCGCTGGCGTTAGGTGCATACGTACCTCTTCTGTAGAAGCGTCAGTCTTGTTTTTTTTTTTTTTTATTTTATTTTATTACCGCAAACTAATTCTAAATTTTGTTCCAATGAATTTGAAATTTGTTTAAAAAAGTAAAACAAATTAAAAATGAAAAGTTATTCGAATATGTCTAGCGTTTTTTAATATATATTATTAAGTATTACCCCCCTTTACTTCAAAAGTTGCACTTTTGGTTTTTTTTTTTTACTTAACTCCAATTAGTGGTCAGAGAATGGTAATTTTTATCAGATAACAATTAAGATCGTGTGTATGGTTACTGCTATATCTTTATTTGCTGCTTTTTGAGTGGTACGATGGAATTATTCATCAACTAAGCAATAGTACCTGGCTTTACTCTTTCCCCTTCTTACTTATTAATCCTTATGAACTGCTGTTTCCCTACCATAAATAATTGTTTCATGTTTTTTTTTTTTTTTTAAAAAAAATATCTGTTAGTTCTTTAAATATAAAGGGAGAATTCAATATTAAGAATAGATTAGTTTAATTTTTAAATAAAGCTTAAGGATACGTAACTAGTTTACTATTTAATTTTAGTATGAGGTAAGAAAATGTTTAATTTGGAAGGAGTGTAGCGTCTGCTTTTCCTTATCAAATTCCTCATATATCTTAAAGCCTAATTAAATAGTCAATAATTACATAAATCCAAGGTAAGATATGTCAGAAAAAGACACCATAGTTTATTTAATTTATTTAACTATTTGCAAAGGGTATATGCAAGGTCGCTGTCTATTAAGCTCTTCTTAATTTGACTTTAATCCTAACTTATATTTGAACAATAAAAACTTACCCATTCGCACCGATTGAGACATGCTTTGATTATAACAGATTCGACTCCAATTTTTCTAATCAGTAGTCTATTTCTACAAATTTTACTACCAGCGATTAATTACAGCAATTTATATTTATATCACTATTCCTAATTCAATTCATTACACTTATCTTCATCTAAATTGCATCATAGCGTTTCATTTGGTTAGCTAGGAAAAGTAATTTTATGCAATCAAATTACAAAATGCCTCCGAGGTTAGTGGAGTGAAAACCGAGAATAGCCCAACGTAACAAGATGAATGAAAATACGTTAAAATATGAGGGAATGTGACTGCATTTGTTTATTATTAAGTACGTAGATGTATGTTTCCTTATAGTTTTAACTATGCATACAAATACACATTGCAGGAAAAATCACGAAATATCAATGAATATTATTAAACAGTTCTTTTTAAAATATTATAGCATGTTGAGTCTTACTGTGAGAGGAAAACCCTTTTGTACTCCCACAGCATATGCATCATCAAAGATGGAATCAGCTAAAAGATGAAGACTGCAGCCAGGATCATTTCCTCTGAAGTAATTCAGAACTGCCGTATCTCCAATCAACATATCCAATTGCTTACTCCTATTAAAAAAAGACAAATAGTTTTATAAATAATGATAATTTTGTAATGCAGGTTGGGTCCATAAAATTATTTAATACTCTCTTTCTTTGCATCATTACAAATATTTACTTTATATTTGAATATAATGATTACTAGGAAAACACATTTTGCACGTTTTAAAAATACTTTTTACAGAGATTCAGATGATGTTTGAATCGCAATATATCTTTTATTGTTCTGAATGTGCGGTATTTAATTATACTTTTGAACTTGAGGTTGAAATTTTAGGTACACTCAACACACACATAAAAAATTTATTTTTCGAAAGCTTTCATAATCTATATTTTCGATCTTCCTTCATTCCGCCCCCCCCCCTTGTAGTGTCCATGTAATTCTATTTAAGTGATACGTACACCGAAGAACGGGACTTGGAAATATATTCATAACTGCTTTTTTCACAAAATGCCGAGTAAAAACGGACAAAAAAAAATCCTTTTGAGTGTAAGATTTTTTAATTTCTTTTTATTGTACACCCTAAGTCTGATAAATGATTTTAGGCTCTCTGTTCTCTTTTCAGTTATTTTTAATTTTAATTAAATACATATTTAGGAGTATTTATAGCAAAATATATCTTTTTACAGCGTAGAAAGAGAAGGCAGTTTAATAACTTACTTCACTCAATCAAGGGCTTAATTACATATTTAACCAGTTTTGGACTTATGGTTTTAAGAGACGAGACTCGACTAATAGATAAAAACAGTTGAAACGTTAGCTACCATTAATATTTAGAATGTTTATTTCAAAGAAAGGGATTTCAGCTGAAAAAGCTACAGTTTCTTCTTTAAAATTAACTATTCAAAACTGGTTTAAAAGCATTCTTTTAAATCAAATATTTTTTTAAAGTTTATTCTTAAGCCCAAAGTCTAACTTATGCCACTGAATGGATGGGGAGTGACTTTTCAGTTTGAATAAATTTTTCGTAAGTCAGAAGAAATATTTTCTATTCCTGTGGTCAAACGGGAAGTAAGAATCTTTATTCAAAACAATGTAAAAAATACCTTAGCTTTTGGAGACCCATCTCTAGTGTATCTACTCCGTAGCGTTGGATGTGTTGAAACAATTCAGGATTTTCTTTGTACACATAAAACTCTGCAGCGCTCCCTTTCGCCGTGCCTGTTCGGAGATTCAGAAGCTGAAACGCAAAATTTTCATTCGTTTACAACTGTCTTTTGACCGAAGAAAATATCAAAATAAACAACTCATGGTAAAGAAATTGGCTGTGTTAAGTTTTGCAAACATGTCTTCAAATGAAAAAGACTTATTATATAAATCAACGCCAAAGCTTTGAAATCATTTAAAAAATTCAAATAGAACAGGAAAACTTTATGTAGAATATCAGATATAAATCAGAAATAAATTTTTTATTATTTCAAATTAGATTTCTTTTAAGGATGCGAATTGAAAATTTTCTTCTTACGTACAACTTATTAATGAGGCATTTATTATTTTTTCACAAATAGAATTTTATTGTTATTCATATGAAATTGAATATATTGGTTTTTAAAAGAAATCACCGTTTTAAATTGGCAATTTATGTTAAATATTTTTTTTACGATGTCAAAATGTTCTACTCTCTTAACAACCCTTGATGGTTGTTTTTGCATTAATAACTATTGTTTGTTTGTCTGATAGTTTTTTGTTTCAGCTTTGTTTTAAAATAAAAGAATAAATATTTTTAGTAATTAACTATCTATTTAACGATTTGATACCCCATTTTGAATTAAAATATTAATTAATGCTATTTCAAGATAACAAATTTCCTGAGATTTTGTAAGAATTAATGTTAAAGAAAAAAAAATTGCTAATATTACAAACATTTTTTCAAAATATTATAATAAATTTTTTTTCAAATTGTCTAAACATCGGTAACATAATTGAATTTATTATTTTGAAACGAGTTATTGAAATGTTTATTACTATTCAAATTTTAGTATAAGTGATCGATATTATTTATTATTTTTTCACTGCATAGTTAACAAATCTCACTTAGATAACATTATTTCAGCTATTAGTTAAAGAAAAATTTAGCTTATTTTCTAAATTATTCTGACATATCTTAAAAGGAATTTGTTAAATTTTTTTTGTGTCTGACCTCTGGATGGAACCACAAACTAATTTTTTAGAATTGTCTTTTCCTATCCAGTTTAAATGTATCAATTACAAGAAATTAACGTAGATGAATGAAAAAGGAATAAATGTGTGATAAGTTGTACTAGGTAAATTGTGAGGTTAAGGTGCTTATTCATCTTGAGAATTATTTTGCAATAAAAGTTTTGATTATGCATCATCTATAAACTTTGAAATTTCAATGAAAGGAATGAATTATTCGGAAAAAAATTGTTCATTTTTGCATATCTTTTCTTTTGCCATTGTTGCTTCATTTTCTATATGTAACGCGATGATTCATTCTAAAAATAAAGCAAAAAAGCATTTTTATTTGTGGCAATCTGTTTTATGTGCTTCCTTTTTAGTAAAAATGTCATTATTAGAATACACTGAATACATTCTGTATCCGCTTTAGTTTATGTATCAAATGCATGACTGCAATATTATACATCTCACTTTTATGTTGCAACACCCTGGTACTGATTCCTTCTCCTGCCATTCTTAATATTATTTTAAGAGTCACTTATAAACACAGTCATTGATGAAATCTAATAATCAGTAACTCGACTGAGTTTATTATATTATCTAAGTAATCGAAACACAAGATAAAGATTTGATCAAGCATTTGGATTTCCTTCTTACAAACATTTGAATTTAATGCTTAATATTTTAAATAATTATTTACCTGTTTTTGAACCAATTGCGTTAGAGTCCTTAAGAGAGCATTGAAGGAGAGTTTGACTCACTGATCCCTTATAAATTCTCTCTATCCTCAATTCTATAGCTTTTTACTCAGCGCAGATATGAAGCAGATGTCTCGCATTGATAATATCAGGCCGATATATCTACCACCAACCCTCGTAATAAATTCTTCGTTGCTCATTACTGCATGTCCTCAATTCTTTTCACTGAACTTCAGTAATTCTCTTCTAATTTATATAAGTAACGTTTCATTCATTGAAATAGATTTTTCAGTTCAAACGATATCACATAAAAGTTCCCAAGGATTAATTGAAGGAAAAAAAAAACGTGTTAGAGTCTCACTGTAATGTTTTTATATTTTCTTATATTGTGTCTAAATGTTTAATATTTAATACGTTCTTAGTTATGATTTCAGAACATAAAAATAGGCTATTAAATATATTCTTAGCTATAAAAATCGGCTCACTATGAAGAATTGTCCAATCGTGACAAACATGCGTGGATGCGAAGAAGACGTAAATGAAAAGAAACGATAAAAATTTCTAAAAAACTGGATGACTTTTCTTAAGTTTGATCATTACAAAGAAAGGCTGTCGATAAGGTGTTGGTTCCCTTCTCGCCAGATGGCAAGCTGTCAATTAGTGGCATAGACAAAAAAAAATTACTGGATGGTTTCCTGCGAGATTTCTTGCCAAATTGTCTCGAAATGTAGGAAACATTAATTAGGTTACATTCTGGGGTGGAGAGCGGAATTTACCATCAAGTTAAAATTTAACTCTTTGAGGGAGCAATCAGACGATCCAACTGGCCAAGAAAATGGTTGACTTGTTTGAAAAAAATCATAGCAAAGCGAACCGGTGCGGCTGGCCATTACCTTATTATCATAATAGAAGTGATCGACTTCATGTCTGAACAGCACAGAAAGAAAGAGCCTCTGTCAGATTGTGGATGTCATAGTGCTGGATTCGTCTCTATCAACCATATGATGTATGACTCTCATACAAGTTAGGTTCGTTGACAGTTGTCAGAGAAAGGGGAATCAATGCTTGTATTGACCGTTATGTCGATTGTATTTTATGACTGTATACTATCAAGTCCAATTGTTTCCGGGATTGTTCTCCTAGAATTGCACTAACTGGGGAAGAATAGTCTTTGTTTACGAGTCCTGCTTGCAACAGTATGTTAACGTCCAGCGCAAGCGTGTTTGAAGACGTTTAGGACAGCATAGAGATACTGTCTTTACTATCACACAAGCCTACAACAGAGCGTTACATTCTAAAATGTTATTTCTTTTGATAACTGGACCTTTATGCTTATCAATTATAGCACAGAGGGACATAGACGAAATCTTACGACCCATTATGTTGCAGCTTTTTTTTCTGACATCCTGAACTTACTTTCCAACAAGATAATACCATGCCTCACACAAGGCATGACTTGCAATGAGTTGTTTTCAAGCTTGTTGAATACTACCTTGCCCAGTTCTGGGATGGTCACATGATCTCTCTTCTCCTACAGAGCATTTTTGGAACTAATGGGAAGGCGTTGGAATTAGTTATCTCTCGAATAAATTATCAAATAGTTCTAGAGTTTTATCATTTTTTTTTTCAATACATTTTCATCCTGGGCACACATTTTTGTCACTTTTAGAGAATTTATTCATTGTACGTCATTTTTGATGCCTTAGAGTATAAGAAAATTCCCTTTTTTCACACAATTTGGAACACACTTTTATTTTTTATATAAAAATATTAAAATAATATTTACTAAATTTTAATGAATTTGCTTTTCTTTCTTTTTTCTCAGAAAGATGCAATGTAACACAACTTATGAAAGGAAAACTTATATGAATTACTTCATGCGGTTAGTAGAAATATGTACAAAAACAGTAATTATGATGCATAATAAGCAGCAAGAAAAATTAAGATTAAAAGCTTAAAGATTTTGCCACATAATAAAAAATTTCAAGCTGGTTTGAAACTTATTAATTGTAAGACGAAATAGTATTAATGAAGGATTATTTTAAAAATGTTCTGGTTGCAAAACAAAGTTTAAGTGGCAATAAAAAGTTAATTAAAGGTTAAAAACCTGGAAATTTTCTTAAAAAATTATTTCTATCCAATTTGAAGATTTGCCAAGAAATGTAATTATGACATGAAAGTAGGATATGAATGATAACAGAAGGGAAAGAGCCTTTTTACACAAAATATGATTTATTCTCGAACCAATTTTTAATTCTTAGAAAAATAATTTAGTGGATTAAGAGTATTTGAAGATTTTATGTCATGTCATTTTAATAAAAAATTTAAAGTATAATTGGATAATTTAAATTCGTTTTTTAGCGAACAAGGAGGCTCTTATACAAGAATTTTTTCACATTCGAAAGGCTCTTTAAATTGTTGATGCTTACTTTATAAAAATATTTTGCACTCATGCAGAAAATATTTTATGAACATTAGAAATGCAAAAAGAATATACTCGTATTTTGGCAACATAATAAATTTAGCGCATTATTTATTCGTGAATAGTCCAATAAATTGATTTCTTCTCCTTAAAATATATGGTAAAATACGAGCAATTACATCCTAAATTAATTGTGTCAAGTAAGTTAGTCACTTTCCTTATTATGCATAAGTTATTTTCTACTGATAATAGTTTTTAATATAGTAAAAATTATTTAGAATTTAAAAACAAGTTTTCACATCCTTAATTGCATTTGATTCCCAGTAATAAAAGATTTTCCTGAGAATAATACAAGCATTAGCGCCCAAAAGTTAAGCACTCATTGTAATTTTTTTATTTTAATAAACATATTTGAATTTCAGTGGGTTAAAACATTTTGAATGTAGATGACAGTAAGTAAATATTGTAGGTTACAGCCAATCCCGATCGACGATCCGGACAAGTGAGAATTAAGCAGTTGTTAAAGATACCAAGAAAGGTTTGAAGAGGTGATTTGATTGATTGTTAATTAAGGTCACATTTAAAAGCGAGGCTAGGGCAATTTACGACTGACTTCAAAATTTTGAGCCTTGGTCAAATGACGAGGCATCTCCTTCTCCAAACTTCCCTAAAACTTTTTCAGGAAAACATGGAGTCTCGACAGATTTAACGTGCATCAGCCCCGCTACAAAGCGAGTCTTTGTGGCATCATGACTCGAACTCATGAATCGAAGGAAACAGAGTTGGTCACGAGTTCGCAACATTCGGCTATCGCGGTCACTTGAATAAGAGCTTTTAAGTGCTGATATGAACTGTTTATAAGCTTCTTCGGATTTTTGATAGTATTTGTGTTCCTATGACTGAATGAAGTTGAATCCCAGACAATGAGCTCTGGCCTATTACCAGACACATTGAAGCAGAACAATCAATCAAAGATGTTGCTTTTTCTTTGGAGTTGATCATTCGATAATTTCTCAATTATGGAAGAAAAAAAATCATGATAAATATGTTAATTGATTAAATCAGATTGGAAAAATGTTCAATTTTCGAGAAAAGATTCGGACAAGCACTTAAAATATGGAGAGATCAAAGCACTCGTTATCTGGTCAAGAACAACATCGAACACCATGCATCAAGAAGTGGGCAAGGGGTGCATTGGAACTTTAATTGAATATCGCACCAAGATACATTTATTTAAAGGCTGCCTGTGACGGCCACTCGGTATCGGGATAAAATCTTAGACACGATTAAAATACAGCACTGTAACAGTGAGTGCTAATTTCCTCTCTATGAATTAAATTGCTCGTCCATTGAGAACCAATATCGTTGAAGATTACATGGAAACAAAGTCTATCTCTTGTGAAGAGATAACGGAGTATTTTCTTGAACTTGATCCCATTGAAAATTTCAGAGATGCTTTGGTCATGCTGTTTAGCATGTTCACTTCCTTCATCCAGTTTCAAAGAATTAGAAACTACCATAATAAAGGAAAGGCCATTACTAGATTTTGCAATGGCTTATCATTCCAGTAAAAACATGAAAAATCTTTGTAAATTTTTTTTGAAGATCCGCAGTGTCACATACCTAATTTAAGTATTTGAATTTTTTTGAATTGGGACTCATAAACATCTTTTTGTAACTAAATAATTAATGATTCACAAACACGTTTTATACCTTTATGTGAAATTTTGTGTAAATGAAATTTTTCACTCACTCACTCACTCACTCACTCACTCACTCACTCACTCACTCTCTCACTCTCTCACTCTCTCTCACACACACACACACACACATAGGTGGCATCTGTTTGACGAGATAACTCATGCTGCTTCAGAGTCTAAGGGGGGGGAATTCATTTCCAGATTCCTAGATGACTTTGATTTATTTACTAATCCAATGATGAGGCTCGAAATTGAATCATTATTTTTATTCGTGCTTACAAGAAGTAAGAATATTTGCAATATTACTATGTACATGTTATTTTGATTCAACTAGTTCCTTGAAGAAGGATGGAGTGCAGCCCAAATTTATAGTATGTTGACAATGGGCGTTTAAACGCGCCGACGTTCAGAGTTTAGCTACATCGGGAGAAGAGAAGAAGACGGAAAAAGAGAAGAGAAGGGCAAGAGCTATACGCTTCTCAGTTTTGTTCAGGAATAGGGAGTGCTGCTTGAGCTATCACATGACGCTGATTCTAGGTGCCATCTATCAAGCAATTGAGGAACTAGTTTTACAATATCATTGAAAATGCAGTTAATAAATTGATAATTAGATGGAAAATCTTCCCCCATATATATTACAATCCTAAACAAGTTAGGGAAGAAATTTCAATAATTATAAAATAACATATTAAAAATGAAATAATTATTGTACCATTGAGTAAAAAGGTATACAACAATCCTTATAAATTAACAGGTAAAATGTTATAAAAAGAGAAAAATTAATAAAAGTAAGTATGTAAATTTAACTATAAAAGAGAAACATTATATATTGTAGAAATTTCTAAAAGAAAGAAAATTAAAGAAAAATGACAACAACCGAAATTTTCATAAAGTGATTGATAAATTGAAAAAACTTAAGCCCTCCCCAAATATTGAAGGAAGGCAAAATAATGGAGTATAATATATTTAATGTTGTAACAGGCTTCTGATTATTATGCTGTATTTCCCAGAATTATTGGTTGAATTATCCCCATCATCATAATATATTATTAAGAAAACGGATATAAAATCAAAGCTACATTTAAACAGAGATAAAAGAAGACAAATAAATCCATTACATAAGCATAAACATAGAAGATAACCAAGAAAAATCATAAAAATCCAAAATACTAAAACATAAAATGTACACAACAGAAAATAACCTTATAAGATCATAGTATCCCGTGAAGAAATTTAGCAAACAATGGCGGATTCATACATGAAATCTTGAAAAACTCGAATGAATCGAAATCAAATCCTATGTTTCAGAATTTAATTATTAAATTAAATTTTTTTTATAAATACAATATTACTACTAATTGTTGATAATAGTTTATTTCAAAAAGGCTTCTGCTTAAATACTTCTTTTAAAATTTAAGCTTGTTCTTAAACTTTATATGAATGTCAGTGGTGAACAATTTCCTATGATGGTTTTGAAAAGTCATGGCAGTAAACTTCTCTTTTAAATTACAGAAATTTTTTAATTTGTAATAGCAAAATGAATTTTTGAGATTTTACTGTGTGAATACTCTTACCTAAAACGGCTATTAATCGTGTTAGAATTTCTGTTTTTGTGGAAAAGAGAATGTGCTTTGAATTCTCACCTGAGCGTCATGAAAGTCATCTACCCTGAGGTGAAAGAAAAGTCCAGCGAAGAGGGCGGCAATGTTAGCCGTGTAGGAGGCTAGAAAAATGACGCTGAAGCAACCCCAAATGTTGATGAGTACTTTGTTCGGCCACGACTTGGGTGCTTTGAAGGCCACTAAGTGCGAGAAGAGCAGAGACCACATCACCCAGAGAGCTGAGGCCAGACTGAAATTCTTGGTTCTCTGCCTACCCCATGGATTGAGGCCGAATGGACTCAGCCATTCGTAGATGGCAGCTGCAATGGCTGTTGCAGTCAAACCACAGAAAATTGCTACCCATAATTGGATGCTGAATGGCACCAGGAATGCCGATAGCTGTGAGGGAAAAATTTAGTTAAGCAAATGACATTTTATAATAACTTTAATGACCCCATTCATCAAAGATTTCTATACATTTTAAATTAAAGACTTCAAAGTGTTTCTTACCAAAAATAAAATAATTCATTCAAAAATAAAATAATTCATTCAAAAATAAAATAATTCATTCAAAAATAAAATAATTCATTCAAAAACCTCTTGGTAAATAATTCATTCTACCAAGAGGTTAAGGATAATATTCAGAATCAAGAACGATCCTCCCCACACAGCAGCATCAACAAATACTCACTACTCAAGTATAAAATTTTCTAATGAGAAATGTCATTAATGGTTTTCTTTTCACGAGTTATACGAGTTGAATAACGGAAGATTCTTTGGATAAAGGTTTATTTTAATCAATATCAAAACATCTGAATTTGACTAATCTGAAGAATTTTTTTATGCTGATCAATTTGAAGAAAGACCAGTTGTTAGAAATTGTGAGATGCTGTTTTCATTAGGGTTATGAAGAGCAACTGTAGTCATCAAATGACACGCATTAATATCAAAAGCTTAAATATATAGTTCTAAGAAAGAAAACACAACGACCAATGTTTATATATTTAATTTAAAATATAAATATCAATATTAAAACGCTTCAATCTTGTTAGTCATCATACCAATTCGAATTTAAAGTTTTTAAAAATATTTAAACTTATATTTCACTCAGAATACTTTGTATATCTTATGACTCATTTTGGAAATATTTTTGTGAATTTTGTGCTCAAAAACAGGAGTCTAGATTGTATTATTTTGCTCCTACTAAGTAAAATGTTTACAGGTATCAAATGATAAATAAAGTCGTGTAAAAACATTTGCATTTATTTTTTTAATTGGTTTTTATTTCAGTGAAAAAAGCAATACTTTGACGAAGGATATTTAATGCAATTAAATATACAAAAATATAAATTTTCTTTGTTTTTAATGTTTCCTTATCACCCAGTTCCATTTCTCAATTTCTTCTCCCTTTCCTGTAACATTTCATTTATTTTAATAATTGTATACAATTCATACACACATTTACTTTATTACGGTTAGAAAGCAAATAACTTACTGGAACAACTCTATACTGGGACGAAGTAAGACAAGACACACCAGAATGAAAGTAAGGGACGGAGAAATCGATGGCCTTTTGTCGGGCACTGGTCATGCTGAAGGCGGCAAAAGTCATATGGGCAGCCCCGGACACCAAATCGGCTGTGATGCCGTTCCACCGATTACCACGTATGGTACCGAAGTAACCATCGGCTACTAAATAAAGGTCAAACTCGAAACCCAAGTCTCTGGACAGTGCTAGTAGCAGAGCTATAGATATTCCAGCACAGCATGTTATATTATATAACACTCCTGGAAAAAAAAATCATCTTAGCAAGTTTTGTTTAATGTAGCATAATATTCGATTAACTTTTTATAAGTCATTTTCAAAAGCTCCTGATAGTAAAAATCCTGTTTTGATTGTAGTCAAACATTACGTAGTCTATCAGGATGAAAGTGAAGCCACTTTTCAATGTGATAGACTGCATTATGGTCATTACTGTTGATAGTCTGCATAAATTGATGTAATCTCATATTCAAATAAGACTACATCACATTATTTATAACTAACAAACAGATTCTGGTTTGGGTGACACGTTATTTTTAACTGAATTATTGTAGACATTTCTACTTGCATATAAATTCTATGAAAATAGCTTTCAAAAATAATTTTAAGT
Organism: Nephila pilipes; assembly: GCA_019974015.1. Classification (NCBI taxonomy): domain Eukaryota; kingdom Metazoa; phylum Arthropoda; class Arachnida; order Araneae; family Nephilidae; genus Nephila; species Nephila pilipes. The sequence goes on from BMAW01061552.1 coordinate 469,535, forward strand.
ATTTTTCTTATTCATGGAAAAGAAAATTATGGAACATCATACAGTAAGTAATATGTTTATATGTTCTATAAACAAAGAGAAGAGTTATAGTCACCCCTTAAGAATCCAGTAGTTATTCCACATATTTTGATTCAAGTGAAACAATTGAATTATTTTAATACAGTAATTTATTTTATCAATATATATGACGTGAAACTACAAACTAATGAGCAAAACCTTTTTTTTTAAAAGTGTCAAAGGGAATTTTCAAGTTAAAGCTCCTGTCTAGACAGTTATTTTGAATTCGTGAACGCAATGGTAGTTTTATAAATTTCCTACTTACCTTCTCAAATCTAGGCTGTTATATTAATTGGGGAAGTATCAACTGAATTTAGGAGGAAAAAAATGAAATAAAAGTTTCTGCCAGATTTCTTTTTCTTCTAATTCCTAAAGCATTTTAATTCAATTTTGATGATTCTTCTGGGGGTTTCTTGCATTAAAATATTTAAAATACTTGCTGAATTCGAAAGAAAAATAAGTTTTTCGAAAAAAAAAGTTTGAAACTACCATTATTTTCCTTATTCTTTTGAATGCGTTTTGTGGCATTCAATTAAATATGAGAATTGGGATTTGAGAAGGTAAGAGACATGGAAGGCTTCATGGAGTCCGTAATATTTATTTGTTTTTATCTCCTACATAGTTATCGATTTAGAAATATTACTCTCCTGTTCTGGCCAAGAAATAAATTAAAATGAGAATTTTTTTTCCAAAATTAAGTGAAAAAGTTTAAAAGATTCATTTATTCTGAATATTTTATAAATTGTAATTTATTTCTGTGTAGGATTTTATAAATGAAGATTTGTTAACCAGAATGAGATGGACAGGTTTCTGGTTGCCCAATTAGAGTGTGTGTGAAGGAGGAGGGAAAAGTTTGGTTAAGGAAAGAGTATATTTTCAAACTCAGCAGTGAACTGAGAGCAAACAATCTCATTGGTTGACAGGATCACTCCTATTGGAAGACGAACAGGCTAACAGTTTTACTTTCCTTGAGAGAGGTAGAAGAAAGAAAAAAAAAGTGCTGTTTGTCATTCTAGTTACCCTCTAAAGTTTCGATAGGTGGTATTACATAGTTTTACAAAGTAAAAATCAAGAAGTAGCTAATAAAATATTTTTAGATAATTGAAATTTCTATTGTGGATGTATTTATTTCTTTTTGATGCAGGTAATTTTTTTGCATATTATCACAAATTTATTAAAGATTTTTTTTTTGCTATTTTTAAATTATGGTTTTTATGATTAGGGACATTTATCGTTTATCTAAGATCTTCCTTCCTCATAAGCTATCTAGCCCTTAGTATTAGTCATAATATTAAATTTTGTCCTTTATCTAACAAATTAATATCAGTTTTTACTACATGGTTCCAGACTAAATATAAGTGAATGAATTAGTCTGAGAATCAGAGTATAAATAAGCCGTTTATCACTTTTAATAAAACGTAGGTTTCCGAGAGATTTAGAGATCTTCTTTATGAAGACGGAAGTTTCTTCTTATCTGAGGTATATAAGGTGTTTTTGGAAACGATAATTTTATCCAATGTGACGCCAAGGTATTCGATAAAATAAGACCGGATTTTATTATTTGGAGATAAATGTTCCAATTTTTTCTTTTTCGATTTCCTGATTAAAAATAACTTTTACTTCTGCTTCATTCAGGGCAGTTTTCATTTCAGAGTAAATAACTTGTTCGCGGTCATTAACATATAGCTTTAGCTTTGTAGCTTTTAACTTCATCAAGTGTCTGTTGGATAAATGCTTAATAACTCTGGGATTATCGAGTCCGACTAGCATTGCCATGTCGTTTGCATACATGCAGAAAATCGGATTATAGAAGGTAAGAAATTCATTACATTTACGAAGTCAAAATGGTTGGTAGAAAAGAACGTTAAGGCTCCAGTCTTCCGGCCATTTTGATTTCGTCAGATTAATGTTAATCCTATGGAAATTCGACTTTCGTTCTGAAATCTTTACTATTAGATATATTTGAATGCATTGAAGTGCACCTGAATGAACAAAAATTGCTGAAGGCTTCTGGGGAATCACTTTTTTCATCCAATTTTTAAAACTATGTTTTTAAGATTGGAACAATAACAAACGAATCATTAAAATTGAAGTAAAAATATTTTTAAAAAAAATCAGAGGAAAAAGTAATTCCATAGAAGTCTTTATTACTTTTTGCTCTTTCAGATGCCCTTAATTGCATTCAAATATATCTAATAGTAAATATTTCAGAATGAAATTTCCATAGGATTAACATTGAACTGACGAAATCAAAATGGTCGTAGACAAAAGCCTTATGTAACCTTTTTGAAACTAAAATTGCACCACAACTACTAACAGAGAATTTCTTATATTCTTGAGTTATTTATTAAAACACTTCAGGGACGTTTCATGAAAAGTATCCTAAGTTGAATACATCGTAAGTAAAATTTTAATGTTGTTGTTGATGGTAAGGCAAATTATATCTGAGCAATGGTTGATTTAAAATAAGTATAAAATACAATAATTATGTTAATATACGTAGGGATAATGTTTTAATTAATAGCATTGATACTGTATGAAATCACAGCAATGCCCTTAATCAAAAATATATAATAGTTTTTGTAAGATTTATTTTTATAACAGCTGCTAAAAAAATTTAATCAATTTTAAAACAATAATACTGAACTCACTGGGAAATGTTATAAACAAAGATTTAATATATTTAAAATCAATAAAAACTTTTCGCATCAAAATATGAAATAAAATGATAGATTATGAGAATAAATCGGTTGTATGTAATGAAAATAAAATAAAATCGGAACTTAGAATTTGATTCTGTTGAACCACGTTAAGTAGGACACCCTTAACTTGGATCTCCGGATAACCTGGTTCGGTCTGCACGGAGTTTTTTTTTCCAATAATTGAGAAGCGATCCGCAAATTTTTACAAAAACATTTATTTACTAAAATTATTTTCTTTACTGAAATCTTCTAACAGCTATGAATGCGTGTGTGGGAAGGACTTTACAAATACTTTTCGCTAAATCAACAAAACCTTGTTACACCACTTTCCCCCAGTTACGAATGACATACGGTATTACATTGTCTAATTTGACTGATTGATTGTTTATTAACGTCGCACTTAGAAGGAACGCAATGACTATTGGTGACGGACCTCACAATTTTGAGCCTCGGTCAAGTGACGAGAACGACAACTGAGCTAGCTCCTCCATCTCCAAATTTCCTAATCATGCCTACGGGAGGACTTGGAGCCTTAACATGTTTGATGTACGTTAGCAGTGCTACGTGGAGGGTCTTTAGTAACAACAGGCCTCGAATCTAAGGTAATTTGGAAACAATGCCGGTCCTGAGTTTGCAAGCATAAGCATTAGGCTATCTTAGCCACATTTCATTGTCTAAATGGAAAATGCAATAAAATAACTTTAAGCGCACTTTTATTGTTCACAAAGAAGAAGCCTATAGCTTCTGTAAATATGATTAATGCTCGATTTGTTCAATGTAAAGATTATTTTCCGTAAGTATGTTTTATTTTTTATTCTTTTATCCACTCTTCTGTTAATACTGATTTTCGATATTCCGAACTGGCTCAGTATCAAATGAATCCGACTTAAAGACGTTTTACTGTACCTTCAGGTTATAGACAAAGTAATGGAAACACTTGGAACCTAAATAATTATTTTTACTCATATCGTGTTGGTCCAATATAAGCATTATGAACAACCACAATATGACAAGGAACAAATGTATATAGGTCACTCACATAAGACAATTCCAATCTTTCTCTAAAATATCTCCCAATTATAGTAGTGATGAAGGTGAAAGAAATAGTTCTTTTACTTCTCTTCCAATATAGGTTCAATAATGTTAAGGTCTGGGGACAGAGAGAACCAAAACATTTGTTTCACTTCATCCTTATGTGAATTAAACCAACTTGTGATATCATTTTTCTGCATGGGTAGGATCATTATATCTGCTTGATACAATGGAAAATCATCAAGGAAGGTTGTTTGTAATATTGGATAAACGTGATGCATGAGAGAGCTCGAAGATAGATATGTATAGGTTTTGGCTGTTAAATCATCTTTCAGAATAATTATTATTCCTAAAAGATGCTATGAAATAACATTCTATACCATTAAAGATATGCCTTCATGAATTACTACTAGAACTAAGTCGTAGGATGCAGTCACCAAACATAAACTCTTTCTGTAGTAGTGAGCAAAGTGAAAGATGATTTGTCAAATAAAATAACATTTTTCATTATCAATGTAACATTTTTTATATTCTGACATTACTGTAAGCAATTTTTTTGTAGGGAGGGGGTACAGTACAAAATGAGAGGTTTGCGAGTCGAGACACGGTTATAACATTCTAATCTGTGCAGTTCCCGAGATACTGTTCAATTTGAAATGAAATCTTCTCAATCGACGTCTATTGTTATTTTCTCAGCTGTGAATTTATGCATTTGGCGAATAGTACTGATAAACAAGAAGTTTCTTATTGGGAGAATTTACGAATTTAAGTAAACATATATTTTTTTAGCTTAGAAAATAATCATAAAATATCAAGTCGGTTCTCATTTTTGAAGTATTTGTGCTTAAATATATCGCGTGAAGTGGTTTTATATTCTTTTAAAGCTCTTGTTTCTATAATCAAAAGGTCCTGAAAGTGAGTCATGTAATACCACTGAGTTTTGCAAAATATTATGACGCGATGTGACCTTCGTCACATCGGGTCATAATATCTAACAAATGAATTACTAATTTATGTAAATAATTGAATATTTGAACACTGTAATAAATATTTGAACACTGTAATAAATATTTGAACACTGTAATAAATATTTGAACACTGTAATAAATATTTGAACACTGTAATAAATATTTGAACACTGTAATAAATATTTGAACACTGTAGCCTTTAATAGGTTGACGAACGAATATCTCTTAAGTGTGTTAATTTTAGAGCATTTTTGCTATATTTGCGGTGAATGTGTAAAAACTATTCACAGAAGTATGACTTCTTTAGTTAAAATCGTCTATAAACATTATCTTGCATGCGAAATCGGTGAACAAGATAAGTCACTGACCTCGCATTTTTGTTGTTTACTTTATTCTACTCGATTTCGAGAGTGGATTAAATGAAAGGAGACTTCAATGCCTCTCGAAATACCAATAATCTGGAGAGAGCCTATTGATCATTTGGAGCACTGATATTTTGTATGACTTTTACAGCAAAAGGAACTAATTTTAAGAAGCGGAACATCGATTCTACAATACGGCCAGTACCTCATAGTGACATTCATAGTGATTCTGCGTACCGCAGCAACCTATTAACTATCCTTTGGAGATGCAGAATGTCCAAGCTATTTCACAGCCTTGAAAATGAAATAGACGTGGATTAAATTTTAGCATAAAAGTATTCGGAGCCCTTATAATAATGCAAGCAGAGTTGAATGATCTTGTGCGTGATTTGGTTTTAAGTAAGAATAAAGCCGAATGGCTTGGACCAGGAAAACATAAAGACTTCATTAGTTTTTATGAAAAGGACGGTGGAAACATACTTTTGAAGTATTTCCTTTTTAGATCTGTGCCATAAAATAGAGAATTGGTAATTTTTGATTGGTGCTCCTAAGGTGAGCTTAAAAATGATACTTCTTCGCAATAGAAATAAATATAACTCCATTCCGATAGGATATGGAATTATATTTATTTGAAGTAGGATATGCTTCAAGGGGAAAAAGAAAATTATGGTATTTTGAAGAAGTTATTACTTGTGTTGAAGTGCGATGATTTTAAGAGGAAAATTTGTGTTGACTTGAATGTCATTTCTATTTTTCTGGAAAAGGGTGTACAAATGTTTCTACTTTATGCACAAATAGGACAGTCGTGCAAAAGAAAAATTATTGTATAAGCTAGTCTTTTCAGAAGTCTACTTATACAATAGAAGTCCCGGTAATAAAAATGTATCAAACCGACCTCTAGTTGCACCATTGAACATATTGCTCCTCTCACTCCACATCGAGCAAGGATTGATAATTTTTTTTAATAAAAGCTCTTTACCGGGATGAAATGTTTTTTTTTGCTTATGAGAGATTTGTTCCCGTCAATATAGGTTGCTAAAAAAAAAGAAGGTGTATTTATAGGAGCAAACATTAAGAAATTTATAAAAATGACGAATTTGAAATTATCCTAACAGAAATCGAAAAAGACCTTCATTCTAAGACGTTGTGAAAATCTTTTTACGGAATAACGAACCTATAAACTACAAGAGTACCGTTTAAAGTATGAGAAAAATTTTAAAAACTTAGGGTGCCCTGTCATTAAATTTTCCTTTCTTACATTCCCACCCAGACTTTTTCCTGATAATATGGGAGTAATTAACGATGTGTATAGTGAATGACTTCACCAACGGATATCTACTAAGGAGACTCATTATCGATCGCAAAGGAAGGCAGTAAAGCTTGCAAGCCACTGTTGGTTCAGAAAAAAAAGATAATATTAACAACAATATAAAAGCTAAAACAGGTATTAATGTACTTAAATAAATAAGCGTAAAGTATGTTATACTGTGTAGAATGTGTGAAAGTAATACTGCAGGTTAATTTTGAATTTTATTATACTATCTCCTAAGCTGAATTGTAACAACCTATACATACATATCCCCATTCAACAAAAATTAAGAGCCAAATATAGTTTTCTGTTATCAGTTTTATGTTTTCAAGAGTGTATCCAAATGAAATATTAGTTTTAATATTATGGAAAAAAAATGTTCTTCAGTGCAACTGGGAACATTGTGCTTGCTGATCCCTAATTGACAACTTCGTTTTCCGTCCACTATTTACATGTTTAGAAATAACTCAATAATCTTTACGATACCTGATCTAACAGTAGATCTAGTTCCTCTTCCAACAATTTCGAATTTTTTAGTCATTGAAGCCCCTACTGGGCGAATATTAAATATGCTTTTCCGTAAATTTCTGAGATCTGTCATTTAATAATATATTATCCTATTCAACTAATGTCGTACCTGTTATTTTACTACTTATAGTAGATTATTAACTTACTACCTTATTCGTATATATAGCAAATAGCTACATGCGAGCAATTGCCGCGCTTTTTTCATTAGGTGTATCAGTTATTTGGAATATCATCTGAAATTTATTTAAAAAATAGGAATAATATTAAAACTTGCAGTTAATACATTTTGAATAAAAGAAAAGCTTCTTAAAATTGGAAATAATCACCCAATAGGAGAAAATAAAACATATAAAAGAAGGAACATGCACTAATCATTCAGTAAATTGTAAGATTTATATTTTAATTTAGTTTTACGGAGAAAAAATTAATTAAATATGACATTAAAATGTACTTTTATATGGATTTGATAGAATATTATCTATTAAATAACACAATGATTATATTTATCTAGAGGAATAAACACTACTAGCCATTAAAATTACCCACCAGAAAAAAATGCAGATAAAGATGATATTTACTGGAAAAATACATTATACTAGAAATAACAAGTGATTAAATTTTCAAGAAATTTGAAAGCATGGATCCTTAGAAATCAATACCCAGAATAACCACCTCTGGTAGCAATAAGAGCTTTTAAGCACTTGGGCATTGAGTCAAACAGAGATTGGTTGGTATAAATAGGTACATCTGACCGATCAGCTTCCACACGATGCAGCAGTTCATCGACTGTAGTCGTATGGAGACGAGCCAATCATTTGGCAACCAAAGACAAGTTATTTTCTATTGGTGAGAGATCTCGAAAGCGTATAGGCCAGTATAGCAACCGAACATTTTTTTTGTATCAAGAAAGGTCCATAAAATACAGGCAACATGTTGTTATGCAATATCCTGCTGCAACGTAGCGTTTCGCAGGGTTCGAAGGAAGGGTAGAGCTACAGGTCTTAACACACCAGAAATGTAACGTCCACTGTTCAAAGAGTTGTCAATGTGAACAAGAGATGACCGAGATGTAAATCCAATGGCGTTTCATGCCATCACTTCAGGTGAGGGGCCAGAATGACGATGTCGAATGCACGCTGCTGATGTGCGTTTCCCACGATACCACCAAATGCGAAAATTTTCATGATTTTCAGCATCGTTATCATCCTGATTTTCATCATGATGATAGCGAATGCGACCATCATGATGCTGAAAACAGAACATGGATTTGTTTGAAAAGACGACATCATCACTCCATTACTGCCCTCAGGTTCGTCGTTGATCACATCATTGAATGAGCTTCTGCATGTGATGTAGCTTCAAGGGTAGGCGAACTAACAGACCATATTATTACCTATTCGTGTAGACACTTGTTGTCCTGCAAACGATCCCAGTTCTTGATTCAGGGCTCGTAACGTGGCTGCACGATTCATTGCGAACATACGGGTAATAAGTTCGTCTTCTCGGATGTTAATGATAGCACGTCTTTGAAATCCAGCACGGGGTTCCGTACGACAATACCGAACCCATTGGATACTATATTCTGCAAACAGTCATAGGATCTCGACCGACGGCAGCAGCAATACTGCGATACGATAAATTGAATCCTGGTAAGCTACAATGCGACTTCTGTCAAAATCAGAAACGTGCTTGTAATCATTTCTCTCTCCTTCTTACTCAAGGCATTACAACTTTTCACCAGACAACAATGTTTAAATGTAATTTGTGTATGAGAAACCTGGTGTACACAATTTCTTCATTTAAACACATTATTAGGTGTCAGTACCGGCACCTGCATTGCATTAATGCATTGAAAAGTAATAAATTATTGCATATCACGGCATATTCTCGCTGTTGTGTAAATTTTACGTGTGTAGCATCTCGCCTTCTTGGTGTAGCAATTTTAATGGTCAGTAGAGTATTTACCCTTTCGAGAATACGACCCTTCCCACAGTAAGTCTAGTTGAACTTTTTCTTTAAACTTTATTAGTTTATTTTAAAAATCAAAAATTATTTTTGAGCTATAGTTTCAGCTTAGAATTTCATTTTTTATTCGTTACATTTTTTCAGAAAAGTTTTTGAATTATTGTACTGGTAAACTGTTGAATTGTGTGGGACGAACGATAAAACTTTCGGAAATTTCGGAAATAATATTTTTAATTTTAAATAAAAAAGAGAGGAAGTAAAATCAAATAACATAGAGCTCCTCCAAAGATACAGAAGATTTATAAGCAAAATAGAATACATAGATGAGAGCAGAAATTTATAAAACTATTCTAACAAACTCTGAGAATTAAATAATCCGTATCTCTAGGAATTTTTTGAATTTTTTTTCTTAATTTTATAATTTTTTCTTTTTAATTATGCTTTCTATTATTACTTTTACTTTGAAACAAGACAGTTCATAAATCTTTATGTGTGATTTTTTTCTCGTTATACCGGAGAGTGGGATAAAACTGGATACTCTTCTTTTTCTCCAGTGGGTGGTGCTACTTGTCGGATTACAAATGAAATAGGAACAATCAACCATGCTAAAAATTGTGCTGTTACTTCCCTCTGAGAACGACGGTATAAAGCTATCTCCATGTTTTTCTCCAAAAAGTGAAAAAAAAAAAATGCTTGAAAGGCCACCCATTATACCAGCTATATGATTCCTACTTCACTTTATATCACTACTTCACTTTATCAGTGGCATGTTTGATGAGATTATTCTTAATTTTAGGTTTTGTCATTTTTTCGGTGCCGGTAAAATGCTCTCATGTTTAGGTCGACTAGTTCTGTGGAATAAAATCGTGTACCCATGGAGAGGTGACAAGATGACAAACTTTCACCAAAACGTGAAATTGGCACCTCTGAATGAAGCAAAAATACCTTCCCATTGGATATCCTGCTTCCTCCTCCGGAAAAGAAAATCATAAAGGAGGTTCTACAAATCTTTTGACCTCATGCTTCTACAATTCAAAATTGCAAAATGGTTATCAAGTCTAAAATACTGTCGGCCAAAGATAAAGAATTCCATCAGAAGAACGTAGAACTTAAAGAAAAAGGAAAATAAAGGTATCGGAAATATAGAAGAATCGCGATAGAAGAAGGGTAAGGAGAGGAATATTGCAGAGGACTCGTCATCTTAGGAGGAGACAGAAAACAGTCTACCTTCGACTGCGTGGTGAAGCACGCATGCAGTGCAATCAAATTGCTAACAAAATGTAGTGCAATCTGACGTGCTAACTACAGATCGATGATTATTTTGCACTATTCACAAAAATTACATCCTACTGCACAGAATTTGGCTCTGATGGTGAAGTCGAATATGTGTTCGCAAGTTTTGAATCCCCGAATTCGAATGAATTAACTTGACTTTTTTATAATAATCCTCAGCTGTGTCTCTAAATGTTTGAAGATTGACCGAAAAATAAAAATAAATTAAAAATGAAATGCTTTTTGGGTATGTTTTTCGTTTTTTTCTAGGTACGCGGTTATATCCTCAAAAGTTGCAATTTTGGTTTTTTTTTCACTTAACTCCAATTATTAGTTAGAGAATGGCTAATTTGTCAAACCTCTATTATTTTTCCAATAGCCTTTTGCGTGTATGATTACTGGTGTCTTTGTTTCCTGCATGCTATAAGCGGTAGGATGAAATTATTCATCAACTTAGTTATGGAACCCAGTCTAGGCTCTCTTTCCCTTCTCACTTATCAATTCAGTAATTCCTTTATTAAAAGTCCCAAGTAATTATACTTCCTTATTGTTTCATATTGTAATTTTTTGCTGTTTTATATTGCCGTTAAGGCTTATGTAAATAAACAGACGACAGACAGAAATTGTTGAGATCCGCATGATCAGAGATGTTCGGGTCAAACCCAGTTCGAGTCCTGGTTTTTTATAAATTCATCGTGAGGAATAATGGGAATTGTTGCACGTTAAATAGAGATAAGCATCAAAGTCCTGATATGACGTGTTATGGAAGTTAGGTGAGTGAGATACTAGCACAGGAATTCACTTCACTGTGATTCAAGATTAGGCACTTCTGTCTCCAGAAGTCATAGAGTAGTTTCAAATACGAGCCACGCATAAATTCAAAATAAACTAAAATTATTCTATTAGACAACGCAACAATCGACAAAAGTGCGTCTAAAGTATACGAAATTTAATTAAATTACTTTTTTTTCTTTATTAAATTCGTAATAGGATAGCTTCAAGTTCAGGTTAAACAGAATAAGTGACTAGAAAAGTAATTTTTTCTCACAGTTACAAAAAGAGTACACAATATTTCCCTTTCGTTTGATTAGTAAATAAAAAAAAAGAATTTCTTCGACGCTGGGAGAAAAAAAGATTTTCTAAATCCTATTATCAAGCAACAGGGCAGAAATTTTTTTTTTTCGGGAAGTGAATTAAATCGTTTGCACATACAACATTTTTTCAAAATGAATTTGACAAACTGTCTTCCTCCAGTAAACTAAAATCTTTTCTAATTCGCAAAAGAAAAGAAATTGCTCTGAATATAAAAATTTCGTTGAACAAGCATAATATTTGTTAAAATAGAATTCTGTTTCTTACTAACCTTAAAATAGCATATGTAACATTAATTTCTTAATAGAAAAATTAATTTTAATTACAACGAGAAGGATAGTACAAATACACTTAAGAACTCCATTTAATTTCTTTTGCAAAAAACTAGTTAGCATATTTCTAAACTGTGTTAACAATTCGTGCTTTTAAACAATTAAAAAATTTCTTTCAAATTTAGTTTTCTATACTGCTGTTTGTAGAAAATGCAACACCATGAAAGAATCATCAGAATCAAATGAAATTTAATGCAGAAACGACTTGTACTGATACAAATAAATGATGAAATTTTCAAAACAAAAGAAACAAATTAAGCGTCCGAAATCAGTATTTGGTGCAGCCACCATGCGCTGCAATAAGTGCTGCTATACGACGTGGCATGGAGTCAAACAGATGTTGAATATCTGCTTGAGGAAGAGAATTCCATATCGCTTGTATGCGCAACCAAAGTTCGTCTTTGGAAACTGCAGGACGCGGATCACGAGCGAGACGCCGACCAACCATATCCCACACGTGCTCAATAGGCGACATATCCGGTGAATAAGCAGGCCAAGGAAGAAGTTGCATGCGTTGTGCTGAACAGAAGTCTCGAACAGTCCGCGCAACATGTGGGCGTGCATTATCCTGCTGAAAGATAGCTCCAGGGATGCCTTGAAGGAAAGGAACGACTTCGGGCTGTAGCACTTCACGGACGTACCTGTTGCTATTGAGATTACCCTCAATTCGTATCAAATTGGATCGTCCATGATACGAAATCGCACCCCAGACCATAACTCCGGGTGTTCGACCACTATGTCGTTCAATAATACACTCAGGAAGACAGCGTTGACCGGCATAACGTCTAACACGAACACGGTCATCATGGGTCCACAAATTGAAGCGTGATTCATCTGAAAAGATAACTTGGTGCCAATCAGCTCGCCTGTCTCTGTGCTCAAGAGCCCACTGCCGACGCAGCCGTCGATGATTCGCCGTGAGGGGAATCCTGTATAACGGCACCCTTGCACGCAATCCACGGCGCAGCAGACGACGACGAATTGACGAAGCCGACAATTGTACACCTGTAGCAGTAGACCAACGTGCTGCCAGCTGCTTGGAGGAAGCTGTGCGATCATTCACCGCCATGCGGAGCAGGTGTCGATCATCGCGCTCTGACGTCACCTTCTGTCGTCCAGTGCCTGTTTTTCGAGTTGTTCGGTGCTCGTCGGTCCACTGCTTCCAAACTCGCATCACTGTGGAACTGTTCCGCTGCATACGAGCTGCTATTGCGCGATAGGAAAATCCTCCTTCTCGAAGGCCGATTATCCTCCCTCGTTCAAACTCCGTAAGTTGCTTGAATTTCTTATTCTTCCGTCGTGGAGGCATACTCAGGTCTCACTAAACGTTTGCCACTAACAAATAATCATAGACTTTTTTCAACGTCCCGCTACAGCACTTTATTTATACGCTTTCAGCATCAATTCAGAGGGCGCTGCGCGCGCCGCGCACGCGCGATGGCTCTGAAACTTTATTAATTTGCATAATATCCTATAATTGACATTTGCTGCGAATTTCATTTGATTCTGATGATTCCTTCATGGTGTTGCATTTTCTACAAACAGCAGTTTATATTTAAATAAAAATTAAAGTCGATAATCTTTTTTATAAAATGCAAAACATATTTTAACGAACTTTCAAATACTATTTCTTTCCCAATTTAGGAAAACCGTTATAAGCTTTTACTGAATCACTCAAACATTTTTTTGAAATTATTATATTTTTATAAGCCAATTTAATCAATGTAAAATTCATTTTGTATAATTATTCTTATTTTATAGAAAATATCACAAGTGATTTTAATGTTATAAAAAATGGATTTTGTGATGTATTCTTTTTCTTTAAGTGTGATAATTTTATTTGAAATTCAACTCGGCATTGAGATTGTTTTTAGAATTATATAGGCAACTTAATTTCTCCAACTTCGTTGCGTCATGCAGCTTTTTCAATTTATTTTTATTACTATCAGTGAAACTTATTCATGTTAAAATTTGAATCTGCTTTTTGAATTTTAACCATTTCATATTTTGAAAACAATTCTAGAAATCAAGGATTTCTCTTTAAAATTTAATGTATCACTTCTCTCTTACTTATACCATCTTTAAAATTTTCTATCTATTTTAACTTACATTTTTTAATCCTTGAAATAGATACATATTCTCTAAATGATATTGATACAGATAATTCATATAAATTATCTATAGTTTACGAAGCATGTTAGTCTGTTTGATTATACACTCTTATAAAGCCGTGAAAACAAAAATAATAATTAATTAAATATTTGATTAAAATTGCTTTTTATTTTTAATATAAAATACTTTATTTGAAATATAAAATATTTTTTACCAAGAAATTTATGAGAAAAAGTCAACATTTGAAGGAGATATTTCTTAAATCCTTGTTAATATTACTTTGCGTTGATATTTTTCTCAGAAAATCAAAGGGAAATTGGATTAAAGATTTAGTTTTATGAGTTCAAATCTCATTTTTTTCTCACTTAATTAACAAGCAATTAACTTATTAATCCAGGTGAAATTAAAAGAGAAATACCTCTGTCCGCTATTTCAACATTTACAGAATAAAATTTTGCACTTTTGTATCGAGTTAGCATATTTTTCAAAAAGTCTTATGAGTCTTTACAATTTATTATTTACTAAATGAGAAAGTGATCTAATTGCTTTTTAAAAATTTATTTATTCCTTAATTGCATTCAGTTTCTTCTACGAGTGTGATCCATATCTTTGTTTTAAAATTAAATAAATATTCAATATCATTTTTTTTTGCATAACATTTATTTTTAAATGAGACTGAGCTTTCTTGCTTTAGTTCATTCATTCCACAAAGATTGCATATACTTCCTTCTTTTAAATACTATGAAGTCTATTTATATGTAATTTAAGCGTAATATTTTCATTCAATGCTATTATAATGCTCATTCATTCAATGTCTTAGGCAATTAATGTCGCAAACTGTCTCAAGATTAAGGTTTAGAATTTCTTTCTATTAACTTTAGAATTTGTTTTTAGCATATTACATTTTCAAAGAAGTATTTTCAAAAGAATTAACCTCATTAATCCTCTATTGAAAAGGAATTAGAAAGAGAGTATTGAAACCCAAACAAAAGATATTCTACAAATCACATATGATTTGAATAATTCCATACCTTTATTTCAAAGCCTTTGTCAATATTCCTTTCATTAGTACCAAATTCAGGGCATATTTAAAAGATATTTTAATGGAAAATCCTTAGTTTCAGAACCAGTTACAAAACTTTATAATTAATATTCCCATATAAATTGTCTCTGTCTCTGCCATTGAAATAATTCTAATTATCTACTATAGCAATTAATTCATTACGATGGGGATTATCAAAAAAATTCTTTCATTGAGACCTAACAAATTTCTAATCATTGAGCGTAAAGAAAAGTAATGTTTTAAAAACTAAACGTGAGATTTAATATTTTCAACGACTTTTAGGATGCTTTTCAGTTTTTACAAATTAATCGACACATTAAAAATAACATTCTTAATATCGCAAGGTATTTAAAGTTTATGCTGTAAGATAAATATTACATAATTAATCATATATGTAATTATTGTCAAATATAATACATTTAAAAACACTCTACATTTGAGTAGGCGCATTACGCAAGAGAAATTCAATATTTTGCTTGACATGCTTTTAATAATATCCATTTAATATATTAACTGATCCTAATTGATTAATAAATAATATTAAATATAGTTGCTCATTATACATATGAATTCTCAACATTTATTTAGAGGAGCTACAAGTAAATTGAAATGAAATATAATTAAGTTTAAATGGAAGGTTAGGTAGTTTTAAAATGGTAATATCTTAAAATACCTTTTAAGATATTTTAAAAAACCAAATTTAATTTGAAATTGCAATGAAATTCTAATTACTATGGGAAGGGTGCGTTTTTGAAATATAATTTTACAATCAAATATATGTGTAAAAGATGTAATTATTTTGGTCAAACATGTAATAAGTTAGATATTTAATAAACGATTTGAAACTATTTAGTATTTGAAATAAATTACATAGACATTAGTAATGTTCATATTTAAAATGATTAAATTACGAGATACCAAATTTTGCAACATATTACTAGGCACATTTTCTTTGATATTTTTAATTTTTTGACTTGAGACTCTAACAATTGAAGTCACATTGAAACGTCTGTAGATATGACAGAGATCGGATTTAAATCCCCTGATTACATGTAATTCAGAGCAAAGTAATATCTGTAGAAATAATTAGAACTTAAAAAATATTTTTTTCTAAAAATTTGCGTGCACAATTCTGAAAGCACGAACTTATCAGAAGACTATTGTCGTACTATAATTATTGAGTAAGAATAACGTGATCATACGTCCCTTTTTGAATGCGAATATCTCTTTTATGTAAATAATGTTGTTGTGCTCAAGCACAGATTCTGGACTCCAAAATATCGAATTTCGGAAAGAGATCAAAACACTTTAACATTTCAAACAAAGGAAAGAAAAAAACTAATTTTATTTTAAAAAAAATTAGTAAATTTTTCTTAAACATGGACAAATGGTTTGTTTCTGTCAAGTTATCGATAAAATAGAGCTACTCAAACTTAATATTAATTAGCGTAAAGTAAGCGTACTTCTGAGCTCCAGGCTTCCCAGAAGTAATAACTGTCAAAAAAAAGAAAATACTTTCTTCAAATTCTTAATTCATTTTCACAAGCGATGTGTTCACAAACATACAAAGTATAAAAAAAAAACGATTAACAAAAAGACGATTCTTTCATAAAAATCAATTAATAAATTAGATATTAAAATAAGAGCAACGATAAAATAATAAAGTAGACAATAATATTCTGTTGAATATAAAATATTAATTTAAATATATTAAAACAATGTAAATATACTTTAAGCAAACTAAATGTAATTATTATAACCATTATATATTATAATGCCAATCTTTCGAGCCTAACACTACGTATCTTTTATTTTGTACCCATGCATTTTTGTTGTGATGTCTTTTTCTTAAAACAACATGTTAGCACATGTCAAAAAAGGCAGGAATAATAGAAAAAATCAATGGTAGCGCAAAGGAAAACGACGATTGCGTCTTGCTGGGAGCCTGAGTTCTATAAATTAAGCAAAGAATATTTAGAGCAGTGAACTTTGATCTGTGAAAAATAAGAAATTTCTGAGTGGGCAAATGCCTTCATGGGAAAAAATTCGATGTCTAATGGATGTATTGATTAAAAATGTGTGAGTGGATTTATCAACTGTCATCAAGATGTAGAAGAATTTGATAAATATTGAGATTTATTTCCAACTACTTTACACCGCAAAATGTGACGAAATGGACGAAACATTTCAACACCAATAATTTGAATCACACGAAATTCCGTATAGTGACTGAATATCTGTTTTGTCTGTCGGTCACTATTGCTCTAGTTGAAAGAATGTTTTCCCTTACGATTGAGTTGTGAATGAGTGAAGAAAACACGAGAGATTGCCAGTCCTAATTGTTAAAACATTACTAATTATAGAAGTCAATTTTACGAAATTATCCCAAGAATTTAAGGCTAAATTGAAATCAGCAGCAAACATATTTAAGCAAATTTGTTCTTCAGAAAAATATAGTATCACGTGAATTCTTTAAATTCATAAGTGTTTCATTCCTGTTCTGTTCATGAATAATTAAACTATAATGAAATACGTATTTTTTAAGTGCACATAAGAATACCTAAACATTAGTAGATAGTACATTTTGAGTAAAAATGATAAACGCTTGCTTTAAATGCGGTATACCTTAAGTATTCTTCTAATTGAAAAAAAAAAAAAAACACACCAAATGTTTTGAACTACCACTCACTTGAACATCTTTTTTTACCCCTACTGTAACGAGTAACATAGTAGTTTGTAACTATCACTTTCTTTGAACAAGGTACGTGCACTGGATAGTAAATTCGAACTTAATGAGTAATGTTACTGGACTGGAACTGAATGAATGTCACTTTCGAGTTGAGTGATACGAAGTGTACACAATCATGGAACAGTGACTCTTAATTTTGGCATTCAATTTTTCTGAATTCATTTCAATGAAGGATCTACAAAGAATCAATGCACACATAATTTTCATGAATGCCTCTGGTTTATTCGGGGGGGAACAGAATTTTATTTCTCTTTGTGGTGATCTTTCATTCCTTCCCAAGACTCATATAAATGAGATTTTTTGCCAAGATTAGCATACACATACTCTCGATACTCTACTCAGACACACACTACTTACTTCACTGACATACACTCTCACAGATGGACATCACATATGCAATACCCACATATACCCACAATTAGACACTATTTCTTTACGCATAAAAATGAAACTCATACAATCACCTCGCTATGTAGCGCGGTACCTGCAACGGGGCACCATGTATCTCTTTCCTTATGCCACTTTAAGTACCATGTAACTTTCAATTATAATCGATCTGTTTCATTAAACTAATCATTGCCTCAAATGTCAGTCATCTATATGAGTTATATTGTCAATCTAATTCATTTTATTTTGATAGGAGCTTCTTCTCTCCCACTATATGATTATTTGACCTTGTTATAATTATTTAATTCAGTTAAATCCAAAT
Source organism: Nephila pilipes (assembly GCA_019974015.1). Taxonomy (NCBI): domain Eukaryota; kingdom Metazoa; phylum Arthropoda; class Arachnida; order Araneae; family Nephilidae; genus Nephila; species Nephila pilipes. The sequence continues at coordinate 487,787 of BMAW01061552.1, forward strand.
TCATAATTTTCAAGGATAATAATTAATTTAGATAGAAGTGCCGTTTCACGAGTATTCTATCATCTGTACAATCGTCCAAAGTTTCTGTGCAATATTTATAAAAAAATTGAATGATGATCATCATGTATATATATATATATATATATACCTAAAAATTAGTTAACTTAGTTTCTTCGTGATCAAAAATGAAATATTCTGTCGTATATCTAAAAAAATTGCTTAAAATTATTTTTTATCTTCTTGCAAAATAAAGGTAAATATTAAATTATAATTTTAACTCTGATATCAAAAGTCCTCAACATGTAAATTTTCTAATCAAAGAAAGAATAGAAAAAGGAGGTCTACTCAGATAATTATTTACAAACGAATTAAGTGATATCTTCATGACCTCCAAAATTTTTGTTTATTTTTATTCCCCAGCTTCTAGTAGCATTCAGGTAGATTTTTTTTTTATTCCAAGATCACATACCTTCACACTTTTGTCCTCTTTTCAATAGAGAGACTAAGAAAAATTGAAAATTGATAAAATGGTATGATCCATTCAACCAAGTAGAACTTTTTATATATTTTTGCCGCCGCATCGTCTAGTCGTTTTTACAGCATAAATATGAGCTCAGCGTCGAATTATCTGCTACAAAAGAGTTTTCACATTTTCTTGGCAGAAAGTACAATAAATCATGTTATCTACAATACATCTTTCAACTTATTTTCTATTATTACTTACAGGCGGCAAACAACATCTGTTTTCTTCTTATGTTTTTGTAACTTAGTCATATTTCTCTCTCATGAAGAAGAATTAAATGCTGATCTCTAAGTCGTATTTTTTGTTATAATAATAGGATTTACTATGGGGCAAATAAAAGATACTGAAATAAATAAAGATGCTGCTACTATTGATCATCTAAAGAAAATGGTATTTTCTACGCACACATAAGATAAATTAAAGTAATAAATAAATTTCTACGTGTAATTTTGTGCTTTATCAGAGTAATGAATTTTTCACAAAGGGTTGTAAATAATATCTCAAATGCAAGTAATAACAGTAATCTGAAGTGTAATGCTCTCTTCAAGTACTACAAAAATTTAAACAAAATTTAGAGTTTTACCGCAGTATATATATATAACATCTATTATATATTAAAAATAAAGAAAATAAAGAAATAAAGATATATTGTATGGACTCAATCAGCAAAGTTCATCCGATCGATTTCAACTGGCAGATACTTTTAACTCTCCTCATTTTTTAGAATATATTTTAGAAGTTAGTCATAGTAAAAACGATTTGAAATACTCAGTTTTTTTTTACCTTTAAAATTGATCAATACCATAAATGCAGTATTGTTATTACGATTAACAAAAGGTATGCAGAAATGGACTGCATTTGACAAAAAGCACTTTCTAATATTCTACATAATTCCTTTGGGTGGTATTCAAATTCGAATTCTGGACGAATCTTATAATTCTACTACTCGGATATCATGACTCAGAAAAGAAGAATGAATTAAAAAGTATTTTAAATTAAGAGAAAGAGAGATACTAATTTGTTAAACCTAGATTTTTTTTGAAAACGAAGAAAATAAAAAAAAAAAAAAATAAAAAATAAAAAATAAAAAAAAATGTAAAATAAAATCACCTTCTGATCTCCCTGCTACGTAATCGGCAAAGATGGTCACTATAGCGTCCTTGTCGCTAGTGTTCACTTGAAGGCAAGGCACTCCAATTAGGCAACTGCCATTTTCGACGCGGGTCCCCGGCTTTACGAAGGGGGGTGAGTAGGCCGTCACTACGCGGTATCGCGGACGGCCTCCTGTGGCAGGTGGCCTTGCCAGGGCCCAACCCCTTCGTGGAGCCGCCCCAGAGGGGGCCCTCAGCCAGACGACGGCGTCCATATGGACTCGGGACCCCGTCACGTTGCCAAGGCGTTTCCAACGACGTCGGGAGGTGTGAGGGCCCGATACTAGATTCAAAATCTCGAACACAGGGGGCTCTAGTCCCTCTCTGGCCACTGAGCTCTCCCGTTCTAACTGTCTGCGGATGACGCTGTAAACAAATATGAATGGCACTGCATATTCAGTCTTGAGAATGATGAATTTTAAAATAACATAATTTGATTTTTGTTTAGTCGAAGCATATTACTTGACTGATTATTAATTCCATTAATTTTAATGTAATACTTTGTAATCTTCATCACAAGACTCTAATTTACTTTTCTTGAATATTTAACGGAAATTTTATTTATTATAATTATATATATATAGTAATTTTAGTTGCAATATGAGTGATATATTGCGCGTTAAGAATAATAAAAAGTCTAGCAAAGTAGTATGCAATTAAGGAAGAGAAATATTTACATGTTGGTCGAAATTTATTTTTCTGTATTTCAATTTAGAAATTTGTATTTCCTTTTTTATCAGATTGTTTTTTAATTTTACACTAATAATTAGTATTCCGATTCAATGCTTTTTATTTTTAAATCAAATTTAAGATTACCTTGTGCATTTTACTCTAAATTTTCCATGTTCATTCTTTGGAATATCTGTTCTTAAATCTTATATTTATTAAGAACAAAATAAAATTTTGATTTGGAAAACCAACCATTTTACTATATATTTAAACTTTATTATTTCAAAACACTATTATTTTTCAGCCAACAAAAGTTTTTTTAAATGCCAAAAACATTCTCTTTTTCATTAAGATACATTTAAAAAAAAATAATAACATTTTAAACAAGAATTTAAGCTTAATACTTTAAATTTTGAATTATGTCACACAAAACTGACAGTTAAAATAAAACGTTGCTCCTTTCAGTCGCGCAGCGAAGCAAAAAGCAAAACTTAATCCCAGAGGAAAAAATACTCCAGGAAAGAAAAATTACTAATCCTCTGACAACATAATTAAAGCTTATGCTGAAACTAGCTTCTTCAAGATTATTTCCAAGCATCTTACGTGTGAAGTGCTTCTGTAAGTCTTCTTCTGTGCTCTGAAGCGTTGCTCCAACAACTAATATTTGACTCGTTTCCCTTGCCAACCAGTCGTAAATTGCCATCCAAGTACTTTACACTTTCCGCCACTACATCCATTGCTGAACGTACGCTATGCCTGTGAAAATTTTATCACAAAAAAAAATCTATTTTCATATACAATTACTTGCAATGTTAGTTATACTTCATTGAAATGTTTTAATCATTGAAATCATGTTAGAATTGGTATTTCAATTTCAGAAATACATACATAAAATATACGCATCAATTAATTTTGCAATCATCAATATCATAATGTTTGTAACAAATATTTCACCGAATTTTGATACATATTTTAGTGAGAAAAATTGTTATTTGACTAGTTTGAAAATTTTTTTAACTTCAAAATCATGTTAGGATTTGTATCTCAACTTCAATCAGATATACAAAAGCTGAATGCAACAAGATGTTTTGCCGATCCTTAATATTATAATTTTTGTAAAAAATTATTCCACTGAATTTATTTCATATTTTGCTTACAGAAAATTATTATTAGGTTTTGTATTAATAAATTTTTTTTTTCATTGAATTATGCATATACGTAATTCTTATTTTAAATGTATGTAACTAGTGATTTTAAGAAAAGATGTTATTTTTTAGTTGTTATTGTGTTTTCGTTCTAAATAACGATTTTCTTAACTATGAAATAATCTTTGTCTTCTTATTTTGAAATTTTTAAGATTTTTAAAATTCATTCTGAAATTAATTTTAAAATTTTATTCCACACAAACCATTTTCTTTCTTAAATGTCAAATGCATCAATATTCTTCAATTTAAAATGACTTTTAAAAACATTTAGTTGCTTAAACACAAGTGAGCTAACCATCTATAAGAATTATTTTATGAGGTGATGAATTTTAAGGTTACTTCAGGAGAACAATTCTTAAAAATACAAACATAAATAGTTGTCTGATGCTGTTTTTCATTATTTTAAATCTCATTGCAAACATTTCTTTAAAAAATATTATGATTGAAAAATATTTAGAGTTAATTACATTTCAAACAATTATTTAAGATGCGATTTAAAATTTGGAACGTTTGATAAGCTGACTTATGTCTCTTATAATACAGACTACTGGAGGATAATTTCTTTATAGCTATGATTTTAAATTTTGAAGCATTTACTATTGATCCATCACTCTTAAGTGTTAAAGCTCTAAACGCTGATTATTTATTTTAATGTTCCTAGTATAGTGGTTAATTAAAGGGAGATATTACGAATTGTCTTATTTATGATAAATCTACATCTTTATTTTTAAGTTAAATTTGTGAAATAGAGTGGTTACAGATTTTAATTAAATTGTTGTGGCGACATTATGTTCGATAAAGAATTTTTACTCCTTCCTCGACTAGAGAATTATGATGCAGCGATAGGATACCGGTGAAGGATTCTAGAAGCTTGCAAAAACAAAGAATAAGGAAAAATATAGAGTATCGTAAAGTTTGGCGCACATGACCTTTTAAGGGACAAATGGAATCCCCTCCTAACTTCAAGAAGCTACATCTCCATGATTGTTATAAATGTTATTCTTTGTCTGAAATACTTAAGAGATTAAGTGGGCAAAGACCCCGGCTGGCAACTTTTGAGAATAGAAGTTCACGGCAAAATAAGAAATTATCTCATGCTTTAAGGGACTGCATTTTCTTTACATCAACTGCATCACTATTAAGAAAATGTTAAGAAACTAAAAGGTATATGCACTACAAAAATTCATGAGATAAACACTTCATAACTTACTTATTAGTTAATTGATGCTTCAATCTTAAGCCTAAAATTCCAACTGGGTAGTTTCCAGATTCAGGATTGGAAGTGGCTTTTTCCAGAAGGATCCATATCCAATCCTGCTCGAGCATTTTGAGCTTTCTAGCTTCCTGGAAAACTTGGCGAGTCACCTTCCCTCCGGAACAGCATAGCACCAGGACACGGTGTTTGGAAGTATAGCAGGAGCTTAGAATACTCAGCAATTTTGACCTGAAGTATAAAAGTTTTTATTCATTTTCTGTGACATTATTTGTTTTGTATGAAATAGAAATTTTTATATCTAAATGAAAATTTATTTTTAAAATAATGTTAAAAAGGTTTTATTTGATTTCGAGTAATGACCGATAGCTCCTGTTTGATTCACAAATAAAGCTACTCTTTATTCCTTTTATTAAAATTTATTAGTCAATTTGAAATAAATTCATTGCTGCATTTGTAATGATATGCTGCTTCTAAGACATTGTTTCACTATAAGCTGCTATAAAAATATAAAATAATGTGAAGAATTAAAAGCGAATATTATTGTAAATTTCTTAAAAAATTATCGTTCAAGACCCTGATGTATAATTAATAAAAACCTTTAAATTAAATTTAAATTAAGAAGAGTCAGCGTAAAATTTGGTATTTCAACCTACTAATATAAATAAATTAGCTGCGAATTTCGAAGTATATGAGTACATGGATATTTGGAAGTATCGTATAAACATATTACCAAAGTGATCGGTGGTTTAAATATTCAGTAAAGCATCAAAAGGACATAGATCAACAATGGTTACTACGATTAAATGCAAATATCTACTGAGAGAGAGAGAGAGAGAGAGAGAGAGAGAGAGAGAGTAGACGTCAATGATAACGAATTAAATTAGATTTATAACATTAAGCAATTTCATTAATTCATTAATGTGATAATAGGCTCAATAATTTAGTGACATGATGAGAAAATAAATCGGTGTACGTATTGCGTCTGTTTTACATTGTAGGTCATACATCTTTTAAAATGATTCTAACAGAAAGATATAAAGTAATTTGAAACTATAACTCATATATTTTTAAAACAAAATATAGTACTTTGTGCACATATATGTACTAAAATAGTCAGTTAATCGTTTATCTATTTAGTAATATAAGATTTCTTATACATATTTGAAATCTTTTACTGAATGAAATGTAAGTATCTATGTTCAATAATGTACCTAAACAAATATATGTTCCTTTATGTATGTTATGACATAGAGGCAAATATAAAAATGCTTATATATTCCATCAAACATTAATTTATATATATATATATATATATATATATATATATATAGAGAGAGAGAGAGAGAGAGAGAGAGAGAAAAGAAATTTTTATAAAGTACTTTTACTTAACTTTTAATTTATCTTATGTAATTTAATTTACAGTAAAATTGATGCAATTTACAATACCTAGCAGAAATATTTTTCCATTTGATAAATATAACAACTGTATGTCTTCTTTTTAAGTATTCGAAAAATAGAATTGTTTCGTAGAATAATAACAGTTAATCAGCATTAGAAGTTATTAGTCCCCTAATTAGGGTTAAAACTTTGATAATTCCATCAAAAGCAACTTTTTATCATATTTATTCGAAAAATATGAATTCTACTTTTTGAATAAAAGAGAAAAATACCATTAGTTTTTTCTCTAGAGTAAAGGATATATTTCAATTTCACACAAAAAAAAAGTTTGAATTTATTAGAGACAAATATTAATCCTAATTATGTGTGCTTTACAACATTATATATTTCTTTCAAATTACTTTTCATAATTCAAACAAAATAATAACGGCAAAAATATTCATAAAATGAGGAAAATTCTTTAAAAAATGTTAACAAACATTTCACTGAATTTGATTTTTTTTTCTCATAAAATAGGAACAGTAGATTAATAATTTGAGAATAAATTACTATACCTACGCTTTAATAAAAAGCCTAGTTATCTTTTAGTAACTATTTCAGATAAATGAAGGAAGAGACAAAGGAAAAGGGAGGGGAGGAAATTCAATTACTTTATCTAGAATGAGGGGAAAAACTCTTTTCAGTTTAGTTCTATAGAACGTCCAATGGACGAAAAAAAATGTGAAACGTAGAACTATGAAAAATTTTCAGTTTCATAATAAAACAAAATGAGAAGCTTTCGAGAAAAGGATTAATTATCTAATTATTTCTCATCCATCTAAAAATCTATGAGAATTAAAAGAATGAACGTGATGTATTCTTTTTTTTTTAAAAAAAGATGAGAGATAAAATTTCTATAGGAATAGATTTTGAAGGAGAAAAGACTATTCATGTTTTTTAATAATCATAGTTCTCTTATAAAAAAATTGAAAAAAGAGCAAATAAAGCTTAATATTTTGAGTATAACTTTCATTTGTGTCAATGAGAAATTTTAGAACAAACTTTAGCTACTCCACATATTAAAGCACCGATTTGTCTACTTTCAATATTTCTTGATAATCCTTTAATCAATAAAGCAGATTTGCCTTAAAAATAAAAAATAAATACATTTCGGAAGATCAAAATATTTCAAAATATTCAGCATTTAATCAACGCATTTAATTTTGATTTTTTAGTTCATTATTTTGATTTTG
>BMAW01061552.1:498049-534740 GCA_019974015.1 Nephila pilipes
TATTGATGGATCCTGAAAACAAGGACTCTCAGGAGCAATCATCCATGTACTTGGAGACGTTAAAAACTGGAATAGGTCTGCATCCGTCCTCCGAGTTGTCCAGACTTACCAGCTACACTCATTCATCTCTCGAATGAACAAAAATAATGAATTCTAGATTAAAATTATATAGATAAAATTGTGTTCAGGTGGCAAAAATAAACAACTCTGCTCCAAACTAGGATGGAAATATTTTCATTTAATAAGATAAATAATATTATCTTATTGGAATCTAATCTGAGTATAATATTCCATATCTGTGTAACGAATTTGAAGCTTTCACTTTTAATGAACTAACCTTTATATTTCAGAACTATGCGCAGTCCGCATTTGAAGTATGAAAGTCTGCATAAGATATCATAACCTTTGGATGTCGCATCCTTTCCACGTTGAGCACACGCTTCATATTATTGTCACGCCATGAACGATCACCGTTTCCCCGCACCGCGTTGTCGTGGAACAGCCACCTCCGCTGTCACCTTTCCACCGCTGCGAATAACTGCTTCTGTGAAGCTCACGTCCTTAGCGGTTGCCACGCCTCTGCTATGAATGCAGCTCGTCAGAGACGTCAGCTTTGGCAAAATTTCGTAGTGGTGTAGAAGCTACTGTGTACTTCGTCACTGTTTGCGCTCGCCATTTTCCTCAAATCTAATGATCTGGTATAATCTGTTGCAGTAGATAATTTATCGTAACATTTTATAATATAGAACGAAAATCACTTGTCTAAATTCTATGCTGTTGATTGTAACCTATAGACTCGTTGTGGAAAAAATTAAGCAAACATTATTATAACATTATAAAATATATAACTACTACAAAACATAATTTCTAAAATTTTTCTGGTTTTCAATCATTTATATATGCGAAATAAATCCACAATCAATTTAATTAGGCAGGTAAGAAAATACAAACATTCGAATTTGTAAGAGCACTGCATGGACAATAGTTTCATTTTCTCTGTTTGTAAGAACAGAAATTATGTATGAATCAGCTTTATTTCAAGAATAGAACATTCCTTGATACTCCTTTATGGGTATTACATTCTCCAAACAAAAGAATAATTTGATAAAATCTCTAAGCTTCCAAAATTTTTCATTTATAAGATGCCTAATTTTAATTTTTAAAACATTTGCTATACACTAACTGGAAAATCTCAACTCGGAGCTGTAATAAGAGAACTTTCATGATCTTCAACATAATATCATTTCTTTCTGGTTTAACACTATAACAATGTCAATCACATACAAAATTAGGCGGTAAGATGTCATTCTAAGTGTTGCGTCCCTCTGAAATAGAGAGCAGATGCAAGACATCTAGAATATTGAAGCAATGTGGTATATCTACATCGTAATCTGAAATGAGCCAAACTGCGAAGAAGAACATGGAAGATACATTTGGGAACCAAAATTCACCACAAGAGTTTGTAAATCGCTTTAAGATGGTGACTGATATATTTAACTTAGCAACAAGCGAAATTGATTTAAATGTTAGGAAGCAAAACCATTTCGAAATATAAAAATGTTCAATCTAATAATCGTCCACAAAGATCTAACAAACCGATGAAAATAGAAACAATACACCAATGTGCAACTTGCATGATTAAAGAAGCAAAACTGTTGCAGATTATTTATTTTTGATGGAAAAATGATGCTTTACGATATCCTGTTCATGAGAATTTATAGGCCGATCTGAAGAAAGAGGTTTTTCTTTAAATTGTCTTACTGCAGTGCTAAAATGGAAGAGGGACGGGATTATTTCTTTAACGGCTATGTTAGTCTCCTCATATCCATGAAGAAGATATTTAAAGGAACGAAGAATATTTTAGGACTGAGTATTCCACTAAATGCAAAACATTGAATGAAGTGAAATCTATTATTAAGATTTATATAGCCAGGTCAGACAACATTTGATTTGAACACTATAAAACCTTAGTCTTATATCCATATATGTGCGATAGTTTAAGTCATAGCAATTTGGTTATCATATTGGAATACTTTTAACTACATATCCAATCTAGTAATCAAGTGAGATGGTATAAAACTGAATCTCTGTCACAAGATTTATTCTTGTGATGGAAAAATGTATAAAATATTGAAATCAACGGATCAGCAAACAGCTTAGGATTAGTCTTTTAGTTAATAAGATATGTAATAAACTTAATACCTTTACATGAACAAAATACCTCTTTCGCACTTAATTTTATTTCATATTAAAATACACCTCATGCAGTTTCTTAAAAGTTTCTAAGCGTATTGATAAAAATTACGGAACAAAACATTTCAGCCATTAACTAATGATTAACAACGACATTTTTTTTGCTTATATCTGTCCTTGAAAGTTTGGTATTGTAATTTTAGGAGGTGTCTGTATTATTATAGGAGGTGCATTTTCTATAGGGATGCATCCCCCCCTCTCTTCATCTACAAATATTGACCTAGAGTCACTCTTTCAGCGATAGTAAAGAATTTTCTATTCTTTGCTCAGGAATTGGTTAGTTGAATATCTTTTTTTATCTTCGTGATGAAAACAATTTACGCATAGGGGAAAAATTCCTTAATTAATTACTATACAACAAAATGATTCTAATAACAATAACTGGACTCTAAATATATAAAAAAACAGTTATTTTTATTATGATAATTTTTCTTTTTGGGAGTTATAAATAGACAATTCTATAATTGCTAAATATTCAAAATATATTGCTTCTAACCATTAAACAGATTTTCAAGTACTTTGAAAATGCTTTAATTCTTTAAAATAAATACTGTTCTTTTTTATTATACAATACATCAAGTGCTGAATACGAAGCACATATTTTTTCTATTGTATTTTAAGACTTTTAAAAGCATATATTTATTGTATAAAACTACACATGAAAAATTTATCCCAACTCTTTTTTATGTTGTATATTATTAACATTAAGAGATGACATTTAGAGATGACTTCCTTAAATGTGATTCTTCACAAATGAAATTTAATCATTAATCATGAGTGATAAAATCAAAGTAAAAAATTTAAGACAATTGCTAATATATTGTGACATTCTGTAGATTACTCTTACAATTAATCATAATTAAGCAAATTGCGAAAATTATATACTAGAGTTATAAATGTAAACTTTTCTTTAAAAAATTATTTAAAAACACAATCATATAACATACAAAATTCATGTGAAATTCATCATATATATATATATATATATATATATATATATATATATGAAAGTAAAATATATTGCAGAAATAATTGTGGTGTTGCACACAATTAAAAAAGAAAGAGTAGTGAAATATGATTCCACAACGTAATAGGGTAATGCAATGCATAAATACAAAATTCAGGAAAGTCCCTAAAATTTCGATAACTAGCCTGATGAATGGAGTCCAGGGGAAAAAATTACGAAATGTTTTTACATACAATAGCAAAATATATATTTACTCAAATCGAAGTAGTAATATTATTAATAAAGAATGCATTAATATTAAATCAAAATTGATATTGAGAACTAAGTTCATATATATATATATATATATATATATATATATGAAATTATTTCCATAATTTTAAATTTGGCTTTCCTTTATAAATTTTCAAGTCCTTTAACAGTTTTTTTTGTTTTTAAGTTTTTAGGTCTTAAATTTTTAGCTTATTTAATTATTTATAAAAATTCCTTATCTGATTTCCTTAAGAATTATTTTAGGTTTTAAATAATTCTTTAAATATGTAGGTTCTTATGCATTTATATTTTTGAATTCATGATATATATTCTTAGTTTGTTATATGTAGTTTAATTTTGTGAATTATACTATTGTTGGTGTTTTGTGTTCTGCTGCCATCATCAACAATGCCTGCCAATGTCAATACCAATACCATCATCCACACACACACACACACACACACACACACACACACACACACACACACACACATATTATATACACGTATACATACATACATACATACAAAACCACAGCTTCATATGTATAAGAATTTGCATTAAATATCGGTTTATCAGTCTATTTTAGTGCTGTGGAAAATATTCTTTTCGATGTTGATGAAAAGAGGGTAGCTCTGAAAAGGACCTCACGAATCAGATAATTTTCTGCTATTGCTGCCGAAAATAAGAAGATAATGGAATGAAATTCGAAAGCAACAAGTTTATGGAATTTACTCTAAAATGATAAGTTGGTAAAATATAATGTAAAATTAATAAGGATTGAAATATAACCATAATTCTTAAATTGGGTTATTATATTCCAAAATTAATGACATAATAAAATTTATTTAAAAAGTAATATGATTTTAGAACCTATTACTTAAAATCAACAGAGACTGTGGAACACCGTTAGTTCAAGCATTAAAGAATATTTTTTCGTAGATGTCAAATAAACCATATTATCTGATAATTGATTTTGAATTTGGTGATTTTCAGACATTAAACTATTCAATAACCCGCTATTTAGTCAGTGATACAATAAAATAACTATATTTATATTCGTTTAAGAGCCCATCTCTTGAACGAAAAGAAATATATCGTAATGAATCTTGCTCAAAGAATTCCGAATAATATTGAACTATAAAAAACATTGAACAATTATTACATATAACTGAAATATGAACTGTTTGTTTATGAGGACTTGAATATGGTACTTGAGAATTAACATAGGAAAGAATAAAGTTGGAAATTAAGATACATGCCTATAATACCAAAAAAAACCCTTTCTTTGTAAGCTGAATGAACGTAATTAAAATGCTCTTTAATTCAATCTTAATTTTCCTTCGGAGAAATCCCGAATTATACATAAGCAATTTTTTTGGTTTAACGAAAATTTACGAATGGAGATGTTTAATATTACGAAGTATTATTTAAAATAATAAATTTATATAAAAAAGCCCTTTTTGTTAGTGTTAATAATACTATTTTTCTTGTGTGTTAATTTTGAACTATCAAATTCCTTAAAATTTTTAAAGATATAATATTACTTTTTTAGTTTTATTTCAAATGGATAACTTTGATATTTGCATCACAATGACTCAGACGTGTTTAAATAAAATTCAGGTTTGTTTCTTTTCGAAATTGAACAAAATATTTAGAAAGTATTCATGCTTTTTTTTTTATCTGATGCCAATTGGAAAATAATTTACTTTTAATGAAGAAGTTTAAATTCAATGGTTATCTTTATTTTCTTAGTAATATTTGAAGTTTGAAAGAAACAAAATATTTTATTACGGTCATCTTATATTTAAAAGAATTACAAATATTGACATTTATAATGTCAATAAAATAGTGACCTGAACAATACTGTTTAAGAGGTGCCATATATTCTGATTCAATTTCTTTAAAACACTTAGCGGAAAATAAGACTTAAAAATATAATGAAACAGCTTTTATGATATTGAAGTAAAAAAACCCATTTATTCTTTATTTTTGAAGGATAATAGCAATTATAATTATATATAAGGCTGAATCTGACAATTTTTTGCATTAGATAAAAAAGATTTTAATAAATGTTCATTCGATAATACACAAAAAAAGATGGATTTAAGGAAAAAAAAATATAATAGGCGAACCGTTATTCGAGAACGCCATCAAAATAATTTTTCATTGTCCAGAATTCTAAAGAAAATTCAGATCTGGTATTGTATTTTACAGACAATGCAAGCATTGATAACGTTACAGGATCAGAAGAGGACAATATAGAAGCATGCTATTATTATTATTTTTTTTTCATTTAAAGGTGCAATCCTTTTATCTAAGAACTCATTCCTGATCTTTAAAACAGAAATTACCTTAATCTGAAAGGTATGAATGATCCTTTTCGTTATCGTCATTTAGGGTTATTGTAACTTAAGCCTGGCTCGATGCCAAAATGGCATGTTTTTCTATTTTCATTTTATTTATGGAGATTTCAGTATTCATGGAAAAGAATGAGACACTTCTTCTATATTTAATCTGATTATCTATTCCCATTTTATCACAAAATTCATTTTTATATTTTGAAACATTTTACATAGTATCTTCTACTTTGTATGCATTCTCAAATAAATTCTTTGAAGTCCATATATTATTTGCCTATTCTTTAATATAGATTGGGGAAATGGTGTTTCGAGATTTAACACAACTAACATTTCATTGGCGATAGTTGTGGCTCATTATCAATCATCAAATATAACAAGAAATCTCAAAAAATAAGTTACACTACTTTCAGAAAATTTTTGTTACATGCAATTATGTTGGTTGGGAAGCAAAGATATCCGTTGTAGGCCTCATGTGGTCTCGCTGTAGGCGAGTTTAACATGTTTAGTTTACAGTTATGAAATACATCGCCAGTAGCTTTTGTGAAGCTGTTGAAAGACATTAATACAAACTATATATTTTGCAGAAAAGAAAAAAAATTTTCACCTCTTCAGTCACTTTTAATTTTTCAAACAAATTTACCTTTTCAGTCATTTTTAAAAATGCATTTAAAATAGTTACATTTTCCGAATCCAAATACTTTTAAGGTACTCTTTCTTTGTATATTTGTGGTATTTTTAATTTAGTTGGAGATCTAGAATTAGATCACAAAAGTTATGTTTCTTATTTACTCTAATTAAATTAGGATATGGTGGAAAAATAGAATTCTGGATGATCATTGAATTTGAAAATCTAGAGAGAAAAGAGAAACATTGGTGGATAACTTATTACATTTTATGTACATAAGCATGGAATATGGTTTTAAATTTTGACTCTCTAGCGTAACAAAGTATGTTATTATATACTTCTTTGAAATAAACTAAAATCCAATTTTCCACAAAATATTATGGGAAGAAGGCAATACAGGAGCAAGATAAATATGTTTATTACCTTAATTGACTTTTAATCTCTGTATTGCACGGATTATTCATACCCTTAAATTGCTCGTTGTCTTTACATTTGCAACATTGCTTGGATAAGTAAGCCCTCTAATGACTGATGAGGCTCGTTTGGTGATTTTTTCTAGCAAATTTATCTTATGTTTACAGAGAGAGGTGGTTTAAAAATATTAAACCTTTCTTTGCATATTCAGCAGATAACTTTTTCCACAACTTTTTTTTTATTTAAACTCTGAATTTAGCAACATACGATCTGAAAGCAACATACGATCTGAAAGCAACATACGATCAACATACGATGTATGATACACTATCTACATTTGTCCCCAAATGTAGATAGTGTATTGAGAACATAGAATGAGGTTGAAATAGCGAGTCAACCTTATAACCAACCTTGAACCTTGCGAAAACCTCTTTTTAAAGAGGAAAAAGCACTTTAAGGAACACTACTTTCTTTCTGACAACGAGGAGAAAAGTGTCATTAAAGCATGGTGTTGACAGCAATCATCGCAATGCTACTCTATGGCTTTACCCGACTAGTCACATGATGTCACAAATGCAGGGAAAGAGGTGGGTATGTCGAAAAGTGAACATTAGATAGAAGGTGCAAGTAACTATCAGGTACAATAAGAATCGATACAATTAAGTAATAAATAAAAAAGTTATGAACATGGCGGCATTCTTTTCAGTCAACCATCGTGTACTCATTGTTGTTAAAATCATTTAATTTAATATATATATATATATATATATATATATATATATATATATATATATATTAACCAATTTGATTCTATTTCCCGATTAATAATGGAGGTATAAAGTTTTGAAAATTTTCGTATATTTAGTTAAACAATAGGAAAATTTAAAACGATTTTTCTAACTTATAAAATTATATAATGTTGTAAGCTTATCAACTACTAAATGTTTACGTTTCAAAATTTTAAGGATTTCCAATGTTGTGAGGTATCATGAAAATTATTTTACATTAAAATAAAAAAAAATCCCTATATTTTTCATTTTATATTATTATTAACTATGTATTGGCATTTTCAATTTATCGAAGTCAGATTATCCGAAATAATTAACAGCAAATGTCTCACTTAGAAGTGTTTTCATAGTATTTTATATAAATAGGAGTATTTTGAAGAAGATTATGGGAACAGTGAGGCGATGGATTTCGTAACTTTCAATTTTTTATAGTTTGAATTGGTATCACATCCTTCAAACTTTTCCAATACAAATTTTAAGAAATGTCAGATTCAGGGAGAAAGAACTCCAAGTTTCTTCAAGAATCTTTAGTTGCATGTCTTGAGCTTGGAAACCTCCATCAAATAAGTCGTAAATATACTGCATTCTATTTCACACCAATTTGACAGTGCAGAAAAGGCTACAATGGACGATTCACAATCATTGGTGTGGTGTGGAAGCTTAGAGTGGGAGGTGTTTGCTCGTCACTTGGCACTTTCCTCACCAAACTTCCACACCATGTCAATGGCTGTGAATCATCCATTGTAGATTTTTTTGTATTGTTAAGTAAGAGTGAAACAGAGTTTAAAACAACATACAGTATCCTTACTGCTGTGATTGGATTTTAAAAATTCACTAACACGTGAATGGAAGAGAAAATTTTATTGATGCCCTAGAAAATCTCCCAATAATGATTTTCAAAAGCAATGTCAATAGATTTTCTTCTAAATCCGGAAATCATTTCAATTTTTCTTCTCGATTTAAATGATTTTTATTCTTCAGAAACCTACATGGAAAAAGCATTTTTTTGTTGTTTTAAACATAATTTAATGATTTGATTTCGAAGGAACTCGTAAAATGTTAAATGTCTCCCGTCATTTAAAATTTTATGCGGGATTGTCATTTTATTACTTACAGTTTTATGTGAGATATTTCATGAAGACATGAGAATTCTGTGACATGTTTGAAAATGCTTCTCTTATCGAGAAAAGTGAACACTTTAAAAGAAAATAACATTGAAAATGAAAAATGAGGAAATAAAGGTTGCACTGCTTTTGTCTCTGTAAACGATCTTCTGAAATTACCTTTCTTCAATAAAGCACTTTACAAACTTGAAAGCTTCGCCTCTTGTTGAGTTTTTATGGTGAAAGACTTCACATTTGTTGTTAAAATAGGCTATAAAACCACTACCCATGTGACAAGTACATGTATGATGTGATTAAAGAAAGAAATTGTTAAATTTCAGAAAGTTACATGAACGAAGTTAAATATTTAAAATAAGAAAAGAAAACTACATATTTTTGAGTGCAATATGTGTAATTTAATAAATTCAATAAGTTAAAATATCATTTAAGACATTAGAAATCAGATAAAACATTTTCTATAATTATTATCAAAATACTTAAAACCCATCAGCGTATTCAAAACATTAACAATCTTAATCTAAATTTGCTGAGAAAAAAACCCAGAATTTTAGTAGTTAAAATTTTGCTTCTCTAAGTATAATAAGGCTCGTTTACTATTTCATTGGAGGAGTTCAAAATTAAAAAAAAAAGATTTTTTTTATAGTAGTCAGTTATTAATATTCACATAAGAATGTGAGAAATGCGTATTTCATATTGAATTCCAGGAATTACATGACACTTATGCCTGTATATGTATTACTACAAAAATTAAACGTGATAGGATAATATCCATTTTGTTTTTACTGGTTGCTTTATTTACATTAGAATATTTATATATGCGAATTCAAAAATATTACGTAAAAAGATTAAAGCCATTTACTTAATTTTGATTTTAAGTGACAAATATATGTTATGAAATATTGAGAGGCAAAACAAAACATGTCATAAAGTACCATTATGTTACGGCTGCCAGACGCCCTGTACCACATAGACTTGAATTGTCTGTATTTTCTCCATTTTCTTCATTGGTACAATTACCATGTATAGAAGAAACACGAGAAAAGTCTGAATTATCAACATCATTTAATCCATCCTTCAGACCTAAACATAAGGCAACAAGACACTAAAATTTAGCAAAAAGAATTGATTTAGTCAGAGATTTGAATTATGTGGCTCATACATGTCGATATTTCAAGATGAATCTCCATACTTGTGAAACGTTTTTCCCACAAAAAACGTTCTGGTCTGCGTACTTCAAAATTGGAGTAAGTTTCCAACTGACGCGCCTTTTTTTTTTTTTTTTTTTTTCGTGCTACGCGGCATTTGTTGCTATTTATTCAAATGAAATTGTCATCGTTTGAAGCAAAGGAACTTAATTATCGTCAGCGCAAGCTTCGTATTTATTTCGCAAAGTTATCATGTATGGTGGAACAAGTATAACTTACTTTTTGAACACTCGTTGTATATAAATTTTTAAGCTCATGAAGGTTAAAAAATTGAGAAACTACATTTTTTTAAAGATTTTTGTAGACATATATTTAACAGTTATTCTAAACGTATATTTACATTAAACATATATTGCGAAGGGACCGGTTCATGGGATTCAAATCTCCCCCTTCCTACACCACAATGAAATAAATTAAAACAAATTCAACGTTTTCAACTCTTTCCATCTACGATTCAAAGATTAAAAATTTGGATTCCTCTAAAGAAAGCTCTGCGTGAAGAATAAATGAGTTATCCAGTTAATAATCGTAAAATATAAATACTACGTTTCCACACTAAATTCAAACATATTTTTATCTGGTACTATTAAATGTCGAAGATATTACGGAAATTTTTTATCACTATAATCTATCATAATTAAAGGGAAACTTTTAAATAAATCTATTTATTTGAAAATTTCTAATCTTATAAATTTTAAACAACACTAGATGCATTATAATTTATATTTAAGCTCCGTATGCATCTTGTGTAATTAAGAGCAAAATCCTACTTGTAGTAAATATTTCACTAGTGCTTGCTGTAACTCTATTTTGGAGAACGTGAACTAAAGATAGCTTTTAATTAACGACCTAGTTATCGGAAACGCGCAACTCGATTTAGATTTGCCCATGGGAATAGTTTGAATTACGCTTTCAATCTGAACCTTAAAAATACTGTTAATTATGTTAGCTATGCTCTTGGCACAGCTCACCTTTCGGTATTAATAGAACCCTTAAAAAGTTATTTGGTAAAAAAAAGTAAAAGCCTTTAGTATTGCGTTATAATTTACGTATAAATTTTATCGTGTGTGTAAATTAACTCATGGATTTTTAAATGGGTATTTTTTCCCTCAAAACTTCTGTTAATTTGCTGAAACAAGAAAGGGTTTTTATCTATGAAGATAAAAATAATTGTAAACAAGTTAATCAAAATTTGTTTTGAATTTAATGGTTGAATAATCATGCCATTAAATTAAAAAAGGCGGGTATTTTTTTACAACATTTATGAAAATTCAGTTCATCTTTGAAAATTATTTGAATTATTCATTAAATAATTTTGTGAGAAAATATTCTTTTGTTTAAAAGAAAATATGCTTTTGCTCTTCTAGAAGCTATAACGAGTTAAAAATGTTGATTGTATATATTTTTAGTTTGGTATAACGTTTACATTTCTTTTTATTCATTTTTAACTACCAAGACTATATTGTTATTACTTAAAAATTTCTAGAAATGACTTGTGAGGTACTCTAAAGAACATACAAAAAATGATGCAAAATGCTGTAAATAGATTTTAAAAGAAAATTACACGCAAAAGTATTAATTTTAATAATCAATTATTTTCAGCTTTGGAAGAAATCAAGACATTTAATCAAATATTGTAGAAGGAAAGTCATCGGTAAATGGGTACTGAATGATTTCTTTTGTTAATTCTCTGTACCCGTATCTGTATTCAGTAACTTAATCTAAATCCATCAAAATATCTGAATGAGCTTTGATAAAATTACCACAGATCTTCAAAATACAAAATAGAGAATAAAGTTGCAATGATGGTAACTTTTTGATGATAATACGCACACCATTATAGTGTAATACAGGTCGTTGAAAAACAAGCTAAATTGCTAGTCTCTATATTTATAATAAATTTCATATTCATTAATGTAATTTAAAGAGTAATTGATTATCAGTAAGCTATTAAATAATATTATCCATAAGATATCAATCAGTAGAGAATATTCCGTATTATAAGTTACGATTTGGTATCAGTAAATAATAATACGTTAGTAAAATGCCTCATAATTTACGGTGATATATTTTAAATTCCGACCTGTAATTAAGAAAAATTATAAGAAATTCCTAAGCTATCATATTGTTTTTACTCTCCCTGTCGCTAAAAGGATAACAATTTTCTTCGATTTACCATATTTGGACAGTTAACTTTCGAAACTTTATAAAACAATTTTTCTTGGGTCACTTTCAAATTTTAAAACACATTATTGTCTTGTAGTACTGCCAAATGAACAACATATTCTGTTCGGATGAGGATTTATTTTTGGAAAAGTCCCAAAAAGTCTTCAGTATTTGCCAAATTTCAGCTTTAATTAACATTCTTATACAATATACATTTCTCATCAACAGTCTATTTGGAACTTACTAATCTATTCAGTTTTCGTTCAGAAGTATTATTCGAAGAAGAGTAGATATTACGGTTTTCTATTTATTTCAACTACCATTCACAAGACTTTCGAAATTTTCATTTTTACAAGAAATCATTTGATGAGTAGAAAATTCATTAAGTTCAAACTGAAAAATTTGAATTCAATGTATTGAAAATTTATTAAAAAATAGTTTTGAATGAATTAGTATACGAGTATACGAACTATCATTTAAATATAAGAAATTAAAACGAATTTAATTACGAACGAAATAATCCAACATCCTTAAATTAATTGCCTGTAATACATAACAAAGATCTAATGAAAAATAATGAAAAGCAGAATTTTCGTAAGGCGATGAAAACAATTCTTCTTGGCTTACGATGTCCTAAGTAATGTCTACCCAAGTAATTGTATCAAATTTATCTATTAATATTAAGCAGTTTAATTAAGAGTGTATATATATATATATATATATATATATATATATATATATATATATATTTATATATATATGCGTGTGTGTACTTAACAATCGTACAATTCAGGAAGAATTACGTAATAGCTTAATCTACACTTTATTCTTAGTTCATTATATGTTTATTTTCTAGGTTCTATGGAAAAAATCTCTATAATTATTTGATAACATATTTAACTAAATATCTGAGGCCTGATCTTATTCGCATAACTGTTAAAGTTCTACAGATTACAGGGAGTCAGACTCACACAAATTAAAATAAAATGCAGAATCGTTCTTTTTGTAGATCTGAATTAGTTCATGAAGATTTAACTTGGAAAAAAAAGTAGGCTTCAGCAAGAGATAACAGAAAAATTAAAATTAAAAACGTAAGCATTGTGAATTACAACTGAAATAACCGAAAAATAAGAATTGTTCTTTTTGAAGAATTGAATTATTTCACGTATTTCTAATTTGAAAAATAAAATAAATATAACCCTCAGCTCGAGATGAACAGCATTATTAAAGATAAAAGGTTAAATATACGAGTTTCAACTAAAATTTGCGTATCTTTCTGTTATATCGATTTCAAATTGACGCAATCCAAATCAAATCCAAGTTACAATAGCTATTGCTTGTAATGTTGATTTTATTTGATTTCTTAAGAATGGTTTTATCAGCAATTCACCACTTCAACCTTACATGACGACTGCGTCCAATAACACTGTTATACTTAAACTAACAAAAGTAATTATTTTAAGCTCTTCACACATCTATATAAATAATTTCGGAAAATGAATATTGACTTGCAATGAGAAGTAAAATAGAAAAAAAACATAGAATACTTACAATTGTAAGCCTAAAAGTAAGAGTGAACAATAAAGTGCAGCCAAACAAATATACCATACAAATTTTACAAATGTAAATCTATCATATATAATTAACACTATCATATACGAGTATAAATTTGATGTTCATACCTTTTAATACAAACATCCTCTCCTTTATTACACTTGTGTATTTTAAAGTCTTACATAAGATACTTTCGATCATAGAATGAAATAGTTAATCGAATCCTTTTGCCACTAGCTTTTTTATTGCTTGCAATGGTTTAATCAGCAATTTTAATTCTTTCAATCCACGAGTAAAAATTAAAAGAGTCAAGAGAACGGCGTTGAAATTCGAGAAGTAATCATAATTAAGCAGTTCGAAAGCCTTAAACAGCTCGAGTACTTCAATCCCTAGAGTACTGGGTGAGAATTATTTGTTCTGAAGTATAAACTCTCAACGAGTTCAACGCATTCGAAGTAATTTCGAGTAATGAAATGCACTTCTGTTAGCCGGCGAAATAATCTATATTAGTTAAGATGGGAATGACACGTACTTTGGCAGAACTGACTATTACTTTAAAGTGCATGGAATGTTGTAATTTTAAAGGTGACCTAGAAATTAAAATATTCTGAAAATAGTGGTGATTTGAATTTATTCATTTGATAACCTTCTAACGTCTTGGATTAAAGGATTATACTTACTTAGTTTTTGGGGAAATTATATTAAGAGAAATAGATTAAAATCGAGAGCTATGAGGTTTCTTAATTTTATCAAAATCTCTACACAATTCCTAAATATGGTTAGAAGCTTAATAAATATTTCCGAGAATGAGAGATGAATACTGAGTTTTAATAGTGATGCAGTTCAGTGAGGTCAATTATTGTTAATTAATGAATAATGATCTAGAATAAACAAGATAAAACACATTGTTGTGTAATTTAAACATATACTTAACTACCAGAATGAAAAAAAATTAAAATATTGAAATACATAAACAAAAAATAATAAAAATACTTAAAATAAGAATTCGCTAATATGAGGAGCATAATAAGATTTTGTGTCTTAATTAACAACCCCTAACTTTCACAAAGTAAAAAAATGACGTTCCAAATGCGGACTTTACTATATATGTATTCTTATAATCTTAGTTTTCTTTTTTCAGTTAATATAAAATTCCTACTTTTTTTTTAAAAATATTACAAACTTAGATTTATAAAGAAATATTTAAATCGTATTAACTTATTAAAATTGAATTATTATCGCTGCTAGATATACTTCTAATAAACGTGATTTTTAATTGCTTCTAAAATTTATATTAATACATTCAAAATAACAGCAGAATTGGATAAGATTCGTGTTTGTATAGTTTGTATGAAAATGTACTCGGATTTTTTTGAGAGTTGAGCCAAAAAAAGTTAAACTCTATGCTGCGCTCTATAATTACTTGCTAGAAAGTACTAAGTTTTTAAAAACATTTTAACTAAATATTATCATTGCTTTATGCTTGAAAATTCTAATTAAATGTTTATAAGGGAAAGAAAATATTAACAACTCCTATTCTTGTGTTTTTTCTAATAATAGATATAGGAACTTAGTATCAGAATTCGTGAATATTTGTTGCATTTAATAATTTAATAAGCTAAACGAAAGCTTAAATCACTGAATTAAATGCATTTTACATATTATTTACTTCATTTTGATTTTTCCATCTCACGAATTCAATATTACTAAACAGTATCAATCATAAAACATTATGATCAAAATAAAAAAGATTTATATATAACAATAATTACTGTTAAATAATATACGATTATTATTTTGTAAGTATTGAACCAAGTAATTATGCATTTGCATTTTGGAAATGAAGATTTGTTTTTTAGAAACGTTTAGAATCCTTTTAGAAATCTATGTTTATAGCGGTTCTCAAGTGAAGCTCATAAAAATTTCGAAAAAAAGTACTAAAATATGTTTAAAAAACTAAGTTATGTATTAGCAATTCAATAATTCAAAAAAAAAAAAAAGTATTCATAGATCTGTAAATAACCTAATTGAAAAATTTCCCCTTTAGCTACTAAAAAAAATGTGAAAGTATTAATTTATCTTGTAGAAAAGCTTTAAATATAATTAGAATTTGTATATTATTTAAGCAAACCTTCATCAGCTTTTAGGCTTGAAATTTATTTAACCAATAAAGACTTACAATTTGCTTTCATCATGTTATAATCAACAGTAATGTTTTTTTAAAATTGTTACCGGCTTGAATTTCAGTCAATTACTGTAACCATGATTTTGATATTTTATTATTAAATACAAAATCGGTTCTTAAGAAATTTAGGCAGCTTCATTAAAAAAATCTTAATTAAATATAAAGGAAAAGCTTTTCATAAAGATAAAAAATTTTGAATGCAGGAAATGAAAATTAATGATTTGAAAAATAAATTGAGAATGCGAAAACGTCGACCATATTTTTAAATAAAATATGTGATAATCTTAAAAATCCAATAAGTTTTTGCAAACGTGTATTTATTTTCAGAATTTTATATAATTTAACATTAAGCATCATAATAAGAGGAAAAATAGGAAAATGATCAAACTAAAGCACATTGAGTTATTATTCTCAATACAAAGCTCCATATGCCTTAGTTTGATGATTTCAGAACGTTCAGAGCATAACAATACAAAGGTATTAGTACAAGTATTTCATAAAAGTATTGAAAATATTAAAAAATAGTAGTTTCATTACATCTTATAGTAATCAGAGAGAATTACAGAAAATATTATTTGACATTTTTGAATAAAAAATGTTTGCTATTTTTGGAAACGAACAATCATATTGGTAAACATTTACAATAGTATTAAAATATATATCTATCAACATAAATTCATATTAACTTATTTTAAAAATATAGGTAAATTAGATTATTTGACTGTTATAAATTAAACATTAATTAATAAAACTGATCCTCAAGTTGTATAGAAAATATGGGAATCACTTCAAAATTAATATCAAAGTATAGCTGAATATTATTAGAGTATTTCCATACAGCAAATTTAATTTCTTAAGAGTTATTTAAAATTATTATTTTAATTGTATACTATTTACTTTATAAAAACATCCAAATTTAAATTTAAATTAAAAGAAATTAAAACGGACCAATATTTTTCAAGCATGATTGAGAAAAATGTGCAACTATCAAATATCAAAGCTTAAAACTTATTTCATGTTGAATACATTTGATTAGTACAGTACTTTCTTTTGAATTCGTATTGGGATTGATTGATTTATAAATGCAGCAAACTCTTTCACGAGAACAAGTTTCATTTTAATGGAATATTTTTTTATAAAAAGAAAAAGCTTCAAATTTTTTCATGATAAAGACATCTTCTTCAGTATTATTCTTCATGAGACAGACGTTTTTGAATAGAATAATAACTAGCTATATATATAGCTATATATATATATATATATATATGCATCGTATTCAGTAAATTTCTATGTAAAGCATCACAATTTTAATGTATGATAAAAGAAAAAAATTTATCATTTAGGAAATTTATTATCTCGCAAAAGAAAAAGTTTTTGACATCTTCTACTTATATAATGCTCCCTAAATTTTTTTTATGAATACATTACGCTAAAGAGTATTTATTTATTTTTGCTCAAAAGAGTTCATTAATATTAAAAAATACAGCAAAAAAGCATCCTTTCTATCATCTCAACCAACTCTCAAGGTGGTTAGATTAATAAAGTCCTCATTTTTGTTTGACGGAAGTAAGTGTGGTGTTATAATTGGCTATACTAGAACTAAAAATGATAAAATATTTAAAAAGGACCAGCAGTTTAGTTACTTAGTTAGCGTGTGCTGTGATTTATGATTTATACACATTCTTCTCAGAAGAAATGGTTTTTAAATAATGGTTTACTTTAAATACTTTGTTTCGCAAAGAAAAGTATTAAAATTGCATACTTGGTTTTTCAATCTAAATTTTTATTTAGAATATGTAAATTGATAAATATAAACTCGTTACGAGTAGGTTTGCTAAAAGAACTTTAATGTTTACATATTACATATTTGAAATCCCTCTCTTTATTTTAATATGTTAGGTTTCCTATTTTTAAGATACATACATACAAATGTAAAAATATTTACCTGTTCAATATGTTTCGTAATTTTTTCTCAAAAAGTGTCATAATCGAGAAAAAACAATTTAAATGCAAGCAATGCAGTATGTTCAAAAATCTAAAGTTACACGAACCATAGATTTTTAAAATTTTTATATACTCTTAAAGCAACTCGTATTTTTACTTCTTCAGAAATAAAATATGAATACTACTGACTCACAATTCATTCAAAATTAATTTTTTACTTCTGTTTTTTTAAGTTCCCACTATTAAACATTTCATCAAATTCATTAATTAAAATCAAACAAGGTAGTGATTTGTAATTAACAATTTAATAATTTTAAATTAGTTGCATTTTTCACTTAAACAAACATTTTTCGCCATAAATAACTCTTTTTAACACCAAGACAATGGGTCATCGAGATAAAAATTCTCATTATTTCGCAGCCGTAATTAGGAAAAACAGAAGCTTTTCTAAGTTTATATATATCTTATCATTTTTCTTCCTTGACAGCTTCGGGTAATTTAAAAAAATAATACAAAATGATTGATAAAAATTCTTTCGACTAGTCCTGATGAGAAATGCTGTTACCCGGGAGCTAATTGCAGTGTCATTAATTTGAAAGTTTGTTACAGGCTCTGCGCGTAATTTGTATTGATTACTTCGACTTAACTTGAACCACTATCACAGAGTCAACGACATTTGTAATAAGATTTTACACTATTCAAAATGCGAAATAGTAATGGGAACCGTAAATAAGCATTTTCTTTTTAAAACTAATGTTCTTAAGACAGAGTAATAAATCTAAGGGAGAGTGTTTACAACTAATATGTAACTCCTATAAGTCAGAAGATTCTAAATTATTTAAAGGCATGCATATCAGAAAACTGGTTGCAAGTTTGAAAATTTTTGTTCAAAGTGGGAACTAAAAACTAATTCAAGTACATTCTCTTAAAGTGGTTATAACAAATTAATATGGATAAAAGGATGTATTGCTTATATACTTATTAAGCAATGTAATCTGCTTTATTAAGAAAATTAATCAACTCACATTCAGAATTTTTATTACTTTATTTTTATATAGATATAAATTTTGCCTTAATTTTTGTTCTCAAGAAAGAGTAATGAATTTAAGTGATAATATTTACAACTAATATGTATTTTCTATAAGTTAGAAGATTATAAATTACTTAAAAGCATGCATGTCAGAAAAACTGGTTACAAGTTATTACAATTTTTGTTCAAAGCAGTAGCTAAAAACTAATTCAATAATAAATTAATATGGAGAAAAGAAGCATTGTTTATATACTTATTAAACAATGCAATTTGCTGTATTAAAAAAATTAATCAACTCATATTCAGAATTTTTATTACTTTATTTTTATATAGATATAAATTTAGCCTTCTTTCCAGCTTTTTTTTTTTTAAAAAAAAAAAGAAGATGTTCGTGATAGTTTTATTAAGGTCTCACTGAGAAGCAACAAAGGGCTATTGGTGACGGACCTCGTATTTTTGAACTTCGATCAAGTAATGAAGACGATATTTGAGCTGGTATCTTCTTCTTCAAACTTCCTCACTACGCCACTGTAGGGTTTGGGACCTCTCCCATATTTAACGTGCATCAGCTCCGCTACTCTGTGGGTCTTAAGTGGCATCAGGGCTCGAACCCATGACTCGACGAAAACAACTCCGGCCGCGAGTCCACGAATATAATCGCTAAGTTACTGCGGCTTAAATGTTCTTAAAAAAGATCCATTATGAAAAAATGTGAGACGAATTTGTGTAATGTTACGCTTGCTTTACAGAATTTGTATATTGAAAACAAAAATTTTGATCTTTATTTCTCGTTAAAGGTTTAATTTTTTTTCTGGATTGAAATGAGATTCATATAAAAATATGAACTCCTCACTTATGGGTTAAAAATATACTACCATTTTTATTTATATTTCATGAGGAATTCAAAATTAGATTCATTATATACTATTTATATCTCATGTATTTTATACGATAGTGAGACCTCTATTTTTAGTCCCAATATCTTAAAACAATTCATCTAAGCTTGGTTTATTTTTCACCATGCTTGAAGGAGGAAAAAAAGAGCAAATAGTTTTGATACTACTGTCAATTAATTTTGTGGCGTCTTGCAATCCTTTCAGGCTTACCACAGTGAATACTAACCGGCAGTTGTGAAGTGGTTAAACTGCTGAATGTATAGCAACAAAAGTAAGTCAAGCCCTTTTACAATAGCTATATACAGGGTCGTCGAGGAAATTTACCTAGCTCTCATTTCTACTTCAATCTTACTTCAGACTTTCTTCATTTTTTATTTCTTTTAGCTGCTCAGATCGTTAGCTGATATTTTTCTTTAGTAGTTTTTTAGTGTCTTTTTAAATAACTGAGACGCTTTTGACGAGGAAAAACGAGCTCTTTTATTTTATGTCAAATTTAAGTAATACTCAGTTTTTAAAATTAAAAGCAATTCAAATCATATTTTAATATTAGGAGATCTATATAAAATTATGTATTTGTTTATGCAAAGAAAATTCAAGTTTTATACTAAAATAATTATGTATGAGTATTTAATAGTCAATAACTGTATTTACATTTGTAAATAATATATTTGCAATTATGTATATCTTGAAAAGAAATCTACTGCATTTATAACTTTGAAAATTTGCCGAGCTCTTATAAACATGATGTTTTATGCATTGAAAATAATTATAATTTCATAAATAAATTTTTATGATTCATATGTAGTCTAAGTTTTATACAAATATTGAATAACAAATATTTAAAATTTGTGAGTGTTTATTAGAAAAAAGTATGTTTATTATTTCAGAAATACTCGTAATTTCATTTCATAAAGGACAAAATATTAGCACTATGGATTAAGTAGAATTTTTGGAGAGAGTACCGGAATTTTACCACCCCACCCCCCGAAAAAAAAAAAAACCCAATTTTGAGGAAACCGCGTCATGATCCCAAGGTAACCTAATGACATTTTTCTTTCCCATTACTGTCCGGTAATCACGGGGATGCACCCTCGGAGTTCTTAATCATTCTTTATATCCGACCCTCCTTCTTGTTAATCATTTTCAGTTTTGTTTTCTTACCTCTTTTTAAGTCTAGATCACAATTACAAATGGTTTGCGCAGTATAGTAACATTTAACATTTGCGTCATGAGGCCCATGTTTTACCTCGCATCAAAAATACTGTGAATACCAACCGACTTTGAATGGGATGGTGGAAAGGTTTCACCGTCTTCTGAAAAACTTTATTAGATGTAGTGCCACTGAACGGTGAACTAATGTTCTTTTTGTTGTCCTGATAGGTATCCGAATTCTGCCTGAAGGAAGATTTAATAGCTGCTGCTGCTGAATTACTGTATGGCAAGCCCTTACATCTTTCTGGAGAGTTCCTTTGCTCTTCAGGGGTAAATCCTACAATTCCAACATTTATCCTGTAGATAACATACGAACTTTGCATCATGTTTCAGCTTCAAATAACTTAGTCAGTGAAGTAATTATCCACAAAACTTTCGCCATCGCAGTCCATATTTTTATCCCTTAGAGATGTAGTCCTCAGACCTTTGCTACCACCCTATAATGCTCGTAGACCTTATCCGGTTCTGTCTCAAATCCGCCAAGCTTTCACTTTGGACATCCGCGGTAAAATGTAGATGATATCAGTGGACAGAGTCAAGCCTCTATTCCTTCTGAATGACAAGTTACAACCTGCCGTCCTTAAAACAACAGTACAAGATCATCTTACATACAAGGCACCCTGCGGTTTGACCACTAAATTCCTGTTAGATCCTTTGGTCTGGTCATGACAGACCTTCGGTTTCAAAGAGTATGAAGTCTCCTGATCTTTTCACGCTTACGTGAATATCAACCGGAATTTGAGAAGAGGCTTATCGATTAATGTAGAGCAATAGATGTGCGGTCTTTCTTTTAGCTGATGATACTTTGATGCTTTTTTTTTAATTAAATTTCTTTTGAATACCTTATTATTAATAAACTGTTATTGGTGAAACGCGTGACTTGTTTTTTAACCTTCTGACATAGAAATACTTTTAGTACAATCCTCAGTAATTTTAAGACACTTTGCATAATATTAGAATTTTTGGAGGATTTATGAAGGCTGCACATCAAACTATTTCGTAGAATATCTCAAATATTTTCAATAATTAAAAAAGTAACAAAAGTTAACAATTATCTCTAGTAATTTGAAAACATTATTATTATTCTACACTTTTTTAGAGCAATAGTAATGTTCCAACACTACTATCTTATAAATGTAAGGTTTAATGTGATCGTATTTATCTGTAAAATATTGAATAAATTATTTGTAATACAGCGAGATTTTTAATCTGCATCCCTAACAATATATTTGTTGTGAGATCTTTTATGGCACTAAACATTATTTTATAAACTTAAAGAATTTAAATATCGAAAAAAATATATTTATACTTTAAATGAATGGTGTCTGAGACATTTGGTTTCATTAAACATCCCACAATGCTCATTCAATTATGTTACAATGGACTAATGACACAGTTATGAATTTCACATGAATATAGATCACAATAAATAAAGTGTAATTTTTCTGTACAGTAAATGGATTATATTTTTTAATTCAATTATTTCTTAAAATCATTTTAATTTGAACGTGTTTCCTTAAATGTTATACTAAAAGTTTTATGCAAAATTTATGTTTTAATTTCATTATTTGAGATATGCTTGCATAATATTTGAACTTCGTGGTAACATTACAATGGTAGAAACGAGGGGGGGGGGTAGGAGATATTTTTTCAAATATATGAACTTTTTATTACTTTATTTATGTACTTGACTTGTGTGATCATTCATTTAAAACACAATACAACTATTTTAGCTGGTTATGTTGTGTGAATAGAATCTTCGACTTGATTGACTACATATTAATATCAACACGTAGGCTATTGGTGATGGACTTCGTAATTTTGAACTTCGGTCAAGTAACTAGGAAGGTGTTCATACTATAATCTAGTGATTAGTTCTAATTGTGTTCATAGTATGATTTAGATTTATAGATTTTTCTCTATTAACAAATCCTCACATATGTGCTCCGAGCTAAACGTTTGAATATGTTAATACGTATATCAAGTAAAAATAAATTTTCGAACATATTTATTTGATGTTTACTATTGATATTATCACTGGATAAATTTTTTAAGTTGTTTTTATTTAGTTTGTGCAGCAAAAATGTATGTATTAAATTAAAAAATTAATTCAACACATTATGAATGATAAAAGAGCTTATTAGTGGGTTTAAAACGTTTCTGTGAAGTTTGTATAATAATATCTCTGTTCCAGAAAATGATAATTGACTTGAAAAATAATTAGAAAAAAATTTCTGCATAAGGTATTTAAAATTAAACAAAATAAACATGTTTGACATTTTATTCATAAAATGCAATTAAATCTTAAAAAATAGATAAATAAATTTTAATGGTTCTTTGTTATAAATTAAGGAGATTCCGGGAAATAGAAGGAATTAAATTTTTTGTAGTATCAATAGAGTGATGAAAATGTAAAATCTTTATATATACTCTTACTAGTCTAATATGAATGTTTGTCTAATTTCAAAAAACATGTATTTTTAAACACTTTATTCATAGAAAATCCAATTTACGTAAGCACCGAAACATACTTTCTTCCAACAATTCAGAACAAATATAAATATCATCAATACTCCTTACTTCCCTTTCAGTACCTCCCAACAAAAGAGAATAAAAATTCTCTTTCCGTTCTATTTCTCTGCAAGTACTAGATATTGTATTTATTTCAAATCCAAAAGTGCTGATTCCATTCAAACCCTCGAGGGATTACAGCGTAGAACATTTATTTTTAATATTTACTTCCACAAATGCAATACTGAAAGGCAGTAAATCCACTGAAGGCTGACAAATATCTTGATGTAGCATACTTCTTTCAGCAGCTTAAATTTTCAAAGAAATTTTAACCATAAGAGGGAAGCAGTATCTTTAAGAAAAGGAATTCCAAATAAGTAAGCCTGGTTTCATGATATTTCTTACCTTATTTCCAATCGGAAGTTAGCGATTAAATAAAAATTTATAATGTAAAAAACTCGTGATGAAATTTTTTATATAAATAAAACATTTCTGGGCAACTAATGCAACATATCTTCCGAAATTTTATTCTATTTTATTACGTTTATAGCTATCATATATCAATACTTTATGATTTATTAAGATTTCTAAAGAAGAATTATCAAGTTTATAAATATGTCTTAAAAGGTTACGCATATTGTAAAAGTAGTACCTCTTTGTTGTTTGCATTTTTTAATTTTGTATTAATATTTTTATTTTAATTATTATTTATATTTTTTAAAATATAAAATGAGATTTCATTTAAATATTTTATATATACACGTATTTCTTAAAAATACTTTTTAGGTCCACATTTCTGTCCAATTTTTTAATAACTGAAATTTTAAATTTTTTTGTAGATTAATCGAATATAAGAAAAGGTCCAGGATTAAATCATTCTATCAATTTAGGATGATTGAATTTGAAGTATAAAGTGTTTCATAATAAGTTCTTATCATATTTGAATAATTTACAATTGAGAATTTAAAGATAGTTAAAAAAATATCAAACTGTAAAGCATATATATGAAAGATATAACATTTTGCAGAAAAATTCATTGAAGAATTTCGTAGATAGAATAAATGAAATGTATCATAGTGCAGCAAATGTGTAAACACAATTACAGTATTTACTGATATTCTGAAAAACAATAATCTCTCGTTTATGAAATATTCTAAGGCATGATATACTACTTAAAAACTACGCATTTTCAAAATAACAATTGATTGAAATTTTCAGAAAAATCTCGATGAGTGTTACCTTAATATTTTACTCATTTGAATGCGGTAAGAAAAGGTAGATTGCTGAAGGAAACTCTATTGATCTTATTCTTATGATATTAAGAAATTTGTCATTCCATTTATTTTTGTATTGGTAAAAAATTTATTATTATAATTGATAGAGATGAAAGCTAAATGAAAAGAAATTATAGTATGTCGCTTATGTGCAATACGCGAGAAGGGATAAATTACACTTCGAAGGTGATTTATGCTCTTATTGAGGTTTGAAAATTATTATTTGTAATTTGCTTCTCCTTCAGATTGAATTCTCTTTTACATGGATAAATAATCAAGAATGACGAAACGTTTCGCTTATTTGAGAAAAATGCTTTATAACACTTCCATATTGTGAGAAAAATAATCAAAACAGTGAGCGAATTCTTTACAATCTTGACATTATGTACTCAGGACTAGTAATTGCCTCTAATTACTGGTCATTTTTGGTATCAAATTTCCTGTCTTATTTACATAAACTTGTATACATAATTATGAGTAATAAAAAAAGGAGCGAAGTACAAAGATATAATTTAAAAAGGAGAAATGATATCCCCCACAGTTTACAAGATAGAATACTTATAATTTATTCAATATATTTTAATGTTATGCAAAAATGTATAAGAGGTAGAACAAATTAATAGCTATTTCTTACTATTAAGTGTTATATTCTTCGATGTTATTCTAACTGTTCTTTGTAAGTTGTCAAGGCGTTGATCGTGGTAGACATATTTGGATGTGAATGCTGTCTTCAAGAACACTGCGGGTAAACTCAATCAGTACTATTAGTTGGTCCAATTCATTCAGCAAATATTATTCAACTAGTCAAAACTGCGGAATGAGGCATTCCTTTATTAAGCTCTTATGGATTTCATAGTCCATGTAAGTGTTATTGTAACTAATACACTTGAAATTCTAGATAATTTTTGGGTTTTGAGTATTACTTGGATACTGAACGAGCTACAGATGAGAGTCAAAAAAAGTTTTAACTTTGAGAGTTAGCTTTGAAGTAATTAGCTACGTTTTTATCATACAGCGAAGGAATTTTTGCAGTATAATATTAAAAGAGGCTCAGTTATTTATGAATACTTTGCATACTTAAAAAATATTTGGAAAAATATTTATTCCTTCACTGCATGGAATGATTTCCTTCATTCTATTTATAACTAAGGCATGACTATTTTAGAATATCGTAATATTCAGTAAATACAACTACTGTTTGATGACAAACATTTAAAACGAATGATAAAGTAAGATACAGAATATAATAAATTATTTTTTCTGAAAAAAGAAATTTCAGATGTTTAAAGATGGAACTGTGCAAACCTGATTTTTAGATACAAAAAAGACAGACAATAATAGAATGATTATAAAACTGATTGTCTACTTTCAATTTTGGATTTATGATGTTTTTTCCAAAATTGCCTTATAAAAAACTAGTGTCTTGGAAATGATATTACACTAAAAGAATAATTTTAGAAATTTACGCGCAATTTTAATTAATAAAATGATGTAGGTTAATAATTACATGAAATTTTTTTTCGAAACATTGAAAATGGAAATTATTGTTTCATGCAAGAAAAATATTTTTTTGATTCTGAAGTCCTGAAAACGCAGTATTTTTATATTGGAAACTGGAATCTTCGTAACTGGAGTTATTAGACCATCTCATGAACATTCTTAGTAATTGGTGTAAAGAAAATATATTATAATGAAAAAAAAAATATTTGAAATTCTACATTATAATTCAGAAATATTTTGATATTTTACAGCAAAAGTTAATGAAACGAAATTTTGGTTTTTCATTACTTTACTTAAATTTTACAACGAAGTCAGTTATTTTAATATAAAGATAACATTTGTAACAATGGTAAATAATATAGAACGAAGGATATCTCATAAAATTTATTTTTTAATAATAAAAATACTAATGGATTACTATAATAAGTTTTACTCTAATATACTTTGAATATTTCAGCCAAGTAATTTTACTTTACCAACTGTTTATATGTAATGGAAAAGAAATATATTCTAAATATGGAGAAAAAAACGTTAAAAATAATATTGAAGATACAAATGAAAAACTAAATTAAATTACAACAGTGTTTTTTAATGAAGTTTGAAACTTTTAGGAGAGAAATAAATTAGTTATTTTTTTTTCATTATTTTCTCATGATACACTTTCGTTTGACAGATTCTGAAATTTAAGTTCATTGCAGAAATTTAAAAAGTTATTAATATGGACACAAAAGTTAGTTCAACAAACGCATAAAAAAGTATATATATTTTTTTTATTTTACTAAGAAAATAAATTTGATTTAAAAATTTTTGACAAATAGATAGTTGTATGAGATAAATTAAGAATGTATTCACTAAAAACGCAAAGTTCCCTTAATTTAAGCTTATTTCTGGAAACAGAAGGAACCCAAGTTTATCGTCAAACTCATTAGAAAGACAAACACACAATAAATAATTTTTTTAACAATCTACTGCCTTCAACAGCATTTTTATCTTTTCGAAATTACACTCCTGCTTATACAATTTGCGATCGGTTTAACTGGAGGGAAATACTCTCCGGGACGTTAATTTTTATGTTTCTTAGGGAGAGGACACGATCAACAAAATCTGATTGGTGGAGAGATTTTCCGCTTATTTTTAGATCGTTTGTGCGATAAATTGATTGGAAATGAAATAGAATTCCTTGTTGGAAAATTTAATTCCCCTCAAGGCATGCGTGTTAGTTCAGTGAAAATAATGCGAATTAAAAAAAAATGGTGATTGAATTGATTTTGAAGAGTTTTACAGAAAACCGAGTTCATTGATTTACCTCTTGTTAGATTGTATTGATATATATCTATACAAGTTTTTCCTTTTCTTCCTCAAGGCCTGATTTGTTGATTTATTTTTAAATAGGACCTAACAGATTTGATAAGACTTAAAACTAGTTTCTGTGTGTTGATAATAGTATTATCAGTAACGGAATGATAACAGTATGAAGTTTTGTAAAGTTAAAAAATAAAAAAAAGTTCCATATAATATAGAAATATACATACTTTATAAATATTTACGCTTTAAAATGGAATATAAATACCAAAATGTTATTCGATTTTCACGAATAAATCTTTGTTATATTTTTAAATACACGTATAAGAATAATTTGGATTTTTAATAAATTTAAATCAAAATAAGACTTTATTTCTATTTAAAGCTGTCTAAGTTGGTGAATGTAAAACTTTTTTGCTGCTTTTAGAGGTTTTTAAATAACGATATTGTTCTGAAGTTGGTTTCACAGCTGTCCATAAAACTTACTTAAGCATGTTTATCCCGAGATCCCAAGAAAGTTGAATTATTCGTAAAATGATGAAATTTCGTTCAAAAAATATAACATTTAAAAAAAGCACACACAAGCATAATCACAGTAGCCAAGTGATCATGGCTGTAAGCTTCATGACCGGTGGGCTCAAATCGAGTTACAAGTTCGAGTCTCAATTCAAGCTAGTGATTCGTCTTGCAAAATAATGGGACCATCTGCGCATTACACAGAACTGACTTTAATGTTCGTCATAAAAATCATAATGAAGAGGAACCGAATCAGGTATCATCCTCGTATGATGATACCGAATCAGACCATGCGTCAAACTGCGTTGTCCTTTACCATCCATAACACGTGTGTAGCTAAAAGTAAGGCGCATATTGAGATAAAATCAAACTGTTAAAAAATTCCCCATATGATAAAATTGCATGATAAACTTTCAAAAAAACTACAATAAGAATGAGTATCCATTGGAGTGTATTTATTTGAGAATATCAAAAAATGAATGTACAAACATTATAAAGAAGACACGTCAGAATCATTTAGTTTTTTGTTCAGATATGCACCATTGTATGTATCAACAATAATAATAAGCAAACAAAAGTGATGTATGAGAAATTTAATTACATGTAATTAATTAACGTCACCTAAGAAAAATCTGATACTCTTTTGGCTAATGAAAGGATAACAAATACTAATTTGTTTTGATTTTATTAACGTCGCAAATAGATGCAACAAGAACTAACGCAAACAGATGCAACAGGCTGTTGGTGATGGACCACGTAAATTTGAGCTTCAGTCAAATGAAGAACAACACGTGGGCGTGCACCTCTCAAACTTCCACATCACGCCAACGAGAGGATTCGAAGCCTCGATAGATTTAACGTGCATTAACCTCCCCTACACTACGGATCATAAGTGACATCAAGACTCGAACCCACGACACTACAAAACTACGCCTCGAGTTCCCGATCATTATTATCAGGCTAGTGCGGCTACATAATATATTCGAAGTGAAACAAGATAATCAATGTAATGTTGAAAAATAAGTTAATTCTAATTATCACACATCGTTTAATATATTTCTAATAAAAATTTGTTGCTACGTCTAATATCTTCATTAAACGATTAATACATTTTTATCAGAATTATTATTATATTGTTATGGTATTACCTTATAGTATCACGAGCTATAAGAAATGAATCATTGATATACAAAATAAAATGTTTAAATGCAAAACATTTTGTATCGAACCCTTACTACAAAAATTACTTTCAACAACAAGGCACATATAAATTCGCAGCGAATTAATTATTTTTAAAAAATTCGTGTGATCAAGTCAGTAATACTTAGAAACGTTAGTTAAGGTTTTCATTTGTAATAATACTCTTTTGAAAATGCATTGAATCATTCCAGAAGTGTGCGAAATTGGTGCCTTTCAATGAATTCCAAAAATAAAGTAGTTATTAATAATATTAGTCAGATTTTCTCTATCTCTTTATATCTAAAATGAGAAATTGTCAATATCAAATATGAAAGGAATCTAGAAATTAAGAGCTGGGTGGTATCAAAATTTGAAATTCTGCATCATTTGAAAAATAAGTAAATAATCGAAACATGAGGTAATTTGATGGCTGATTGAATGATGGATAATGAAAGAGTTCCAAAATAAATATCACTTAATTTTTTGCTGCATCTTCAGAAAGAAAACCTGTGTTGTTATGATGTGCTAGATTTTGTTTTTTATTAAACAATATCTACAATTTTTAAAAGTAAAAGAAGTCGAATAAAATAGGTTTCCGAGTGTCTGTTGTTTAAATAAATTTGTCCCTTCATAATTCATTAGAATTATTAAAATAACTTTAAAAATATTTTGCGAATATCAAATCGGTTTTTTTTGTCAAAGCTTTATCGATTGCTATCATTGTTAAGAATATTTTCGCACAAAACGAATTTTTCGTTCCTTGGTAATTATCTTTTACAAGGAACCTATTTGGGCGTCTAGACAGACGATAAGACATGAAATAGTTAAATATACATTTTTCCTTTTCAATCACATGGAAATTATAGGATAATTATTATTTTGGGGAGCATTGTATTTTTAAGCTGAAAGTTTTATTCTAAGTGTAAGTAAGTTTGTCGAGAACTTTTTTTGAACTGTTCTACAAAAATGCACCTAATTATCTAACAATTTCAAAATTTAATTTAGGTACATCTTCGCCCTCATTTCTATAGATAACGTTCTTATAATGTTTCCTGTATTTGTTATTTTAATTTAATTTTCATAGCATGAAATATTCTATGTATTTATCAGCTAAAAGTGTACTTCCAATTTTTGTGTTCTTAATCATAAAATGAAATCAATAAAGATTTCTAAATTTGTAATTTTTAATGTTATTAAAGTTTTCATAATACCATTTTCAATAATAGGATTTTTTTTAAAAAAATTATAAGAAGCTAGTAGAACCATCTATTCTAATATGAAATTCCTTTTTTTTTCTTACAGAATGTTTCTGTTAAAACAGAAAATTACAAGTTAATGAATTTTGAATTCATAAGTACAATTTATTTATTCATACAGTAGGATATAACATATGCACTCTCAACTTAAGTAAAAAAATGTTAAAATAGTAGTTATAAATATTTTTTACATAATTAATATTAATCATCCCATTTCAAATGATTTACATATTTCGGATTAAAATAATGCGTGATGTTTTACGTCTACAATTATGATTTACGGTTTACAAAAATTACGATCTACTAAATAACATTTCACTTATAAGTAAAAAAGTTTTCATTAGATTTGGTTGATATGAACTTTTACTCTCATAGTGTGACCTTTTGATAAATCTATATACAAGTACAAATCAATATAAATAGAATCGTATTCCTATGAATCATAGCACATGTAATTATTATACAACATTTAGATTAGCCATATTATTCCGTAATCCGATCTGATTCTAAATTAGGATGATTATAAGCATATCCAAAACTGTCGTCGTTTGTTAAAACTGTAAGTTGGAGCTTTGTGGTTGCACCTCTATTAATGACATATGATAAGCTTTGAATTATTGTATTTACAAATCCAAATTAAATTATTTTGAAAAATATATTGCATGCTGTTTCTAATTCAAACTGCTTTTATTAGTTTACATATAAAATACTTAGAACATCATTACGTTTCATAAAATCTTTTCGAAAATATATGTCTTTATTTATGATTGATCATTTTCCTATGACTTATTCTTATTAGTAATTCTAGAATACTCAGATAAAAATAAAGATAATACTTTAAAAAAGAATGCTTGGTTTTTGAAAATGTGAATTGTTTGTTTACGTACTATTTTAAATTATGCTTGATGCATTACAAACCTCACTAACTTATTCATAAACCAATTAGTCTACAGTTTAAAGGTTAGTTTTGAGTTTTGTTTCATTTTTTTAGTAGTTTAGCATTGAAAGTTTAACAATTGAAAATCGAAATACGATTTAAGTAATACAATATAAAGTGGAGTATTTTAAGTCGATAATTTTGAATCGACCTGAAGAAGAAATGCATTAATTTTCATCTTAGCTAAATTTTCCATGCAGAAACTCTTAAGATATTTGGCGACATGTGATCACTCAACGTTCAAGCCTGCCGTCCCTTTATCACTATGAGAACGAGCCGGCCATTCTGGCAAAAAAACCCAGCTGAAGTGGTTTAAAGCCAAAGTGAACTAAATTCTTTTAGCTACCCGTTGTTGAAGTTAGCACCGGGAAGCAATTGTGAGAAATGCCTCACGCAAATTAAACTTTTCAAAATTCTTCAATAATTTTTTTGGATTAATTTGTTCCCCTTTTCTGGCAATTTTTTTAGTACCTGATTTTCCATTCAATGAAAAATTCAGTAAAATTCAAGATTCATCTTCCATTTCCATGTATATCTCTTCAATTCACCAAGTTTAAACTCCAATAGATTTTTCACAGACTAACTACCCAGCATGATAAATCTTCTACTCACAGCCATTCTTCTACACAGCTTCAATATACGGACTTGAAGGCCACGAGTGGCCTAGGCGCACGCAATCAACATACATACACACATACATACATCGTGAGAGATGAATCGCCGATCATGCCACTTGGTTCTCTTCTCTATTTCAGGCTTTTTTCTTGTTTTAGCTGGTTGGGTTGACAGCTTGTGTTTTCCTTGATTTAACATTTTGTTAAAACATTTTTAGTAAAAATATTATTACTGTTGGTTATTTGTGTTTAGCCTTCTTCTGAGAAGGTTAATCACCTTCTGATCTGGAGTCGGTTCACCATGGTCACTAATCCCAAAATAGTTAATTCCATATGTATTAAATATGTGAATTTTTAGCAGAATATATACTCAGAAATTTATAATTTCTTCGTTCCATAACATGTGCTAAATCTACGAAATTAGTCACAACAACAAGAATTCCCTACAAAAGATAATTCTGTCATAGATGCTCTTTTCCAATTTAAAATATTTCGGAATACCAAGATTACAGTTTTACAAGTGAATGCAAATGTAAACACCATCAACTTCTTTCGTCATCCAATTTTTTCTTCACTTTGTAGTTTTTGGAAAACTTCATTTGAATATTTTGCTTTATATCTAACTTTTGCCTATTTAGCTGATCCGAATGCAAATAATTTAGTCATATTAGCATGATAAGAATAAACTCAGCAATTTTTAGTTTTTGGACTAAAATTTTCTTTCTTTTTTTAACTTATATATATATATATATATATTTCTATGGATATTTCTGAAAAAAAAACAACACCAATATATATCTCTTTATACACACACACATATACAAGGTGTCCCAAATGTAAGTTGGATGACCTCGTGCCGCCGAAGCAAGCCGCTAGCAATGCGCGTGCAGTGACGGGAAAGGAAGGGGGGGGGGGGGTTGAGAAGTCAATGATACTCTCCGTTAGTTGCTTGAAGACTGTTCTACAGTGCTCGTTGCTGCCAGTTTAAACCCTTGTTTTAGTGACTCGTCGGAATTTCAAAATGTCGCGTTTCAAGGACCAGCGTTACGCGATAAGATTTTGTGTTGCGCTCAAGAAAAGGGGCGTCGAGACCCTTGCCATGCTGAGAGAAGCTTATGGCGATAATACCATATCCGAAAATATGGTTTTACAGCTGGCATAAAATGTTCTTAGAGGGCAGAGAGGACGCCGAGGACGAAGACTACTCTGGACGCCCATCAACGTCACATTCTGATAAAAATGTAAAGAAAGTGAGGGACTTGTTGAACTCTGATCGACGCCTGAGAATCCTGGTAGATGAGTGTAATATCCCTGAAGGTAATGTGCACCGCATTATTTCGCACCGAAGATTTAGACATACGGAAGAACTGAACGAAGTTGGTCCCCAAGGTGCTTTTCAATGAACAGAAAGCTGCTCGAGCATCAATCTCGCGTGATCTCTTGGAGCAGTGGGAAAGGGATCCACATTTTTTGGATAATGTGATTACGGTTAACGAAACATAGATTTTAGAGCACGACCCGGAGTAAAAAAGACAAAGTGCTAAGTGGCACACGCCAACTTCTCCGCGCCAAAAAAAGGCGAGAATGAGCAAGTCCCGTGTGAAGGTCAAGGTCATCCTCATCGGGTTTTTTTTGACAAAAGGCACTCTATATTCAGAGTTTATGCCCCAAGGACAAACAGCGAACGATCATTTTGAATTGGAAGTCCTGAAAAGACTCCACAGTAAAGCGAAATGCGTTGGGAAGGAGATCGGCTACACTTGGCGTCTTCATCATGACAACAGACCTTCGCCTTCATTGTCACTGAGTGTTTGGAGAAACGCGGTGTGACAGCACTGCTCTAGCCACCGTAGAGTCCCGACTTGGCACCAGCTTCCTGCTCCCGAGAATCAAGATGGAACTCAAAGGACTCTGAAGCCGTCAAAAAAGCTACAACGAGGTGCTAGAAAGAAGGAGGTCTCCTTAGAGGGTGCATTCAGTCCTGGGAAAAATGCTGGACAAGTGTACCGACGCTACTGTGAAGAATTTCAGTTGCTTTTATCTTTATCTGCAATGAATCTCTTTTCCTGTACTTATTCAATTTACTTTAGGGACACCCCCCACCCCCCACCCCACACATGTAAATGTATATATACATAATTTCCTAGGTAATGTTGTGTATACCTTTGAACATAAGTATTTTCTGATTATTTTTAATAACAAGGTGTAATTTTTAAAATCAGTTAATCGTTTCACTTTTCTTTTCTTGAATAATTAGTAAATGCAGTTACAAATTTGTAGTTACAATGCAAATTGATTATATTCTTCTTTAATATATGTAATTCCACTCACTGTAAGCGATTTCCAATAGTAATTACGATGAATTAAGTAGATTTTAATAAATTAAAAGTATCGATAAAAGGATTGTTGATTAAAAAAAAGATTTGGAAAAGTGAATGGATATGAAATCGATTGAAATTTGTAACAATGTTTTGAATAATTTTCTGTAACGTTTTGCTGGTGGGCAAACAATTTCGTCTCTAAATTTTCTCATACAGATTTTAAGGAAGTGAAATGAAATTTCAATACTTTTTTAACAAATTAGTTCGGATTCAGTATTTTTCTCCTATTAGATCAGAAATGTATATATTTATTAAACTGAACATGAATTATAGAAGATTAAAGAAGAATTTTAGAATTTTGCGATCTGAATGAGGGAAATATAATATATTTTTCTAAAATAAATGGAATATGAAAAGGATTTTTTTTTCTCAGTAGAAAATAGTTCCGTATCAAATGAAGCCATTTCATAAACATAATATGTGGTAACAATAATAAAATATAATAGTAGCAAACGCAAAATTATAAAAATTTGGTAGTTACTATTTTTATACAATTGCTTTACTATAATTTTAGAAAAAAACATTTAAAATTTAAAAGAAATTGTAATTTAAATAAAAATTGTTTTTTTGGGAAATTATCAGTGACTTGTATTTAAATATTCCATTTCGGAAAAAAATACTATATGCAATTGTAAATTTTTATTTCAGAAAACTTTAAAAGATATATTAATACCATTGCCAAAATTATTAATCTTTTATTTTTAGTGATTAAGTATATCTTCGTAAGGTGCACGAGAACTGTTACATTAAACAATACATAAATACATTTGTTTTTTTTTATTAACTCTTAATAAAATAGGTTTAGAAATGAATGGTTTATTACAAATTCTTTGAGATCAAATTATCATTCTTTAGTTGATTTGAGACAAGATTGATGAAAAAACACATCTGTTTCTTAAAAGAAGAAAAACAGAAAGTAGCCTTTTGGTTTTAAATTCCTTAAAAAAGCCTATTTTGAACAATTTTGTTTTGCAACGAATAATTAAGAGAATTTTTCATAGAAATATGAGCAACGTTTTTTTGCTTTTTATGATTTCGCTGACGCATTGAAATGAGATGTTCCGCGACACAATGGGAAAGCTCACCCAGCCATTTGCAGCATAGAAAAGCAAGGGATGATTTTATTTGTTGACGCGGTGACGTCAATAGCTCAACGCAAGTACTCCTCCAATGAGGATGCAGTAGTTATTAGGCGTAGTATTGCAAGATTAATCGATTTTCTGAATAGCAATGAAACGTGAATATAACAAATGTAATTGACCGATGCATATATGTGAATTTTAA
Organism: Nephila pilipes; assembly: GCA_019974015.1. Classification (NCBI taxonomy): domain Eukaryota; kingdom Metazoa; phylum Arthropoda; class Arachnida; order Araneae; family Nephilidae; genus Nephila; species Nephila pilipes. Next base: position 533,782 of record BMAW01061552.1, read on the forward strand.
TTGCACAAGACCGGGGGGAAAAATCTCAGTGCTTTTAAACTTTTCTGTTCTTGCATTATGAATTATTTCATGGTGTTCAAATTGATTGCATTTTCGAAACAATTCTTTCAACTACTTACAATCTTTATTGTAATTTTTATTTAACAGATACCTTGCAAAAATTATACGAGCTGCGTAAAATACTCTCATGAATTTAATGAATACTTATATCATTTTCCAAAGAAGTGGTAGAGAAATATTAAAACACTCTTTTGCTTCACAAAAATAACAATAAAAAAAAGGATAAGATATTCTTTTTCTTGAAACATATAATTTATTTAATTTATTTTTTATATTAGCATATTAAAAACATTAACTGTAAAACAATAATTTGAATTGAGAAAAAATGACTATGTGTTTTTCTTGATTTCTTTATCTTGTTTATTTTAGAGTAAATTGTCATATTTTATCTTTAAATGACCTTAAGTTGTGTTCGATAATTATATAGGGGAAGTGAAAATAAAATACCTGAACAGAAAATTTAATTTTATGTTTAATACTTAAGTAATATATTTTTTTAGAAAATTATCACACATACATATTTATACGCGTTTAATAGTTCATACACGACTAATAGCTAATAAAAATATCAGAATCTCTACACGCTTGTACATACGCACGCACGCACGCACGCACACACACACACACACACACACACGCATCATCAATTAATGCACACGCATTACATCTGGGATATATGTATCTTTGACAGAAGAGATATAGAATATATATATAGCAGGTATATAATTGCACCTAGTAGGATACATAGGTCCATATAAACATATAGCTCTTTTCTTAATTTTTTTATATTTTTCTAGTAACCAACAATATTTTCTCTTCCGTGGTTAAAGTTTTTTGATATAACAAATCAAGCAAACCAGTTGGCATGAGCAATAATGTAATGAACTGAAGTGTACTGT
>BMAW01061561.1:0-176972 GCA_019974015.1 Nephila pilipes
CTATAAAAAATAAATATGTTCTCTAGAAGGAGTTTTCTTTCAAGTATTCTAGCTCTCCGCGGGCCGGACAAAATCTGTCCGCGGGCCGGATGTGGCCCTCGGGCCGTAGTTTGGAGACCCCTGTACTAGAGTAATATTGTGAGCTTTTTAGGGACGAACTTCAGAATCCTAAACCAAGATTTGATAAAGGGAACGACACTTGAAACTCTGTATCATTCTTGTTCCATTTCTATACTTTCTTTGCCTTTGATTTGGAAACAAAATACAAAATTTGTGTCTTTCAATACAAATGTTTGACATGCATATCATTTATTCCTTTTGATGGTATATCCTGTCTTATAAATTTCTATCGTTAGTATTTGATGTATACATGAGGCTTAATGATAACAAAATTATCAGTGTAACGTTATTATCTGTAACAAAACAAAATTATCAGTGCCTTATATTTTTGCAAGCATTTGTCACAGATAATAGTTTAACAAAGAACACACTCACAAATTGAGTTAATTTAATGATTTTTAAAATTTTATTTCCAAAATTAAAGTAATCGAAATAAAATAATCATGTAAAAGGTAAATAAAAAGTATGTAATTTATATATACACACTCATGGACAAAAAAATTAGCGCACCAAGAAATAATTGCGGGATCGTAACGAAACTTTGCATGAAGGTACATGTCGGGGAGATATGCAAATGATTAGAAATGCAGCGTGATTGCGCATTACGTAAAGCCGGTAGAGGGCGTTTAACGTCGTTCTCCGTGGAGTATAAAACAGGTAACCAAAGCTTGTTTGAGTGTGCTGAATCGTTTACAAAGGAAGAGGTAGGTAGCTGAGGTAGACAAGCCATTACGCCGTTTTCGAAGACAATATGAGCAGCTGTCGCAGTTTGAGAGGGGGAAAATCATCGGCATGATGGAAGCTGGATGGTCAGCTAGGCGAGTAGCTCGTCAATCAGGCCACTCTGATTGTGTTGTGAGGAGGTGTTGGGACCAGTGGATCCGAGAGAGATGTCATTTACACGAAGACCAGGCTCAGGACGCCCTCGATAGACCAGTCGTCGAGAAGACCGCCACATCGTAAGAAATGCACGCGTACAGTGAACTGCTTCATCGGCGTCCATCCAGGCATAGGTAGCACCTTCACTAGGGGCCCCTGAGTCTTCTCGAACCATACGAAAGCGCCTGGCTGAAGGACATTTGGGATCGCGGCACCCATTACTTGTGCTACCCTTGACGCCCACTCATCGACTCCTCCGTTTGAAGTGGTGCCGCGCACGACGAAACAGGACTGCAGCGGAATGGAACCAGGTCGTCTGTAGCGACGAATCCAGATTCAATCTCAGCAGTGATGACAATCGCGTTCGTGTGTGGAGACCCCGTGGTAAACGCCTGAATCCTGCCTTTGCTTTACAGCGACACGGTAACCCCTAATATTGATCCGTGGCACCATGACAGCCCAGCGGTATGTCCATGACATCCTGCAACCACATGTGTTGCCACTTATGCAATGGCTTCCAGGAGCCGTTTTTGAACAAGACAATTATCGGCCTCACACGGCAAGAGTGTCACAAGACTGTCTCCGCACTGTTACTACCCTTCCTTGGCCTGCCCGATCCCCAGATTTGTCTCCAATCGAGCATATCTGGGATCCTTTGGGATGGTGAGTTGGGCATCCCCCGAGTTTGAACGAACTAGAGGAAAGGTTACAGCAAATATGGAACGAAATGTCTCAAGACTTCATACAGAACTTGTATGCCTCAATGCCCGATCGTATCGCATCGTGCATTCGCGCTACAGGGGGTTCAACATGGTATTAAATCCTCCGTTCTTTTGCCTTTTTCTCTGAAATAAATGTACTTTTTCTTTGATTTTCTAATCATTTACTTATATCAAAGTAGTCATTACGTATGTAAAATTTTGTTTCATTTTGACGACTCCTTCTTGGTGCGCTAATTTTTTTTTGTCCATGAGTGTATATATATTGTTATAAATTTGTAAATATTATTTGTATTTGTCTTAAAATATTTTAGACAGATCGGAAATGCTCAGAGTTTGGGCAAAAATCGCACATTCAATATTAAGAAGAAAAAAAAACGCCATTTGTAGGGATTTGGCGACTTGGCGACCTTTTGGCGGGATTATTGGGAATCACTTGTCGAGATTTGGCGAAAAATAGATGTTTCTGATGATAGAAAAATAGAAGTTCCATCCTCGAAGCTCTAGGACCAATATTAAGCGAGATAGCCTAGAACCTTTGCGAAACTCTTAGATTTTTACGCCAAGTCAGGTTCATACCACCAGCCGAAATAGAAGCGAGGAGTTGTAAAGAAGACGAGCAGTAGTAAAGACGGTCATTTTTTTTTTTATTGCTAGTGAAGTGCATAGCAGCTGTGATCTGTCTGAGATATTAGAGACTTCTGCATTTTGAAGTTGTTTCCTGTGAAATTAGCTTGATGAAGAATGTATATGAATGAATGCTGAAATCGTCCATAGGGAGAGATGTGGGATGGGTATTCCTTTTTGAACTCAGGAGCAATAAGAGGCCAATTGGGGACGGATCTCATAATTTTTGAACCATGGTCAAGTGTGACAACGACGATACCTTATCTAGCATCCCATTCTCTTAATATCTAAACTATCTCAACGAGAAGATTGAGCGTCAGCAATTTAACGAGCTTCAGTCCCTGTATATGATGGCATCTGGGCTAGAACTCTAGACTTAACTGAAGCAATGCTAGCCAAGAGCTCATTAGCATGACCATTCAGCTACCGTGGCTGCAAGACTTGATCGATTATTTTAGGTATAATCTTGTCCATGTATATTTATGAATATTTGCGGAATGGGATTCGTCTGTTCCTCGTACGGATCGTTATCTCGGACTCGTTCGTTTCGATGCCGGTTATATTTTGAAACTCGAAGTGAACCTCAAAAACTTCGTAGCCATCAAAACAATCAATCAATCAACCTCAAAAATTTACATGATTATATATACATATTCTAATGTTGACAGTAAAAAAGATGAAAACTCTCAAATTCCCTATTTTATGTTGAAGTTTTTTTTTTTTTTTTTAAATACTTTATTTGTCAGCAATGGAATCGAATTAGAGGTCAATTAGAAATATTCTGATGTTTTCGTGAAAGGTAATGTTTACATTTTTTTAAAAAAAGTTTCACTTGTTCTCATTTGCATGATATTGAAATTTGAAACTTTTTAGTACAATATCTTACAATTGTTTTCATTTATTTGTTCTTTTAAAATACAAATGTAGCAGAAACAATTATAAGCTTCAAATGAATGTAACATGATATAAATTCATTTTGTTTAGAATGAAAGCTTTAACAAATTTTATTCCCAAATAATTTTTAAATTTCTTGAAAGCAATGAAATTTTTGGTGGAACTTTGCAAGATTTGTCTCTTGTGGCAATAAACCCTACTGTCACTCACTTGAAAGTAATGAAACAATATTTTTTATAATAAAACAGTATCAAAATTTTCATTAATGGAAAGAAGAAACATTTAATTTGCATTAAAAACTGGGAAGTTGTTGAGAAAATTAAATCTAAGTTATTTTAGTTTAAAACATATTGCAAAACTTCACAAAATACAGTTTATCTCCAAAATTGTTTAATTACTGATTAATTGGGTAAGAGATATTATGTTAGTCAATGGAATGTAAAACTGACTTTTGCTAGTCAACAAATTGTTTTTTTAGCTTGTGTGGCAGCTGGCTGAAGCAAATGCTACATTTTTAAAACTAAAAGTTGCAGAAGGTTGTAGAAACCAAATGAGCAATTAATATAAAATTTGCATTTAATAGATGAACTTATGATTTGGGTGTGCATGCTATCTTATGGATTTGAAATTTTCAAATTATAGTTGATACAAGGGGCAATATAAATATGTTTATATCTTACAAATATATTAAAAACCATTAATTTAAAAATTTGGTTTGAAAAAGGGTTGCAGATTGTATAATGACAATCTGAAGCATAATGCTTTTAATTTATGGTATTGGTTACTTCTTTATAAATTTCCCTTACACGATTCATCACATTTTAATTGACTGTCCGGTGTTTGATCATCATCGCCAGATTTTCTTTCATTCATCTGTTTTATACCTATCTGACTTGGTGGGGGGGAAACCCCCACCATAACTTATTTGCTTTTTTAAAACATATTGGCCTTTTACACCAAATTTGATTTTTAACCTTTTCTTATTTTTCACTGTGTGTTTGATTAATATTTTTAAATTGTTTTTACTTTAAAATAATTTAACAAGTGTTTGGCGCAGCTTAGCCTACTTTGGCTCTTGCGCCATTAAAATCCACAGTCACTCACTCACTTCTTTATAAATAAGTAATTAAAACAAATTGCTTATGTTCAAAAGCAGAACAAAGCAAACTTTTTGAAAATAAACATTCTTGTGGAAATTGGTGAAATCTGTATTGTCCTAAATGGGGTTACTTATTTAAATTTATGTTAAAAAGATTTAATGTTTTAATAGTTCATGGATATTTCTTTATAAGATATATATTTCATTAATTCTGCTCATTTTAATCTGGTTGTTTGAAAAAATATCTTTAATAAGAGAATTTTTGTGGGGCAACATTTATATAAATATATTTAATTGCAGGATCGAAGAGAGAAGATATGTGTGTGTTTCCATAGTATTGGCAGTACCAGCCATAATGTCATCTTCATCATTTAATCATAGCTCAGTGGATCTCATTACTATTAATAATCAATTAATATGTGGATCTCATTACTAATAGCTCTGTTATGATATTATGGAAACAAAATTAATTTCATTTGAATTTATTATTAATATTTTTCATGTAAAGTGTTCATAAGTAGGGCTTTTCAATGTTTTTAGCCCAAGACACTCTTTTAACTAATTAAACCTCTTAAACTGTCAAGATTTTTTAAAAAGGATTTAGCTCTGTCAGATTTATTTATTTATGTAAACAAAATAAACATTATAATTTGTAATGAAAAAGTAAATGTCTTTTGTTATAATTAAAATTATAAACAATCAAGAAATAATGGGCTATGTGCATTCCTATATTAAAACCCTTTCATATACACTCTATAACAAAAAGGAAAAAAAAAAATGATGCACCAAGAAGTGATTGTCCAATGGAGACAAAAATTACTGAATAAGAAAATTATGTACAGAATAGAAAATGATTAAAATGTCAGAAAAATTGAATGATTTATTTCAGAATTACACTGTTACAAAGTAACGAGAGCTCAATAAGGTGTTGACCCACCTCTAGCCTGGATGCAAGCTACACACGAGGGAGCATAGAGTGATAAAACTCCCTGATGGTCTCATGCAGTATTTCTTACCAAATTTGCTCCAATTATTAGGCTAGGTCATCAACATTCTCTGGTAGATGCAGTTGCCTTCCCATCATATCCCAGACATGCTCAATTGGAGAGAGATCTGGCTGGCCAAGGAAGTGTTTGACAAGCTGTAAGACAGTTCATAGCTATACATGCCATATGTGGTCTGGCATTATCTTGCTGAAAAATAAGACCTGGGTACTGCAAAAGGAACAGTAGCAAAACAGGTCTCAGAATGTCGTCGATGTACCACTGTGCTGTAAGTGTGCCACTAATGATGACCAAAGGGAAATGGCACCCCAGACCATAACTCCTGGTTAAAGGCATGTGTGGCTTGCAATAGTGAAAGCCGGATTGGCATACTGCCCTGGGCGTCTTTGACGATTGTCGGGATACAGTTGGATGTGGGATTTGTCGCTAAACACTAAATGTCCCCAGTCAGCATCATTCCCACCTGATCAAGCCAAGCACCACTGTAATCTGCCTTGACAGTGTGCAGGCGTGAGTGGCAGATGACGTAATGGTTGGTACGAGCGTAGATTTTGCTCTATCAGCCATCTGTGAATGGTCATGGTGGACATTCGTGTGCAGGTTGCACATCTGATGGTTGATCACGATGATTCAGGCGCTATGGCAGCTGATCTGACAATCACTCCATCTTCCCGATCTGTTGTGGCCCTAGGTCGACTGCTTCCATCATAATGCTGATATCTGCCATTGTCCACCCATTCTTGCCTGTATCTTCTAATCGCCTCATCGCTTTGACCCACATGATGAGCGATTCTTAGATTTGCCTAACCTGCCTCTTTCAATCCAATGATACAACCTCTTTCAAACTCTGATAGTTGCTTGTAATGAGCTCAAATTCTGCAGAGAGGCATTTTTTCAGTCATTGAAAGGTATCCTAAATCGAATGCAACAAAAAATTTGACCATCAGATTGAGAATCGCTTCTTATACACACCTGCTGAGTGCTCAATTCCTATGTGTTGTAGCTCCCGCTATTCATTCATTAGACACTAAATTTTAATCATTTGCTTGTTCAGTCTAAATGTCTTTGCATACAAAATTTCATTGCAATCAGGCAACTCCTTCTTGGTGCGTCAGGTTTTTTGTTCTAGAGTGTATTTGTATTGTAAGTTTAATAGTGGTTTTATTCAAGCTTTGGAGGGGGGGGGGGTACTCTCATTTGAAAATAACTTAATGACAAAAGTTTTTTTTATCATTTATGATAAATTCAATACATTATGTGTTATTTTTTTTAAATAAAAAATACTTTTACTTATTTATTATTAAAAATATTATTAATTTATTTGGTACTTTCATATTATCATGTTGACCAAAACAGGGAAATAGTTGCTTTTTTTACCTATAGGAATGTCATTTTTATTATCTAGATACATCTTTGTTTAGTACTTTTATAATTTCTATATGCGAGTTTTATTGTCATTATTTAATAATTTCTCCTCTTATATGTTAATTTTTTTTTTTTTTTTTTAATCTTTCTTCTGCAGGAGAATATTGTGTCAAGGAATCCTTGTATCTTATAAAGTGTGTTTATAACCATGATACGGACATCTACTTGAAAATATACAAAAAGTACCCCTGCAGTGTAAAACTTCGTAATAAGTGAATGTTTATTTGAAAAAATTTTATTTTTGACTGCTGTCCTATTTACTTTTAGCAGGTTAAACAAATCATCATTTTAATGAGGAAAAGAACTATTAAGTGTCTGATAAAATGGTTTTTGATTGGAACAACTGTGCGAGAGAAACTTGCTCAAAGTCTCCCTCAAAGAATTCCAGGAATTTATAGTTCTAATGATCCGAATTTTATGAAACATTAAATAATTTTATAAATTCAAAGAGAACATATAATAAAAAAAGGTCATAAATAAATTTGATCATTAAGTAAGGTCATATCCTTTTGCCAGATGTAAAAATATTTCTCAAGAGAAACAATTGAAAAATATTTTGATCTGGATAATGAGATGTGGGATTTCAGTATTATACTTTTAGACTTATAATTAAATATAATGTAAATTATGGAAACTAAATTGAGGAAATCTCACTGGTTGAGATTAATGAGGCTCTGAGAGAGACATGAAAAGTAGATGGAAACCTTATATTATGCGATCTGTATAATATAGATTAATGCAAAATATTGAAACAATGGAAAGAAGTAGTTGTAGAGTAAAAAGAAAAGAAATCCAATTGTGAAAATTTTAGAGGAATAAGTATTGCCAACAAGCATCAAAAAGTGTTTCAAAGTATAATTAATAGAATGAAAGTTAAAATTGAGAGCATTCTCAGATGCCAGAACAAGCTGGTGTTAGAAGAAGAAATAATAGTATAGTATTGCATATTTTTACACTTAGAAATTTTATTGAACAGACACTAGAATATAATGCTACTAGTGATTCCCTAGTGATTCTTCTCTCTTTTTGACCCTTCTTGTCAACTAATTTTTGTCCTTTTTTTTTTTCAATATTTCTCATACATCTAGACCACAGTTGCATCTTGTTTGGTGTAGCATAGCCATATCTGGCTTTTACACCAAGAATCATCACTTTCACTCACTTACAGCTTGACAGAGTTGTGACATGCTAGGTCTTCTTTTTATTATCAGTATTGATTGGGGCTTGACAACTTGAAGAAATCAAATATTGGGAATAAGATGGGATTTTACATCTGTTTTGGAGGATCTTGGTGTCCACTGTAGCCTATTGGTCATGGACGCAGACTCGCTGCTGGCGATTTTCGTCAAGTCGCGGATTCAGGCTTTGATGCCTTTAAAGACCCTCCTTGCAGCCAGGCCTGGTGCACATTAAATCTGTCATGTCTCAAACTCCTCCCATTGGCATGGTGGGGAAGTTTGAAGAAGAAGGTACTAGCTCGGGTGTCGTCCTCATCACTTAACCATGGCTGAAAATTATGAGGTCTGTTGCTAATGGCCCTCATGTCACTTCTCAGTGTAATGTTAATAAAACCAATACAATCCTTACATCAATATAACCATTTATGCTGCTGTCAAAACTTCTTACTATATATCTGTTATTTCAAACAAAATAATTTTTGAAACATCATTAGTCGACAAAAGGTCTTTTAATAACTGATCAATAATAACTGACTTTTCATGAACTTCTGACATTCAATTATAGAAAAAGTGTTTTAGCAGGAACGGGGGGGGGGGACATGTGCTGCACTTAGACCCATTATACAAGGGCTGTCAAATCCATGCTATGAAATTTTAGAATTTAATCTTTTCCATCCATAAATACGCTAAAAAGTAATTAAAAAAACATACATGTACTTAGTCCATCAGTATGAGGATATCCTTTTCCTATGAATTTTGTCTTTTTAATTTCAAAGCATTTATCTTGTGCAGCAGAACTTGGTAAATTTATCTTTAATGTCAATAATAATATTTACAGCATTATACATCAAACATTTTTTTTTTTTTTACTTTATATTAACTTCATTTTTTCAGGTTATAATATATCCAATGTAATGTTTAAAGTTTTTCAATGATATATATGAATAGTTTAGAATAGTTATATTTTCTCACTACCATTGTTGTCTTAATTAATTTACTTTATTCTATTTTTATAAATTTAGTGAAACCTTGAAAATAAACACATAAAAGGGCTTTAAAAATTTTTAAAATTATAAGTACAATTTTTTTTCTCAAATTGCTAGCATTTTGATTACATTTTTAAAAATTTTTCTCTCTTCCCCATTGCATTTTGGTAAACAAGAGGGAGAGTGAAATGTTCGTGGGCACTTAAAACCTTTGCTGTGCTTCTTGCAATAAAGTGAATATTTTTCAAAATAGATGTATAAGAATTATTATAAGGGTTTTTTGGTCATACTACATTTCAAATGAAGAATTATTAAATAAACTGCAATCTGATATAATAGAAAGTGAAATCTAATTTAAATGCAGGAAGCTTACAGATAACATTTTACAAGTTAACAGGAGCAGTATTTCAAAGCAAGGACATCTCCTTTTGACTTGATAATCTATGATTACATAGAGAAATGAGGTTGGATGGGAGAGCTGGAATAAAACTAAGTATTGAACCAGAATTTTTTGTGTTCTAGAGTAAAAACCTTGTTTGTGTCCTTAGGATCTGAAAGAATATATGATGATTAAAATATGGTACATTTACACACATTGTGAATCTCTAGATTAGAATAACTATTAAAATACTGAAAAACTCTTACAAAATAATTGTGTTCTCTTCCAATAAAAAATTCTCGTAGGAAATAAAAAATTCTTTTAGGTGTAAAAAATTCTCTTAAAAATAGTTTTTTGTGGAATAAGTGTGTATTTTTAAGAATCCCATACTTTTTCTCTTCGTAGTAAAATTTTCAGTTTTAAGTGATTAAAATAATATTAATATTAATAGTGTGAACTATGTGCAAGATAAGCATCATTTCCTCATAAGGGTGAAATGTCTTCTTTTTTTTTTTTTTTTTTTTGCTCATTTATATAATATTGTTCAGCTCTGATGTCTTATATTTTATTTTACAAATGTTTCTGTAAATGTGCTGTAAGAGAAAGAACATTTAGATTTACAAATAAAAATTATTTTATCAAAAGTATTCATAAAAATGTTGTTGAAATTTTAATATTTTTCATTGGTTTCAATCAGTGGCTCTCAAATTTTTTTGTCATTGTTCTACGTGACTGAAAAACTAAGATTTTAGGACCCCTAAAATAGGATATTCATTAGTTGTATGTTCAGGTTTGTATCTGGGTGTTGTTCTTTTTCTGAGTTGCTTAAGTACTTCTTGAAAAGACTGCATAATCTCAGGTATATGCACCATTGATTAAAAATCATTGCTTTAAATTGTAGTGAAAGCAGTTGAAATTTTTTCACTTATACATGAAGTGGTATACTTTGTCTTATACCAAAACATCAAAACAAGAGTTATTTTTAACTTTTTATTTCAAATGTTAATTTGAAAATTTTAATTTTTATATACTTTGGGAAACAGTGTTATTTTGTATGTAATAATTCAACTAGTTATCTGCTGAAATTTGAAATTTTTAATGTAATGTACTTTTGTACAATTTTTAAAAATCTTAATCAAGGGTTGTAAACTTTTCTAAGATTATCATAAAGTAATACTCTTTACATATGAAAAAAGTTTCATTTTGTCATTCTTATACAATCTCAAACATAACAGTTCTTGAAATTCTTTAGTAATCTGCACATTAGTGTTCTTATCCTGTATTTTCATTCAAACTTTCAAAAAAATCTGTATTTTATTAAATTTGTTGTCAAATCTTGGAATATATGTGATAAAACATGTTTTGTTTAAATGTTTTATGATATCCAGTTCAACTTGTTATGAACTGGAGGCTGAAACATCATCTTATTTTCAATCAAAGCTTTATTTTATCATTACAAATTTTCCTTGTATTCTATGTTCACACTATGGCCTCAATTTGTATGTGTGTGTGTATATATATATTATATATATATATATATATACACACACACATATATACACACACATATATATAAATATACACACACACACACACACATATATATATATATATATATATATATATATATATATATATATATATAATTCAGAGTAATAGAGCTAATATTCTTTTTTTTATTATTATTATTCTAAGTTTTGAGATGTTTTGTTGCAAAATAACATGTTGTGAAAAAGAATGTATCTGTTTGTGGAAGAGAAAAAACTTTTTAAATAGTTATGAATGTAGTATATTTTGAAAAGCAGTTATAAAACTTTTTCTTGTGTTTCAGGTTTTATGATAGATACCTTAGATAGCAAAATGATTGAGATTGATGAAAGAGATATCTCTAACAAATCTGTGGAAGCATATCTTCCTCGTCTTGCAGCTCATTCTACGGTTAGCTAATATTCCAATTATTTTTTCTGATGCATGATTCTACATTTTCCTTTTGATTCCTTATTTATTTCAACCTTATTTGTCATGAATGGGAATTTTAACTTCTAATTAATTTTTTAATATTTATACTTTCTCTATTTGAAATAATGTGAAATTTGAGATTAAATTTTGAAATTTTTGTTAATCATTCATTACATTTAAAAAAAAAAAATTCAGAGAAGTTAAAAGAAGCTTTGTTGCACAATTGGTATTAAAACTCTCAATGGAAAAGCAACTGTCAATTTTCTATGTATCATGTGTTTTATGTGTAAAATTCCCCCCCCCCATCATTTGATTAGGTATCTATTTGTAGCATCTGTTTTAGGAATGATTCAATATTTATTAAAAAATTAAACAATTGTAAATTTAGATTAAATGATATTTTTAAAAAATGATCAAATTGTGTTATGTTATTTTACAATGATATAATTATTTTCTAAGAAGAAAGCATACTGAAGAGCCAAAAAACTAGTAGAGAGAGTCTTATGCAAAATTCTATGGAGTGTCATCTATGCACAAAATCTGTTGCATTCACTTGTGTGTATTAAGCCATAGGCAGGCTCACCAGTTATCGGAGCCATTTATCGCATAAGAATGATTAGAAATGTTTAAGCTATTTCTAATAAGTTGTCATAGTTGGCACTTATAAGAGAGCCATAATATTTCAAGGTTAATATGAAGTTTAAATTTTTGTGGACTGGAAATGTGAGAGCAAAAATTTTAGCAAAGTCTCCAATTTGCAATGAAGCTGCCATTTTCGATTGTCAAGAACCATTTCACTTGATAAATGTGTAATATTTTTACTGGTAACATTCATGGCTGGTGATTCATGATTCATTACTGGTGTCTCAGCAAACACCATGAAAACTTTGTTATGTACTCTGCAGCATACTAGCTTTTAAGCTAGCATGATTACATGACACAGCTATTTATCTCACTTAGGCCTGATAAATTGAGCACTGGGTCCTTGATAATTGGAAACAAGTGGCATTTTCAACTATATCAGTAGGGCCGCAGTAGCCTAGTGGTCAAGGTCGTGGTCTAGCGGCCGGCGGTTTTTCATTCAGTCTCGGGTTCGATCCTTGGCCGCCAAAGACCCGCCGTGTAGCCGGGGCTGATGCACGTTAAATCTGTTCAGGGCCCAAAGGCCTCCAAATGGCATGGTGTGGATGTTAGGAGAGGGGGTGCCAGCTCAGGTGTCGTCCTCGTCACTTGACCGTGGTTCAAAATTACGAGGTCCGTCGCCAACAGCCCTCATATTGCTTCTAGTGCAACGTTAATATAAACTAAACTAAACAACTATATCAGTAATGTGGATGGACTCATGTGTTGCAAAATGCCTGTTTGAAGCCATGTGGTCCTGCTTGTCTACAGGGAACTGAACTAGCAATGAGGGTTTATTTTGCTGGAAGTTCACTTATACCTTTAATATGTATTCAAATATCTGATTGGCCAATGTCATGAGCTCATCCTTTCTGATGAGGTACATCTATTCATGTTGATGGAGAAGGACAATCCCCCTTCGTAAGTGTTGGGACACTACATTATGCTTATGGCAACATTCTTCAAAATTTGGTGAATTACCCAGATATGAATATGATAGAACATATTTGGATTGCCATGTTATACTAAATTATGTAGAAAATTTCTAAATTTTAAAATACCCTTGCTTAGAATGCTTATCAGGCGTGGTTCCAGGATGTAACAGTCAATGTACCAGAATTTAGCAACCATAGTTGTACTTGTTTTCTTATTGAAATACAGAATTCTAAATGGCTAGTCAATCAGAAAATGCACCAAGAAGTAACGAGTCTCCCCAAAAGAGAGAATTATTTAACTACATATATACTGTTGCCTAAAATCACTAGTGAAAAATGAAGAGATGGCATTAATTCAATAGTCAATGGCTGTTCAAAAAAGTACACAGCTACAATCGATCTAGGATGTTGTACAAGAAGGGGTACTAGAAGCTCAATCATCTCTCATGCTACCTGAGGAGTAGTGTACTGAGGTTCATCCGCAATCCAGGTGCCATCCACTTTACTTGACACTTCTGAAAAGGCAGAGATCAATTACTGAACCTGAGCCTAGGCCAACTGAGCTCTGGCGAACTGCTGACAACCAACCTGTCTGTTACCATTGTAGAAAATAAAAACATTTCATTCAATATTGCAGAGAGTGCCAAACCATCTTTGATGTTCCCCCCTACCAACTGTTATCGTATCGCAAGCAGAAATAAAGAGATCTTAACTGGTAATGTTATTAGATTACATGTCGCCGATATGAAATCATCCCACACATCTGACAATGTGGAATCAGGAATTTGCATTTTACATTATCTTCTGTTACATCATACGAAGTTTATTTTTCTGATTGGATACAGATTCTTAACTGTCAAGCTGACTGTGTTTAATGCAGATTCCTGATGTATATAAAGAGATTAATGAAGTAACTATGTAGTTGGTTGATACTGTAATGAGACTAATGCTGATCAGAGTCCCATGATGTTACTATTATGATTCCTGTTTCATAATTTGAAGTTAATATGCCGGTAATGTATGGCAAGTTAGAACGTGTCGTTTTGCTTTCTTTTAAATGAAAATAAACCTATTTTAAAATATCAGTGTCTGTCTCAATCTGCTTAAAGTTATTTGTGGCATTAACTATTATCGAGGGCCAACTCGAGCCCGTCAACACCAACAAGCAAAACGTTGCCAAACTAAGAATCGATATGAGGGACCCAGTCTAACAACTACGAGAACTGTCTAACCGAACCCATCTCAAAGACGATCTTCAACACATCTCTTCTGATCACCCTCATTATATTAATGTTCCAACTCTTCTATCAGCCAATGCAATGAAGAAAACTAGGGACTGTGACTTTCCTAGGAGGGGAGGTTGTTGAAGAAGAATGTCCTCTGCTCTCTGGGAAGATGTCTGGAAATCATCTTGAGGTTATTGTTGACAACCATCCAATCCTTGCTCTAGTAGATTCCGTGGCATCTTCCTCCATCATTTCATAACCATACAGACGCTATCTTCGAAAAGCTATGTTCTTGTGTAAAGAAAAGATATTCCTAAAAGTCGCTGATGGAAATTGCATCCAGTTGATGGGAAAATGCTTACCTTCTCTTGAATTCAACTTTTGAATCCAACCTTTTGAATTTACAGTATTACCATATTGTATTCATGACATCATCCTTGTTTAGGATTTTCAGGAAGCATCACAAGCCTTGATAGATTGCAGGAGATTTGATCTGATATTCGAAGACATTTTAAGTGATACTCCAAATCTTCAAACCTTGGTCTTATATGCTATGGATGATTCCACTATACCTGCTCATTTTGTCACCATTTCCTGTGGAAACCAAAATATCAATTTGATAATGCAAGGAAATAAAATGTTGCATTTGGAGAAGGAAATTATGATACTGGCTACAATAATAACATTAAGTTATGGCAAAGGTGAGTTATGGTTTGCTTATGGGCACTGCTGCTCAGTTTATTCTGAAGAATATTGTTGAAGCATATGCCTGCTTCCTACTGGCTCTCTATAAAACTCATAAAACTCGGCAAAAGATGAATGACTTTCAGCAATAACAGACATGGGTAATCACTGTTATGCCAACACCTTCAATACTATATTTATGATTAAATCATTCAATTTATATTGTTAAGTCTTAATAAAAAATTAGTCTGAAAGACTTGGTCTGTCGAAATTTATAATTTGCATACACTCATGAACAAATATGTTTGTAGACAATTCGTCAGCTTTAGATAAAAACTGTGAGTGCAGCAACTCTCAGCAAATATAACACTACATTCCAGGCAAGACAGAGCAGTCAGCAAGTCAATTTCTCAAGTATGTTAGCTCCTAATCTCACTTTGACATGAAAAGAAAGGGTTCTTGGAGTTTCAACCAATCTAGAAAACCCAAACTTTGAAGGAAGAGGTTAAACACGACATAAATACCGGCACCCATAAGCCAAAGTCCATTGCATGTCACCTACTGAACATTGTATATTACTAGAAGTTGAAAAATGTTGGATTGTGGCATAATTTAGCCATCTTAGGGCTGTTGTTGTCTTGGTAATGGAGAAAGATGGAATTTAGCATTTCTGCATGGATTACTGCAACTTCAATCAGATCACTAAAAAGGATGTGTACTGTCTACCACATATAGACAATAAATTAGTTGTTTGAATGATGTTGCATTTTTCTCTACTATGCAACTGAACCGGTTACTGGCAAATTGAGGTAGATGCAGTTAACCCTGAAAAGACATAGTTTATCACTTCAATTTATCAAAGAGTTTATGTAATGCCCTTGTACCATTTTAAAGAACAATAGACAATCTGCTACATCACTTAAAATGGACAGTGTGCTTCTGTCACCTAGATGACATTGTAGTGGGGTTTTTCTTAATGGGGCTAGAAGCTGGCTTAATCTCTTATAAAAAAAAAAGTTACTTCACTGCCCAAAAAATGAAAATTTTTGGCCTTGTTTTTGAAGATAGTGTTCAGTCCTGACCCAGTTAAGATAAAAGCTGTCAACTATTTTCCAACTCCAAAGAACTTACATGACGTTGGAAACTTTTAGGAACTCTTTTTATTACTGCCATTTTTTTGTAAATTTTTACTATAAGGTTCAAGCATTTCAGAGCTGCAGGAAGAGGGTTCTATTTTAAGTTGGGGCTCCAAACAAGCCACTGCCTTTCACAAGTTGAAGAAGCACTACATACTAATGCTAGGGGTAACAGAATTGGTGCATTCCTTGTGCAAGTATTAAGTGGACTAGAAAAAGTAATTGCCTATGTTTCATGGACATTGAAAGCAGGGAGGAACTATTCCTTAACCTAAATGAAATGTCTTGCTACCTTATGGGCAGTGCGCAAATTTCCACCATACTTTTTCAGGAAACAATTTGTTGTGACAGACCAACAATCTCTATGCTGAATAATTAGTCTTAAAGACCCTTCAGAAATATTGGCAAAGTAGAATTTGCACTTTCAAAAGTCTATCATGTCCATTGTATCTAAGAGTATTAAGAAGCATAAAGAGGCTGACAGGCTTTCTTGAAATCTGTTGGAAGAAAACAATAACTCCTCTGAAAAAGTGAACATCCTTGACTTTTTTGCAGACCTCATAGCAGAACAGAAGAAAGATTCTGACCTTTAAAAGTCATTGTCAAAAGAAAAATTAGAATAAATTAGAACACCCTATGAATTAATTGATTGAATACTTTGGATTAAAATGAACTTTGATCTAGATGGAAAGATGTGGTTGCTGAGACACCTACAGCTTTCCACTTAGGATTTGTCAGAACATAGGCCTTTATTACACTGTATATACATATGTTAGTGAAGTAAAGCTCTTCCTTTTCAGCTAGCTGATCATTTAGTAGTTATATCCCTCTAGCAATTGCACCATTCCATATACATTTGGTCCAATATAAATCATCATCCAGGATAAATTTGCTTGAACAATTTCCAAAGCCGCTGTTGGGACATAAAGGGATCACTGTTTGTACTGACTACTTAACCTACTATGCTAACACAAAGGCATTACCTACAGCTGAAGTCCCGGAAGTAGCCAAGTTTCATTTAAAAACATGGAGCTCCAAGAAACATTATTACTGACTGAAAGTCGATGCTTCAAATGAAACTAGTTGTGGAATTTTTATAATATCCACTGAATGACAACTGCTTACCATCCCAAACTAATGTGTTAACAGAACTCTTTAATAAGACATTAACAGACATCTGTCTTAAGCCGAGCAGAAATATTGGGATGAAATATTTACCTACATTGCATCTGCATACAGCATTGCAAAGAAGGATGCAGTTGAATTCCCATTTTGTCTGATGCATGGGTATAATATTGAGATGATTACTCTTGGCACTATATTCCTGATTCACACTGAAGAAACTGAAGGTAACTATGCTATCAGATTGCTATCAAAAGCCAAAGAATCTAAACAGCTGGCAAGGTTCTGAACCTTGGAAGCACAAGGAAGGGGACCGAAGGCAGTATGATTCCAAACCCCTAATAGTTACTACATATCTGGGGACAGCATATGGATTTTCACTCCTGTGTAAAAAGTAAGTCTGTCGGAGAAGCTATTTCAAAGATACTTTGGTCCTTATAAAATCCTGTGATGACTATCCTATATAACATCCAATACTTTGATACTAACTCAAGATGCTGAAGGATAATAGAGGAGATACAAGTGATTCAAATGAAATCCTACTGTGATCCTGAAACACAGATCCAGTTTTCAGGTAACTCTATTCCAGATGAGCACAATACTAGAGAAAGTGCATTCAACTGCCCAAGAAAGTCACCATCCCATCGAGTCCAATAAGGTTCCATGATGTGCTCCCTAATGAGAGCTCTTCTGCCGAATTCCTAAATAGTGGGGTGTGATTTTTCAAGGGGAGATCAGTCCCATGAAGCTCGCAAGCACCAATGGTGCCGAGATACAATGCTCGTATACAGTTCAAAAGTTTCTGGATTCAAAACTCTGTGACAACCATGTTGAAAGTTCATTTAAAATATCTGTATAATTGTTCTTTATTTTTCTTTTTAATTTCTTAAATATTCCAGAATATTCTTTACAGTTCTAAAGCATTGTTCTGGAATATTCCTCTGCGATATATAAATTCATGTATTCTTAGTCTGGGTGAGTTCTCAGCCAAGTGTAACTGCTTTAAAGTTGTTAACAAATCACTCCATTTAGGTATTTATTGTCTTCAATTTAACTTGCTCTCTACAACATCTACACAGCATTATTTTGCCATCAGTTTGTCTCTCACTTGAGTATAACTTTTCAAATAGTAGCACATTTACTTGTGAAATTCATTTTCTCGGCTTTTCAAAAGAATAAAGTTTGATAATTTTTGGTTTAAAACAGCTATGTTGTATTCACATTAATCAAAATTCAGAGCTAGGAAAATAGATTGCTTTTGCTTTGATAGTATTTCCAAAAGAAGTTTCTTTTCTGTTGAGAACCTAGCATTGTCATACAGTAGCAAAAATTCTTTGTCTGCAATTCTTCCAAAATATTTTTCATCATTTGTGTAAATTTTATTTCTTATTAAAGTACCAAGTCTTTTTAACTGACCATGTAGAATTGTTTCACTTTTGATCAGAGCTCTTATATGTTTTGAAAAGAATAAAAAAAATTAAAAACCACTTCAGAGGATTTTGTGTAGAAATGACATTATTAGAATTAAGGGGAAAAATTAGAAAACCATTAATAAATGGTTATGTCACTTTTTCATCTTACAGCAGTGGCAATCGTATTCAATTTCTATGTGCTATTTCAAATTTCTGGCTATTGAATGAAGAAGAATGTTTTAAACTAATTTTTAATTTGAAAGTATAAAAGGAAGATATTTGAAAAATATCTCACGTGTGTGTGTGCAGAATTTGTAGATATATGACAAATTTTTTCTCTGTGTAGTTGAACTTCAGATACATTGATGAATACATTAAGTGCTGTAGTGATATTTTTATTAGTATTAGAAATTTAAACTAGCTTACATTTTTTTTAGCCTGTTAAAAATTTCTTCTGAAAGACAGGATGATTTAGAGCTAGCTTTTTTTCTAAAATAAATTCCAGTATCTTGATCATTAAAACAACTTTTATTATAATAATGTCAAACTTTTTTCATCTAAAGGAGAGATAATAATAATTCTTTACTTTTTTATATCGATTTGGAAATTCTTTTAAAAAATAAGAAGAGAGTAATAGAAAGATTTTTTTTTTTTTTTTTTTTTTTTTTTTTTTGACAAAAAAAAAAGTATTTTTTTGTTTTTTGTTATATCAGGAATTATTAAAAATATTTATTTCTGAAATTAGGTGCTTTGTTTTCCAGCATATATATATATATATATATATAGTAAATTCATTGAAACAAAACGACTGAATTTGATTTGCTTATAAGTTTGATATGCACTGCTCTTGATTTTTTTTTTTTTTTCATAACTTCTAGTATTTTGTTCTTTTTTTATAGTATTATTATTATTATTTTCATTAGATAAGCAAAAAAATGAAACATTTGTGGAAAATGAGTCATCTTTCAGAATATGATAATTCATGTAGAAAACTTATCTGCCAACATATTCACAAGCTTCTTCTTCCTTATTATCCTGAATGTAAGATTGAAATGTTTGGATCCTCAGTTAATGGTTTTGGCACAAGAGGCTGTGATTTGGATTTAATGTTTTCACCTTGTCCTGATTTTCAGTATGAAGTAAGTTATGAAATTCCCTCAATGTTAATTTCATGTTTGTATAGGATTTATATGACCTCTTTTATTAAAAAAATGACTATAATCTTTTAAAAAGGAATATGATTTATTAGATGCAAATTTTTTTGGCAGTGTATTTTGCTTCAGACTTTAAATGAGATATATATATATATAATATCAAGTAATAAATAGATAGTTATATTTTATAATTATATCAATGTTATTTCTTGTAAAAAATATGTGTAAATAATACTAACTAGCACATTTCATGAATTTTCAATGATATATTTTTCTTTTAAATTTTTATTAGTTTGATTTAATATTTTAATTACACAACAAGATAGATTTTAAAAACATTAAAATGACAAACTTTATTAATTAATGAAAACATTGCTGAAATGAAATTTCTTTTGAAAAATTAAAATCTCAAACAAGTGTTGTGCTTAGCTCCTAAAGTGATGTTACCAAATCTGAAAACTATTTTTAATTTGAACCATCATGCATCATATTTACTTTTTATTATATTTGTTATTGAAATCTATGATAAAAATAAATAAATTAAATTTAAATTAATGTTTAACTTACATCAGATATGTTCATGTTTTTTTTGGTGAATTTCTCCTTAAGTTAAAGACCCACCATGTAGTGAGGCTGATGCATGTTAAATCTGTTAGAGTTTTAAGTCCTCCCTTTGCCATGGTGTGGAAGTTTGGAGAGGAATGTGCCAGCACAAGTGTCATCTTCATTACTGAACCATGACTCAAAATTACGGGGTCTGTCAACAAAATTCTTTGTGGTGCTTCTAATATTAATGTTAGCAAACAATTACTTCATATCACAATGCCCTTAATTGAAATCAATATATGTCATCCTTGGTTTCAACAAATCTTTGTTTCCTGCTGTAGACTTATTATTAACTTATATTCATGAGAAAATTTTAACATCCTTTTAAATAACCTTGTCTTTAGAAATATAGTATTTGTAATATTTTGTACAAAGCATTGGAACTCTGCTATAGGCTGTTAACAATAATCTGTAATTAACCTTTAAATTAGGTATGTGTAGTTGAATTAAATCCAAGGGTTTCATAAACATACTGGTCTATTGAAGAGCTAGGGGAAAAAACACCATCCATTATATATTGTTTACTTTATTTACCTCATGTTTATACAGATAGAGATGGAAAAAAAGTATATAATGAATTTACTATATTGTACAACTTTGCATTAATACAATATTTATTGTTTTAAATTTTTACATTAGCTTGTCAATCTGATACTAAATCTTCATTGGTAAATAACTAATCACATTTCTTAGTTGAGTTACAATAATTTAAGTTACAATTTAAATAATTCATGATAGAATGAGTCCTTAACAAATCAACAATATGCATAATATATATATACACACCCAACTTTTCTTCTTTTTTTTACACAGTCTTTTTTTTCCATATTTATAAAACAACATGGTTCATCATTATACTCTTTTACATGATTTTTTTTGTTCCAGCACAAATTCAATTTTTTTTTTTTTTTTAATTCTAATTTTGACAGTATAATCAGAATACTATCAGTTTATGCCCATACATGTGTGAGCGACTTGATCAAGGTATTACAACAGCATTTAAAATGTACTACGTAAAGCAAACATTTAAATATATTTTAGACTCGGTGGAAGAAAGAAATTTGACTGTCGTAGAAGCATGGGAAAAGCTTATAATTATGGATTGTGTTACACATGCCATCAAACATTTACACCAATCAACCTGAAATATTTGTTAGAAAAAAAATTTACCAGCATGAATCAAAAGTGGAAATTTCGTAGTACAAAAATCAGCTGTGTGTTCTGAAATTATAACTGTATCAAATACAAATGGTGGAAAAAGGTTTTAACAACAGGCAAATAGCTTATATCAAAGACTTGATGCTAGAAAGCCCATTAAATGAGGAAGATTTGATCGAATTTATGATAATAAACGAGTCGAAGATGCAGTTAAGCTATTAACAGCTGGTTTAATTTTCAAGGGCTTGAAATTTGTTGACAAATATGGAACAACATTTTCCTACTCACGGCCCTGACATAGAGCGTGCATTAAAATTTCAGAGTAATCTTAAGTTTTGTGTAGCAGGATATCGAGAATTATATAAGCAAATGAGAAACCCCAAAAAACATCTAAACACAGACTTTGTCACAACAAAAAAACCAATAAAAGTCATTAATAATGAACAGAATTCTTCGTTTGAATCAAAGCTGCTAGTTGTGCTGGTCATATCTGACACATCTACAGATGATAGCATTTTTGATCCAGTTTGTAATAAACGTACCTGCTTGTTATAAAATAGCGATGAATAGTTGTTAGTAGTTTTATTCCTAATTTCAATTTGAATTTTTATATGTTGTGTGTACATATAGACTGAATTTTCACTGTATGCTAATTAATTTTTTTTTTTTTTTTTGTAATTAAAAGGAAATGTTTTTGTTTTATAAATATGTAATATAGATTTCATCATTTTTTTGCATAGATTTTTGGGAAAATATTGAGTTTTTTCATCTTATGCGATTTTTTAAATTTGTGGAACATATCCCCAAATTTACCATATGTCGCATGCATTTTTTACACGATTTTTATCACTGAACACATAAAAATCCTTTGCATTGATTGGTTACTATCTCATTTTTCAGATAGCTAAAGTAAAATTAAAACTGTTCATATATATGAACTGTTTTAATTTTTAGGATTTTTTTAAAAGTAAAATAATATATGTGCTTCTTTCTGCAGGACATTAAAGATGACTTGGTTTTGCCTTCCCTTAATGCCATAAAAAAAAGTCCTGCCTTGCAAGCAAATATAAAATACATGGGTAGAAAAAAACAGCTTCGTTTTATTTTGCGTGTGCTTCGATCTCATCCGAAGGAAATTAATTCGGCCATTTTTGTTAATGCTAGATGTCCAATTATAAAATTTGTCGCAATCTTTAATGGTTATAAAGTACCCTGTGATATGTCATTTCATCATAGGTAATGTTTCTATTTTTTGAAATATTGTTATAAATAAATATATTTTTGGTTTTAAGTTATACAATTGTATCTATACAGACAAATGGTAATTTTAATAGACATTCTAATAAAGACTGTTGTTTCTTGTCTAGATATTTATTTTCATTTAGCTTATTTTTTCATTATTATGTTACATTGCACAAATGATTCTATCTTATTTCTTAATTTACAGTTCATATAGATTGAATTACATCCAAAAGATATCCATGCCATAATTTAGTTTATTTGAAATGGTACAGATTGTCCTTTTGCATCATAAGACACATTAAGATGTCTGAGTCTTTGCTTGTTTATCATGTGCACAGAAACTGTCAAATTATTAAGGAAGACTATATATTTGTTACAATGGACTGATGCTGCAATAGTATTAAAAAAAATGTGAACTGTTTCTCTAAATCATATGAAGCCTTTCATTCATTGATGCTTATACAACACTTGGTTTTACTACCTGATTTTCAACATATGTGAACTTATTCAGTATGCATGTACTGTGCATAGCACTATTCTTCATATAAAATGTGGCATCGCCACTTTTTTTAACTTTTTGCTGACTAGGGATTTATCTGCTTTAAAATTTCGTACTTTACATTATACATATCACATTTTTTAAAATCTATGAAGCAAATTGCCATGTATATCAAAATTATCAACAGCCTAAATATGTTCTTTTATTCTGCATTTTTATTGTTAGGCCATCACATTATCCTTTTATTTTCTACGAATTTCATCTAATATTGGGATTCTTTGAGTATTCCAATCATACATATTTGTGCACTATCTTTAAAGATAATTTATTTTGGAAAAGCTGAGGATATCAGTTTTCCTCTATGGAAAATATTGGGAGGACATTTCAGTGAATTATAAATGTAATGAGGTTGCTTGGTTAAATTTCTGGCTCTGAATTAATTGTAATGAGAATTATGTGATATTCTGGATAATTTTTTTAGTCAAGAAAATTTTCTGTCTGAAATCCTAGCTAAAAACATTCTAAAGGTCACTACAAGAAAAGCAATATTGGATTGAGAGTTGCCTAACTTTTTCTGAAATCCTAAATATACAAAATGCATCAACTATCATTAGCTGTCATAAAATTTCTGCTATTTTTGTAACTAATAATTTAAAAAGAATGACTTTCTGAAGAAAAAAAAAAAAAAAGAAAGAAATTGTTAATTTCATCCAAATGTATCTTCTCAGGAATAAGTTTTACTTTCATTAGGTAACTATTGTATCTACAACCCCTAGGTGCTTGATCAATATTTCCTTTCTCTTTTGGATTTGGTAAACATGAATGTCCTAGTATATCTCTATTTTTTGTCCTTGTCATTCCATCACTCCCCCTTTTTCTGTTCATTTCTTAGATTTACAGAGTTTGGTTTAGATCTGGGGAGACACATATTTTTGTAAATTAACAAGTATTGGGTGCAGCTTGGCAAAATGTGGACCTTGTATCAATGAAATCAGTCAACCAACCTACCATCACCAAAATTTGTGTATATTCATATTTTATGTTTGTGTGCACATTCATCTTTGTTCGCCTGCATGTACTTTTTGTTTTTGCTCATTTCTTATTTTTTTAAATTGTTTAGTCTCTTTGGCAATTTTTATTTGCAATAAGGAATAAAAAACATTTACATATTTTCTAGGAGTTATTTAACAAATATTCCATATGTGAAGTCATTTTCATGTGAGAATAAAAGTATGCCGGGTCAATTCTTGTATTTATTGAATCACTATCTAAAGGATTAAAATGTTAAGAATTAAAAAAAAAGGGGGGGGTGAATAGAAGACTATAAATTTTATCATGTAGTATATTTCTGATGACTGGCTTGTATTTTCAACACCCTCATTATTGTAAAATTGAATACAGTGAGCTGTTTTGTCCCTATATCTTTTATTATATTACATTTATTATCTTATGCTGAAGGTACATTGTATATTCATGTATTGCTATTTTTTCAGTGTAGCTATTACTAATTTAAAACAACTGAGTGAAAGGTTATGCTGAAAAAAAATTACTGCTATGTATAATGCAAATTAATATCTGCCAAATGAATCCTTTTAGCTGATGAATGCTGAAGTAATTTGCAAAAGATTTAGGTTGTTTGTTCATTCTTTTCTTATTACCTTGAATACTATACTTCTTACTTCCATTGTCCCATATTGTCTATTTCTTGGAGTCATGTAGTGTTCAGTTTATGTTTGAGATACAAAAACTTTTTTCCAAAATTAATTCCATTTTATGTTCCCTCTCCTTGCATTTATCATTGTAGTTCATGCTCGCAGCTGTTAACATGAAGAGTAATTTTTGTGTACTAAGCAATAGTAAAATATTTTAAGGTTTGATTTTTGTAATGTTGTCAATTTTTTTTTATAGTAGTATGCTGTTTAATTATTTTTCAATTGTCTTGTTGTTACATTACAGTGATCTAATTTGTATGTGTGTGTTTTTGGGATGTGGGAGGGAGGGGAGAAGAATATAACTAAAATTTTGAATTTTTCAATGTACATATATTCCATTTGGTGAAATCTTATGTTAAAGTAACAAATGGTTTTGCAATTCTCTTATTATAAAAAATTATTTTGCATTAAATAACAATAGTTAACATTTTGTTTGAACATTCCCCATCAAAGAAATTTATTAACATTAAGATTATGAAATGATCTTTTTCATGAAAAATTTTAAAATATTATGTGAATGTTCTGTTATAAATAATGACTACATATATTCTTCGGTTTTAATTATTTATATATTTTTTTCTTGTACAAATATATCTCAAATCAATACAACTTAACTCTTGAAACTTATCTTTTAAATTTTATTTAATGTTAAGTATTTTCAATTATTATTATTATAAATTATTTCTATTTTATATATTTTTGAAAGTATGGATGGTTTTCAGAAGAAGTAAATGAACAGTTAATGTTGCCATTGCAGTGATTTATTTGTCATTTTCAAAATGCACTTAATGCTTATAAAAAGGAAGAAGAGGGAACATAAATGCCTTGTATTAATTACATGAGTTTAGAAGTATACTTTACTCATTTCAGGAAAATTCATTTAATTTAAAAACCGAATGCACAACTATACTGTTTATCATCAATACTTTTAAATTTTTTTTCTTTTCCTTTGTATTTAATTGAACACTCAGACATATACAATGCCATTTTTTTCAAGCCCTTTCTAATAAGTGGTTTATTATTGTCATTGATGTACCAAATACATTTTTAAATATTATTAAAATGTTACTGCTCATATTATGTTCTTTTCTGAATAAAACTGATTTTTTTTGGGAAGGGGGATTGAAACTTCAAAAAAAATTTATTTCATATCAATTGATAATATTTACAATAATTATTTTTATAAAATAAATTATCATTGAAGCATTTAATCTTTCTTGAAAAAGTTTTAAGTTGCTTTCGTCATCTATTAAATATTTTTCAAAATAAAATCTGATGAAAGTATTACATTCAATGAATATTTATCAAAAAAAGTGGAAGATTTACTTATCAAACAATGTTTTCTGATTTAAAGAGGATATGACTGAACAAAATTCTTTACTGCAGGATTAAACCAATTTGATATTTTTTTATTTTCTGCTGTACTGTATTATGCTATTTTCTACTATACTATTGCATTATTACTCCTTTATTTTAATTTTCTTTTTTAATGGCATTTATTCTTAAGATCTGCAAATTAAATTATGAAAATGTTTATTATACTTTAAATTATGTTAATCTTTTTCAGTTTTATTTATAACTTATAATCTTATTTGTAGACTTGAAATGGGAAATTGATATTTTAGATAATTTCTGATGGTAATTTCATTTTTAATCTGATGGTAAAATCATTTAAAAACAAATAGTTTTCTTCAAAGCAGAACATTTAGATTAATTGCCTCTTTAAAAACAGATATTTCTTTTCTTTTCATAGCCATTTTTTAAAAAATTTGGTTTCTTTATACTGAATAAAATTTCTGTAATCTTACTGTTTTATGATATTTATATGTTATTATATGTTCCCTGGGTACCTTGTTTCCCCTTTAAATTTCTTTTAACTGATTTTAAAAACTTGTAACTGCAAAAGTTTGTCCATTTGTTCTTTTTTGTGTGCTCCTATTTTGTATTGCATTTACCCTGTGCATTTTAATGTTGGACTAAGTTCCTGATTACTTTGTATTGCATTATATTTAATACAATTCTTTAAACTTTTGTATTTTTACCCTAACGTACTGGTCTTTATTATTTGAAAATAAAGTGACATTTACTATTTTTTATTATTTAAATAATATAAATGCTTATCACTAAGTAGTTTTTAAATAAATTTAATTCAAAGTGAAGGAAATTATGTTTAAAACATTTCTGGGTATTAACTTGGTAGTGTTAGTTTTATTTTTAGAAAAATGCTTGCTGAATTATCTTTTTTTTAATATGCCTTCTTTTAAATGCAGTTGTGTACTTATTTCTTAGTAACTTACAATGTTTTATGTTTTTTTTTTTATTCTTAGATTAGCTTTGTACAACACAAAATTGTTACATTTTTTGGGGACTATTGATCCTCGTGTCCAGCCGCTGATGATAACGCTACGTTTCTGGGCGAAGTGCCTAAATTACATTGGCTGTGGACACCTTTCAAGTTATTGTTTTACCCTTCTGGTTATCTTCTTTTTACAGAATATTGAGAACCCCATCCTACCATCTGTGGATTTACTTATGAAAGATGCAGGTAAGGTATATATAATTATATAAACATTCCATCATTTATTAGTTCAATTTTCTTATTATATAGGAGCAATTCAGACTAATGGAAGTGTATAGTATAAATTCAATTCTTCAGATGCATATCTCAATATTCCTTGCTGGTGATGATGGTGTCTATAATTTCAAAAAGAATCTGAGCTTACTATTGTTGTTTAGTTAATACAAATGTATCTGGAATTTAAAATAATAGTGTAATGTCTTCCCAATTCATGTCTTAAATGTTCCATAGAATTCTGGTTTAGAAAGTGAATGAATTATTCTTATGTGAGAATTGTTGCTAAAAATATTTCACTATACTTGTACAATCTTTGAGAAAATAGTAGCCTTTGAAGAAAAGAGTTGGTTGGTAGAGTAACATAGCAGGTTCTTTCATCATAACTCCTAAAATCATCCTGAATCAGATGCATTTTGTAGGTCAAAGCTCAAAGTCCTCACATTGATGTGAAGATTGAGTATTGATTTCATGTGACTGTGATCCAAAATTACAAATTGTATTGGCTGTATTAAATGAACTTTTGATATATCTTCTCAATTGCCCAACCCCTGATAATAGACTTTTGCTGCTTCTTTTGTTTGAGTGTTATCATGCAGTTGCTGCTCTTCTGAATCAAATAAAACAGTCAACTCAATTGAGTGTATTTTTTTATGGACCATCAAATATGCCTGAACAAAGCATTGTGTCAAACTTTCAACCTATTTAAACAACTAAGGATAACTATAGCTTCAATTCTAGTTCCTTCTGTTAGCTCTTAAAATTTAAGTAATTGTACTATGAATATTGATCATATTTAAAATTAAATCTGTGTATAGTTGAATCTCAAAAATCTAAATTAGGAGTTCATGAGGAAAAAAATATGATGCTTTGAAATACAGAAATATGTATTAAAATTAGCATCATTTTCCTATAAAAAGCAATTATACATAATTTATTTTTTAAGGATAAAGAAGACTTATCAAAGAAATTTGTTTAAAAAAATGTACAAATATGTATGTACCATAATTAACATTTTTTTTTTTTTAACAGTGAAGCATATTCAGTTGCTTTAATCTTCATGAACTGCCCATTCACAGGCACAATCTTGTCTCATTGTTTTTACCTGTTTCAGTACTGCCTCTTCAATCTTGTCTAATTTTAAGGATTTGAATCATTTTCAATCTCCTCCAACATTTTCAAAAGTTTTAATAACCGAATTTTTCAACATTGTTGATACCTCACTTGTCAGAATTTCAATTTTTTCCCCCGTGTCTTTTTCCCTACATCTTTTATTAAGCTGAACTTCACTTTCACACTCAGAAATTGACATTTAGAGGCCATGTTCACTATTAAAAATCTAAAGCTATGCAAAATTTAAACTAAAATTCTTGCTCCAATATACTAAAAAAGTGTTAGTTCTAATGAGTAAATCCTGGTCTTGTGTGAATTTCCATTGTTTTAAAAATAGGTAAAAATATTTATATTCCTTTTTATGAACAAAATCCAATCATGCTGCAATAAGTAAATATAAATTTCAAAATAATTAGAAATCTTGTTTGTTTTCAGAAACTGTTTTTATAATGAAAATTCAAGGTTCCTGATGAAAATTCAATATATAGAAATTCAAAATAGAAAAGTTTGACTGTATTTCAATGTCAGTTTTCATTAAGATAGCTGCTATAAAAGTATTTATCAATTTAACAGATTTTTTTGTTAACTTTTTTTGCTATGTAGTTTATTGAATAATTATATATTTTGTGTGAGAGAGATAATCAAGTTTAAAATAATTTTATTGCTAGATTTTTATAAGTATGATTTTTCTTGGTTAGAATGTAACAAAATATTTCAAAGGGAAATATTTTAAGTTTCTTCTTCTTCCTCATAGTAGTCTTATTATAATTTTTGAATTTATTCAAAATATTTTTCTAGCTTTAAAAGTATAAAAACATATGATTCTAAGATTACAAAAGCCCAACTACAGTAAGCACTCTTTATTGCAACATTTGATGGCTTGACACATTCTGTAATCCAGAATCAGTTAAGCTTTTTTTTTTTTTGTGCTGGGTTTCAGAAGTTTATTGACCTTGACTGCTTGGTCACAATACAGTGCAGCTCGTATGTTTGTCCAGTGCTTATCATAACTCTCAGTTTTCATTTCAATGAAGCATTTCTTATTTCCTAGTGGTTAAATGTTACATTTGCATATTACAACTATATACATAGTGTACAGTAGAGTTTACTGCTCTTGAAGCCTAGCAAATGTTCTTCCAAGTACTAATAAGTGTAAGCATATGACTAGAGAAGCTAATTGCTACTTATTTTAAATATCATTGTACTGTGTTAATTTTTCTTTTGTGCTGTTTTTTTTAGCAATACAAGAATATTCAATTAAATTAATTTTCAATATTTAATTTTTTTTAGTTGCTAAAATGAGAGAGATAAAGTACTTTGTCATAATTTTATATTTTCTAGATAGGTTCAGAATGTATGTAAACACATAAAATACATGTTTTAATTGCTTAATTTCTTATCTAGAATCATGTAAAACTTGATCAACACTTGCTAATCGGGCATGGCCTGTGTTCTGAGCATGCCAGATTACAGAGTGCTTTCTGTATTTATTAATAAAACTTTGCCACTTATTAGTTAATAATTAGTGAAGAAATTTATTTCTCTTATACTAAATCAAATAACTGTCAGAAAATTAAAAAACAATGAAATGGTATTAGTTTTTGTTTATATGTTATACAAGGCTAAATCTGAAAGAATTTGCAGAAATTCTTGTTACTTATTACCATTAACCTTTAACATATGGACTTTTCATCCAACCGTACTTCCCAGTGGCTGGAATTTAAGTGGTCACAAATGTTTGTAATGATAGGCTTTAACAATAATGCATATATCTTTGGTTCTAATGTTGATAGAACAATAAATTAATTACACCTTATAGAGTATGTATACCTGTAGTGGCTTACATAATACTGATGTGCCTGTCAATAGTTATCATTTGCATGTAACATCTTTACTATTTTGCATGAAATAAATTTTTATATATCTGACACAAATGATATTTGACATATTACATTGATTTGAAGTAAAGTTAGGTAACACGTGTAATCTGTTTACATTATGGTATGGGGAGTTTTCACATATATTTTGTGAGATGACAAAAACTTCATATGTAAGATTTTGTAAATTTTCCTAACACTGACATTGCACTTCCTACAAAAATACAGTGTTTGTCTTTTTATTTTGTAAACATACTCTACGGCATCTTTATTAACCTTTTAATGGCTAATATTAGTAATGTTTTACCTCAAGATAATTGTGTAGTCGCTGGATTTGCCCTCTCTTAAAAAATGACATTGAGTAATAAAATTGCAAACTAGGGTTTTGTAAAATTTTGTATGAATCAGTTTATCTCTATCTGACTTGTGAAGAATAAAAGAATTCTAAGCAATCATATCCTCTAAGGGAAAAAATAATTTCTTGATCCGCTTTTAAGTTCTTACAATCTCTTAATTGTTGATCAACTTGTCTATACTCTCTCCCATGTTGGTGTTGTACAGTTTAGTAAAATGTGGTTTGACTACATGCCCAACTTCATCCTCAAAATTTCCTTCTACAAGTGGTGCATGCATATTTGGTAGAACAAACATATCTGCCTTATCTTTCCAATGAACAGTAATTAGATAACCCTTCACTTGTACAACAATACCCCACTTTTTCAGTTTCAAGAATTTTGGACTAATATCTTTAGGCTTTGTTTTCAAAATGTGAAAAAATCCATCCCATATCAAAGTCATATGAAAGAAAGGAGTATGGAACTGTTTTTCTTTTGATAGTAATATTTCATGCTGTTTTGTTGGTCATGCCCCATCAAAATTACAGCAGCCAGAAATTTATGCAGTTCTCCAGCTGCAATGTCAGGAAGTTGGACCAAGGGATCTGGATTATTCTTAGTTGCTAGAAATTCATAGAAGTAATAATTGAATGCTTCTAATAAAATTTTAAATATCTTTTGGGAAAAAAATGTCAAAAATAGAAAAAGATGAAGTGGTGGCATTTATATCAGGAGCAGCTATTCTGTTTGTACCATTTGGAGATCCAGTAAAATCTAGTATATTAAGCGAGTTCCTTATTCTAGCATGTATTCTAGCATGAAACAACTCTTCTGATTCTTCATTATATTCTTCTAATGATGATAACATTGTGAGGAATATCAATTAAAAAACTTACCTCTAATGTTTTATCTGATTCTTCCTCCATCAATATCTCTTCAATTTCCCTACTGTCAAGTCGGTTAGCTTTAATAATTAGCTATAAACTTATTCATTGGCTGCCACTGACTTATTAGTTCCTAACATGGATCGAGAATAAACTTCCTGATTGATATTGCAACATAGTTGAAAACTAATTATGAACTGTGTCTAATTATTAAAGTTCCTGCCATCCTATTACTTATTGATAATGTTAAAATATCTAGAGCATAACAGCCTGGTGCTATTCTTTCTTAAAAAAGAGGAAATGTAAAATATTTTATTTCTTGCTTTCTTTTCTAAAATGTATCACACTACAAATTAATGAAATCAAATATATCTTTGCTTAAACAAACTTCTGAATGTGTATTGAATAGTGACTGAATTATTATAACATTTTCGTCCAATGATTGTTTGTGAGAATTCAACTTATGTGTTGAAATTACATGTTTTGTATCAATTATATCTAACATTTGTCCCTGTAAATTGAGAACATATTTCTAACATTCATCCTTAAAAGATTAAGGTGGCTTAATACCCCAATGATCTAGCAAACACTTTATGGAATTAGATTTTTCCATCTATCAATTTAAGAAAACATTTAACCTTTTGAAGAAAAAATGCTTTGAATCAAAACTATCAATGAAAAGCTTGTAAATTCAATATTGTAAGTATACATAAATAAAATGAGCTGTAAAAAATAGCAAAAGTAGGGGACCAAGTCACAATGAGCAACTAGTGTACACTTCTGTTATCTGTGCCATCTGTTATGTTTAAATAGATATAAAAGATTTTCTCTCAGCAAGTTTTGATGAAATTGCACAGAAGTTATATGAAAAAGAATTGGAAATATGCAATTGTGTCTTACACTGGGGTAAGTGCAAAGAGTTAATGAAATTTAAACATTATTTATGTGTACTAAATCTAAAATTTATTGGATTTTTTAATATTTTTGTGATACATTGTATAGATTACTAATGCAGATTTCAAAAACTTATGTTCTGAAATTTCCAACTGAATTACATCTTTGTTCTTTTGGTTTGAAAGAGTTTGTAGAAATGATATGAAAATTTGATCTTATCGCCACCTAGATAATTATTTAAGTAATGGCTCTATTATTGTGTTGCTTTTTTTTCCCTGCTCTTGTAATTTCTACAGAAACAAACAAAAAATGTATTTTAATTCAGAATAAAAAATTTAAGTGGATATTTTTACCTAAATACTAATTTTTGCTTCAAATATATTTATAAGTTTTTTTTCTGATCCCAGTGCAAAATTCTGAAATATTATTAAGTTCATTGTTATTGTCTGAATATGCAGTAATATCATAATAAAAATATAGTTAACAAATCTAACAAGCAAACTAATGGGACTCTAAAGCTCATTTTTAAAATTCTTTTTTAATTTTATAAGTGAAAACTGTATAAAAATTTTTATCGTAAATTAAAACTGCTTTAAAATTGCTTTAGTTTTTTTTATCATAAAATTAGAAGACAAATATAAAATGGAGAATTCAATGTTTTCTACCTTTCATTAAGATAGATAAATGTAAAGTAAAAATATTTTATTGCTTTTGAAATTTATGTATTAATTTTTTGTAAATATAAAACTATTGAAGTATTTATATTAATGTCTATGCTTACCAAATGTTTTGTAAAAGCATGGGTCATGGAAATTCCATCCAGAAAGCAATTATATTAATTTAGTTATATGTAAGAAAAAAATAAAACGTATCACATTTTCAATTTTCAAAAGGCAGCAATTAAAATTTCAAAATAATGATTGAGCATTCATAGAAAAAAATGCACAATTTAAGCTTTTCATGAAAGTTTTATTTGTACAGAACACATGCACCATATTAAAATGTCAAAAATATAGAGATTTTAAGTTTTGTTTTGTTTCTAGTTTTAACACCAATTCTATAAGTAATAGGAAAGCATATTGCTTTACATTACATAAAAATCAATATCATTGAATATAATTAAAAATAGGATAAAAAGTAATTTAAAAAATAATAGAGTTGTGGAATATGATTTGAAAAAGTTATAGAATCGTGAAATATTATTCCAAAGTAATAGTGTCATAAAACATTAGCTAAGGAATGGGTCCATGGAATACAGTCCAAAAGTAATAAATTATTTGAATATAATCAAAAATTAATTAGGTATTGAAATATATTTAAAAAGTTGTAGGACATTGTAGCCTATTTTTATACACTGGAACCTGTTACTTAATAGTAACATAACAGCACACCTCTGCAATGGACTTTCACAATTTCATGCAAAGAATAATCTTCAATTTTCTGCAGCCCTGAAGACATACAAATTTTTCAATTACACGTACTCCGTCCAATGATAATATGAAAAGAATGGAGGTAATTGATTGCTTCGCTTGCTGGTGATTTGCATGAAACCTATATACGAGGGGATATCGTAAAGTTTTCATTATTACTAAGAAATAACAGGGATATTCGGATAAACTTTATTCTGTATACTGATTAATACTTAGGTACATAAAGTTGTAAATAACAATTATTTATGCTGTTTTGTTTGGTTTCAGGAAGCCGTAGATTGAAGTAACCAATCAGGTCGTAAAATTTTAATTATCCCAAGCCTGTCATACAGTTTTAATTATTACTAAAATAATCGAGATCAAATTTTTATTAATTATTCTTAAGACTTCCATACATGATTTTTGTTTTCAGAGAAATGTTTTCCCCTGGAGAAATACATTTCTCCCAGCTTTTTTTTACCTAAAGACCGCTATTGTAGAACTCAGTTGAATGGAAACTTTATCTTTTCCATTCTTAGGTTGCTTCAATCTGAAGCTTGTTGAAACCAAACAAATGAATATTTTTGGCTGTAAATTGCAATGTTATATACATAAGGATCAATTAATATGTAGAATAGATTTTATCCAAATATCTCAGTTATTTCTGAGTAATAATTATAAAATTTTATGAAATTCCTTAATACATTTCAAATGCTACAAAAATTAATGTATTATGAGAAAAGTGTACATCATTGTTACTGAATGGTATCATTGCAAGTTTAAATTTTAAAATATGTTGTTATAAATTGGGTTTTTTTTCCCCTGGGGCTTTATTTGGAAATTTAATCCATCCAGAGATTTCAAACATCAAATAACATTGAGAGAACAGTAAAAATGTAACAAAACAGTCCGAAGGATCGAGGAGCAAAGAGAAGGCAGGCATCCACACATAATCAGTCTATGAGGTCACTTTCCTCCCAATACAGTCTAAGGGGATCTCTATGTTTCTGCGTAATTCTGTCTAGTCCCGTACAATCCAGGAGATGGTCGGAGTTCATTATTCCTGATTTACAGATTGGACATATGTTGGTGTCGAGAACACCGTAGCGAATATACTTTTTGAGGTACATATCCCTCACGGGCTTTAATCCCCAGTGAAATGATTATTAATTGGAGGTGAGATTGAACTATGGTTTTTACTCTTGCCTAAAAGTTAGGTTTAAAATATAAAAATTAATTAAGTTATGGGGCAATAGCTTTTGAAAATTACATTTAAGTTTCAAATAATATTTATAAAGAGAGAATTAAATATATATAAGTGAATACTATTAGTTTATTAAACTAGTGGTGTTGAATTTTATCAGTAAAAAGTAGTTTCTAAGCTATTTTAGTCGAGTAGTTTTGAGTTTTGTAGCAGTAGTCTATTGAGTTCCTACTTGGTTGCTCAGCCTGGTCGCAGTGAGAGCGCGCTCTGTGATTGGTCGAGGGTGAAGTGTGTTATTTCACTATCCTATTTAGGTGCTCCCCAAGGCAATCGTGGCCTGTCATTAATCTGAAATAGGCAACTGCTTCTTTTCTTAGTCTTATGTTGTAGGTTTTCCTGGTGTTTTGGATGTGTTGCCATTTTTTATCTTTTTATGTAACATTTAAATTGTCTCTGAAGGAGTTTTCAATGTTTTTGTAGACATACTTTTTTAAGGAATCTGGGGGAATTAGATTTTGAACGCTTATTTCCTGGTTTCCCCTTTTTGCCAGTTGATCTACCTCCTCATTTCCATAGATACCCACATGGGATACCACATATTGTTATATGTGCTAATTACAAATATTTTCGGACATGTTGTTCAAGAATACTTGTTTTAAGAGGTTAGTGATTTATTCTTTAATTAATAAAGTGTAGAATTAAAATAAATTCAAAATAAAACCACTAACTTTGAAGCTCTACAGAAAAAGTGTTGCATTCACAGTTAATTTCTAAATATGGTTAATTTATTAATACCAAACTTTGAAAGGTAAATTTGTCTGCATTTAGGATAATGTAAGGATTATTTTGTGACACTTTGTTAAATCCAATGCTATTGAAGGTTACTTGATTACATTAAAAGTCATTTGAAGGAACACAAAGGAGCATGTTTTTATATTAAGCAAACATGTTTGTTTGCCATAAGAAATAAGTACGCATTATTTATTGTAAAATTAATGTCTAATGGGTTTTTTTTTTTTAATTGAAACTATTTCTATACTGAAACGTATCTCGGTTTTTTTTTTAAAAAAAAATGTTTTATGCATAACTAGGATATTTGTTTCATTTGATATGAGATTTCGCTTATTTTTTAAATACTGTATTCGAAGATTTGCATTTTTTCTCTGTGACGGAAGTGTGTGTGTTTTGAAATCGTACTGTTCACCCCAATATACTTTTTTACTCGAAATTTTTGTTCTAACACGAATCCTGGGGGGCGCGGGGGGGGGGGGTTTGTTTAAATTCTATTTAAACAGTGCAATCAGAAAACGGTCGGTTTATGCTCACACATGTGTGAGTGACATGGTCTACATCGGTGTTTCCCAAAGTGATCCCTACGGACCCCCAGGGGTCCCCGAATGATATCGGGGACCCGTGGAAATTAAATTTGATTTGGGGTTCCCTGAACAACGTTAGGGGGTCTGCGCAAGGTTTAACTTAAAATAATAAAATTGTGATCCATTTTTACTATTATGGAAATTTAAATAACAAATAAAATAGTAGTGATTTTACGTCTTGAGTAAAATATAAATATTGGCAAGTGCTTAAAATACATAATGTAACTTAAGTACTGAGCGTTATGTAATACCTTTTGTGAATGAACATTAAAAAAACTTATTTCCATTGATTTGTCACTTTTAGTAACATTGGTGTGTCACTTATAATAACAATGGTTGTTTTAATGTTATTACTAAAACTTAGTAATTGTTCAATTTATTTCAATAAATTTAAGCTTATAATTTCCATCAACACGCTAATAACAATATAACAACAAAATAATAACGAAATGACAGTAAAAAAACTGAGATAATGACTCAAAAAAAAAAAAAAAAACTGGCACACGCCTATGATTTAATAGTTCTAGATAGCGCCAGCTGCTTAAGTTAATAAAGAGCAGGGCACGGTGCGAGACTGACGACCGAAAACAGGTTTATACAGGAACGCAATAACGCCGCTACATGCACTAACTGCAATATAAGCATAAACAAGAGAAGAATCGTACATTTAATCAACAATATAGTTCTATGTTATGCTGATACGAAGTATATAAACAAATTTTCCCACTTTTAGATGAAAAGAAGTTTTTTGTATAGTTGCAATTTTTGCATTGTTACGCACATAAAGTACTTTTGTTTCATAAGTATATTTGAATAAAATTGATCTCTTTTGAAAGAAATTATAGATCATATCTTTCAATATAGTTACTGACGGTAATAGTTATAGCACTAACAATATAGTAATCCCTTAACTTTAGCTTTGGCATAGTTGCATTTTTTGTATTGTTACGTAAGAGTATTTGAATGAAATTGATATACAGTGCTACACGAAAGTCAACATACACCCTTTAAAATTAACGAAACCAAGTGTTTTACTTTATTTATTCGAGAAATATTTTCAATTTTGATTAAATTGATTACAAAATTTTAAAACAAATATACAGTTAGCTTAATTTAAGCAAGATAAATAAGATAAATTTTGAAAGAAGAAAAAATTTGTATTTCATAACTCACAAAAATCAACATACAGCAACTTTAAATTTTGAATTTTACAAAGTCAATACTTTGTTGGCCCACCTTTTGCTTTTTTCACATCTCTTAAGCGATTGGGCATCGAAAAAACCAATTTTTGGGTAACAGTTGCGGGTATTTGACTCCACTCCTCTCGCAAAGCCCTCTTAAGATCTTCTTTGTTTCTAATTTGGTGATTTCGAATTTTTCTATCCAATTCATCCCATAAATTTTCGATGGGATTTAGGTCAGGGCTTTGGGGTGGTGAATGCAACTGGTTTGGAGTGTTGTATAATAGCCATTCTTTAACAACACATGCGGTATGTTTTGGATCATTATCTTGTTGAAAGATCCAATTGTTTTGCATGTTTAATTTTCGTGCTGATTCCTTCAAATTGTTTTTTAATACGTTCAAATACACGAAGCGATCCATAGTGTTTTCTATAAATACCAAATTACCCACTCCTGTGGCTGACATGCATCCCCAAACCATTACTGAACTACCGCCATGTTTTATAGTGGGAATGAGGTTTTTCATTTGGAGCTCTGTACCAGGTTTTCGCCAGACTTTTTGTTTTCCATCATAACCGAAAATATTGAATTTTGACTCATCTGTAAATATAACTCTTTTCCAATATTCAAGATCATCTTTTTCATGGAGTTTTACAAATTTTAAGCGTTTCTCTCTATTTATTGTGCTGATGAATGGCTTTTTTCGTGGAATTCTACTATTAAATCCTTCCGATCTAAGGCTTCTTCGAATACACTCAGGATGTATACTGATATTTTTAACTTTTTCGAGGTCTTTAGCTATGGCTACTGCAGTGGTTTTCGGATCATTTCGAATTTTCCTGACAACTTCTCTTTTATCCCTATCACTTAATTTTGATTTTCTCCCACTGCGTGGTTTGTTTTTAGTGCTTTTAGTTAAATTAAAGTTTCTAATAATTGTTTGAACTGTCGACCGACTTCTTCCTACAATTTTACTGATTTCACTAAGTGATTTAGACTCATTCTTTAATTTTACTATCAATTCTCGAATATCCAATGATGTTTCTCTTCTTTTTGGTGGCATAATCTATTTATTTAGATAAAAAAAACTAGTTTTACTGGAAAGTCAATAAAAATGGTAAACGGTTTTAAAATAGCAATAAAATACTTACCAACACTACTTGAAACGATTTGTATGTTCACTTTCATGAGTTGAAGTGTGGGAGAAAATGACTTTTTTTAATTGTAAATAATGTAATTTAAATTGTTTTCAGTTTATTTGAGAGAAAAGTTATTTAAAGTATAGTGGTAGTTAACTAGTGAAACAAAATTGTAATATGTCAAACTTTTTAATAAAAAAATTGAAGTTTTAACGGTGTATGTAGACTTTCGTGTATCACTGTATTTTGAGGGGGAAAAAAAGTTATATATCACATTTTTCAATATAGTAATAAAAAAATATAAAGGAAGGAAGGAAAAAATATAAATGAAAAAGTGAAAAAAAAGTAATTCCTTAACGTTAGTTAAAGGTTTACTTTTTTTTAAAATTAAAAACTTAAAAAGAGATCGTAAGTTTTTTTTTAATACAGATGTTTTTTGAAAGAAGTTAATTATTGAGAATTATATTTTATTCAAAAATTACGTGAAATTTTATCTTCAAGTCAAATAATTAATTCAAAAGGGTTTTACAGTAGCATTCCATTGAAAAAGTTAATAATTAACAGTGGTTTACTGCAAATAAAACGTATGAATGAGCCTAAGAAAAAATGCTGACAATACAATATTGAATATTTGAAGTACGGCTTTATTTTATCACCAGGAGATTTACCTATGAGTCTTTTATCTCATAAAACTATGTCAAATGATTAAATGAGACCTTCCAAGCTTAAGGAACATTTAATAAAAATCCACAGTGATAAAAAAAGATAAGGACTTAACGTTTTTCAAACAGTCAAAGAAAAATATTTGAAAGCACCGCCACCGCAACAACTCATAGGGGCAACATCTAAGCGAGATGATGATGATGGACTTCGTGCTTCTTATAACATTTCTTTATTGATTGCCGTATTTATGAAGTCCGGAAACCTTACTCTTCAGCTGTAAGCGGGGTAATACAATACAAAGAAGGATTGACGAAATGGCTCAGTGAGTAGAACAATCTTTATATGAGCATTTAAAAACCTCTGAATTTTTTTATACAGCTTGACGAGTCCACTTTACCAGGTAATGAAGCTTTTTTTTTTTTTTTTAGCTTATGTAAGATTTGTAAAAGAAGAAATTTTTTTTCAAGAATTGCTGTTTGCTAAATGTTTGGAATCCGATACGAAAGGTGAAACATTATTTACTGAATTAAAAAGATTTTTCGATGTAAAAGCTATACCTTTGACTAATATCATTTCTGTTGCTACTAATGGTACTCCGGCAATAGTAGGAAGATACCGAGACTTTCTGTTATACATAAAACAAGCTGTACCGAATGTATTACTTTTAGTACATTGTGTCATTCATTGACAACCATTTAGTCGCAAAAAATGTTAGTGAACGTTTGCATGGACAACTAGATTATGTCATTAGAGCAGTTAATAAAATCAAAAGGAATGCCTTCAATGAGAGATTATTTGCTCAACTTTGTTTCGAAAATGATGAAGACTATAATCATTTACTACTTCACACAGAAGTACGTTGGTTATCTAAAAGTGCATGTTTAAATCAATTTTATGCGCTCTTTGATTTAGTGTTGGAATTTCTGGAAAGAAAGGACAATAATTTGCGACACAGTTTAATTAACTCAAAAATTGACATAGCCTGTATGACTGATTTATTTGCCAAATTAAAAAAAAAAAAAAAAAAACTAATTTGAAACTACAAGGTAACCAATTAAATTTAATCCAAACTAAAAGCGTGATATCTACGTTTGTTGCGAATCTTTTTTTGTACAAACAAAACTTGGGAAGAGGAGAATGTTCTGCGTTTTCAAATCCTTCGAAATTGCAAAATAGAGAGGACGATTTGCTTGCTTACTGTCAACACCTAACGATTCTTCATGCAGACCTGAACCAAAGATTTGAAGACATTCTTCACGGATATTCCCGACTGGGTATGGTACCCTTTTGCGCGTGGACAAACTCAGATCCCAAATACAGAGGAATCCATCCTAACACAGGAGTAGCTTATTATAAAAAATAAAGGAATAATTAATATTTTTTGGGAAAATATGTAGAGTTTTTTCATCATACTCGGTTTTTTAAAGTTGTGTAACATACCCCCAAATTTACCATATGTCGCATGTATTTTTTACGCGGTATTTTTTTTTGCACGGTTTTCTAAGGAACGTATCTATCGTGTAAAAAAAAAAAAGAGTTGGGTGTATATATGTACACACACATACATATATACACTATTACACTTTTCGTTCTACAACTTCATTAAACAAAGATGGGTGGGAGCCGCATGCGTTGAGTTGGCGAGTCTATGGTCACGTGTGCAGAATTTAATCACGATCGCGTCAGTTGTCGTCTACTACAACAGCAGTAGGTTGAGCTTTTAGATCCTGAAACACCCTCCCTATAGCCTAGATCTCGCTCCCTCAGGTTTTCATCTGTTCGGAGTATGTTCGAGGTGCGGTTCAAAAGAGGCTTCACAAACAACCCAAAACCTTCTACCAGGAAGGCATACGGATCTAAGTCATGCATTTTTAATTTTTAAGAAATCCTTTATTTCACACTGTCAGACTATTTTATGTTGTTAACGGAAACTTATTAAAAAGGATAATAGTATATGATTTATCCGCTTATAACTAATTAGAAATTATAGAATTCATTCATTATAAAAGTAAATTCCATTCTATTGACCTAAATTATAAAAATTCCATGACTTGTCTCTAAGTTAGCAAAAATTATTAATTAACAATGCACTTCCTAATTTGAAAACAAAAAGTAGAAAAAGAAAGAATAATTTAAGAAATGCATTTCTTTATTTGTTTATATCCAAGTTGAAAATGCTGTAATCAGTTTTTGCTTTCTATCTCGTTTCATTCGATGCGTTAAGAGTTCAATATATTTGCTCTTGAAACTTTTAAGGAATATGCTTTATTTTATTGCTGAAAAATAAAACTATCTATTTACATTTGGAATAAAACTGAAATGTTGAATTCTTACAGTATTAGATGATTACATATTAAATACCAATCATATTTAAGAAATTATTTGAGTATTGTATAATTATGGTGGTTTTCAATGACTCACTGTCTCTGATACTTTTACCTATTCAGTGTATGATTCTTTTTTTTTTTTTTCTTTATAAATATCTTTTACGCAATGAAATTTAGCATTTGATCATGAAACAAAGTCAAACATATTTCTTGGATAAAAAGTGAATGTTCTGTTTCTGAATGCCCTTTTAAGTACTACTTACGATGTATATATTACTTCTCTTAAAATGTTTGAAAATTACTTTTACCTCACTAAATTTCATTTTTTCAAAAGCTATAACCTAACAATTTTCTTTAAGCTTATTGTGTATTTAGTTTTATTCCCAACTTTTCAGGTCTTCATAAACTATAATTTAAAATGTAGATTCATGATCGTTGGTATAAAACTTGAGGCATACTTTTTTTTTAAAAAAAATGTTATTTATTTTTTATTAATACCGTATTTAGATGCCACACACGAAGGTTTTTTTTAAAAAGATTTAGAAAGGAAAATTCGTATTGAATTCATTTTTATGTAATCTACTCGTAGATATATAAATTTAACATAACTTTTTAATTAATATTATAAACAGAATATTATTCTAGTCATCTATGAGATTGTGACCATGTATTTGAAACCTTGGATCAACCAATGGCAAATCAGATTCAAAAGCGAATGAAAAGTTCTGACACTGTTTACTGAATAATAAGTAATGAAGCTACCTTTGTTGTAAACAATTTAAAATATGTAATACTATTATTTTGTGTATGAAGCCTTACTTTGAAATTAGTTTTCTCTAAAAGCTGTGAATGAATTAAAAACTTAAGTATTTTTAATATATAACATTCACAAGGTCAACATTTTACGCATGTTGTCCCCAAAACGTTTGGAGTATTTTTATCGGAATTTACTTCTCTTATTTGGACGTTTGAGGAATTTAGAATTTTTTAACGACTGAATTGAGTCATTCAGGATGAAAACATTTTCAATTGGCATGTAAGAAAATGCAAATTACGATCCATTATGAGGAAAAGGTGTGATAGCGAAGACTTAATTTTGTACAAAATAATACAGGATTATTCAAAATGATTAATCCTTTTTCAAAATTCCATATTTTCAATAATAACCGACACAGAATGATTACGTGAATAAAAATGAAAACTGTAAATGTCTCATATTGTTAAAAATAGATGGCCCTTGTGTATCCTTCGTGAAATTATTTCACGAAAGCTGTCTCGCAATTAGATTGGTCGCAGTGGGTCAGATGAGCTTGATGTTATACTGCTGGCTTCCTAAGCCACCTGATAATGCCACATGCGATTTCTTCCTTTGTGGATTTGTAAAAGATGGAGTGTATGCGCCACCATGACTCACAAATTTATGTGAATTTAAACTGCGAATTTCTGCTGCTGTACAATCAATTACCACTGACACTTTACAGTGTGTTTGGCAGGAAATTGCATACTGAATTGACGTTATACATGTAACTAAAGGAAGTAGTTATATCAAACACTCGTAAAAACTGTATTTTTCCTTTGCATTCATGTATTATTATTCTGTATTGTTTATTTATGAAAATGTGGAATTTAGAATTCGAATGAATCATTTTTGAATAAAAACCCTGTACTAACAATAAATTTTGAATTACTGTTCAATTTGTAACAGGGAGTATTAGGAGATTTTCAATCAATTTTCAACGTAGCGTAATTGAATAAGGGCTTCAGTTCTTACTTACCCTTCTGATGCATGTTATCTTTTTATTGTTAGATATGTGTACGTGAATTATATTTATGAAGAATACTATGTATGGTGAAATATTATTTCTTTTATAAAATAGGGATGATATATCCTTTTTTTTTTTTTTTTTTTTTTTTTCCAGAATCTGTTATTGAAGAGGGCTGGGAAGTTGGTTTCACTTGTGATCCAAGCAAATTTCCACCAAGTAAAAATAAAAAAAATCTAGGTTAGTCTACTTATGTATTTTGGTAAAAAAAATTATTGGTTTCGATATATTAGTGAAAAATATTTTTATTACTGACTTTCAATTTGTTTTTATAAATTGAAATTTTCAGAACTAAGAACTATTGTTGCATAGATGTTGGAGGAGACAATAGGTACCTGATTTATGGTTTATTAGCAGACTAATAGC
Source organism: Nephila pilipes (assembly GCA_019974015.1). Taxonomy (NCBI): domain Eukaryota; kingdom Metazoa; phylum Arthropoda; class Arachnida; order Araneae; family Nephilidae; genus Nephila; species Nephila pilipes. Next base: position 43,941 of record BMAW01061561.1, read on the forward strand.
AGCTACACTTGGCTGAAAACTCCCCTTGACTGAGAATACATGCCTGAATATTTCACAGTGGAATATTCCAGAAAACAGCTCTGAAAATGTAAAGAATATTATGAGAGTTTTTGTAATTTAAAATGAAAGACCGAGAACATTTTAATAGAATTTTCGAAGTCACTGTGTGTGTGGGATTTTTTTTTTTATTGGAACCCGGTAACTGTGAATGAACGTCGAACCTTGGTGCCTTTAGTGCTTAGGAGCTTTGTGGTGAGATATTGTGAACTCTTAAATCTCGAATAACTTATATCTGTTAAAATTTTCAAAGAAAATATGATTATGGAAAAAATTATGAGTCAAATTTCATCCAAGAATCACAAATCTTTAAAATGGTGTTTCACTCAAATTTTTAGAATAAGCGAAAAAAAAAAAGGGGGGGGGTTGTGCACTGGAGAGAAAAAAATCAATTAGTAGCTTTTTAGTAAATCATAACTCCCATCTACTAGATTGTTCTTGCTTAGAATTATTAATTTAGAAGCAACATTTTATCTTTTCTTCCGGTATCTCTGATAATGAAATTTCATTACATTCAAGTTAGGTTTACAGGCAACTTACAGAGTGTACAAAAGAATATCTGAAATTTCCCATATGTTTTAAATTAAATCAAATCTATATTCATTCATTAGTGCATGCATATGTAAATTGGGGTTTTTGATTTTCCTTCTTGCTCACCAATTTTCCCAATCTCAAAAAATATTTATTTTTATTTGGGCAATCAAATTCGGAAATTTAAATCATTAATGTGATGTGTCTAGTCAATATTTTAAACTAGAAAATAAGACATTTTTTTTTCCTAGTCAAAAATCTGTTATCCTTATGAAAGGAACATGCTAAACATTTAAAAGAATGTTATTTTCTCCAAGCATCAACTGCCGACACTTATCTTTTAGATTTCAAGTAATTTTTGTTGTTTTACAAACTGCTTTATGTAAAAATTCTCGTTCTATTAATTTTATATTCATTAAGCCTTCCTTATTTGCTAATTGGATGGAAGTATCATGAAAGAACATAGGCAAATGTTGCGAGGGTCCAGATAAATAAAATAAAACTGAAAAATTAGATTTTTTTTTTATTTTAACATAAACAATTTATACCCATTCATAGTTGCAACATTTTACTAATGTGCTTAAAATGCACTGAACATGTGTAGAAATGCTTCTTTATTCTTGCTTCACATTTGAGAATGACTTCATTTAAGTATTTCTGAATTAAACATCTTTCAGTTCTGACTTCCAAGTTTTAACTGATTTTATTTTATGAAGGTATCAAATCGGAAAATTTCTCTGGTTTTAACATTATCTGGCGCTTCAGAGAGAAAATTTAGTTTTAGTTTGGAAAATTGATGCTACATATGCAATAAATCTTCCTTCCAAGCATAGTACCTGAACATGTATTGTGTCTATATGTTAAAATTAAAAATTATGTTAGTATATAGGAAGTATTATTCTGAGGAAATTGACTTTTTTTTTTATCATCTAACTCTTCTTTTCTCAGCCAGAATGCTTTGGCTGTCTCAAGAGAATGTCAGAATTCTAAATGCAAATTTGACTGTTTGTAGAAGTATTGAGTATGAAACCATAATCAAGGAAAATTATTATCTATATATATATATATATATATATATATATAAAAGCGAAATACCACTGACTGACTCATCACGAGATCTCAAAGACTATTCAACCGATTGACTTGAAATTTAGCACAGTTACTCATTTTGCGATGCAGACGCTCTCTAAGAACGAATTTTACGGAAGTTTTATCCAAAATGTAATTTTCATCCGTTAATCTACTCTTACCCATCGGTTATGTTATTTTTGGCGACTTATTCGCCAAAAATGACATGACCGACGCCAACGGAATATATTTTTTTATTTGTATACTGTGTATTGTCACCAATTAAGTTTACTGGGTGAGATTTGCGCATGCGAAATGGAAAAATACCAAATAATTTAATATTGAAGCGCTGATGGAGGATTGGCGAGATTTTGGCGAAGAGGCTTTTCATGCGAAATTTCGTGCATGTCGAAAATAGGAAACGTACATATTTAGCGATAGAAATAAATCAGTTTGGAATCCCGCGGTTGGTGAAAGTGTTGTTTAGCTCCAAAACTGAGCGGGATTTTGAAAAATACTATAATGGCGACTTCTTACGGACAATCACACGCACACTTTTCACAATCAAGACAATCTTCGTTTACTGGAGGACCTCGTTACATGCATGAACGAACTCAAGAGGCTATGACTTACGTAAGACATTTTGGCCGTCCCGACTTGCACGACTTTTTTTTAAGGATTGCAGTCACTTGAAATCCTAAATGGTCAGAAATCAAAGATGTCTTGAAGAAAGGATTTAAATCTTATCATAGACACGATGCCATTGCGAGGGTATTTCATTTGAAAACTAAGCACATGATGAATCTTCTGACAAAACGTTGCATGTTTGGCAATACTATGGGTAATATGTATACGGTGGGATGAATTTTATCCATATTATGTATATATGAGGTGATTTTTTACTAGAATTTTTTATTTTTCTCATATATTTGAAAGTCGTGGATAGCCATTATTACAGACAATCAATTTCTTAAAATTTTAAATTTAGATTATCATTAACATTTTAAAAATTGAAAATTTTCTTGATATTTTACGTATAGGTTCCAAAATATTATATTATCTTCTGTCCAGCGAAACGGGTGGGTATCAGCTAGTTTATATATAATACAAAAAAATTATCTTGTAAATACAACTCTCTGAGTTTCACAAAGTTTGAAACTTACTGATCTAGAGGCAACCTCTTAATAATTTACTAGTATATTTTAGCAGAAATTTGTAATAGATATAAATATTAAAATACAGTTACTTAAACTAGCAGATATTTGTAAATTCTTGAAAAAATTTTTAGATACGACTTCAAAAAGGATTTTTGAAAAAAGAAGTCTGTATGATGTTATTTTTAATATTCATTCAATGTTTTTAATTTTTTTAAAGTGTTAATATACATTTAAGATGGGAATAATAAGATATCAAAAACAAAAAAATTATGAATAAAAATTATCCATTAAGGAAAAAGATTGAAAATTCAGGAGAAATTCTCATTATTGACTCTTACTTGTATTATCAGCAGGAAAATAATTTCTGTTTTAAATTCTATGACAAATATATTCAGCTATATGTGTTTATGAAGAATATTTCAAATTACTTATGGTTTCACTAAAATTATTGGAATTATTCCATAAAAAAAATTATGTTCAGTTATATGTAATTTGAATCACTTATCTTGTTAACGTTGTATTAATGTATGAATATGACTAATGCAGTAATTTGAATATGTAGTATAAATGGACAAGTATTGTTTTGATTTTTGCTGAAACTAAGAACAAATTCTTGTTTGTGCAATTGTTGTTCATATTATTACTGTAAATAATTTGAAATGTAATTTGAAATATTTTGATGATTTCAAAACCTTCTGTCTGCAGAACTGATGTGTGAGAATTATTGTAATTATTAATATCAAGATTGTAATTAGCCTTTTTAAAATGTTTAATCAATATTTTTTTTTCTTTCATTTTCAGATTTTAAATTTTGATATCTTTGTATTGTATATTCTATTGTGCTTAGCTCTGAATTTGTTGAGCAAGTCTTCTCTCTCACTCTCAGAGTAATAATTTATCCATTGGCTAGTATTTAACTACAGTACATATTTCATTAAAAAATTTTTTATTCCTTAGATGAGCTGCTAAAAGAATTTTTTAATTTTTATTGGAACTTTAATTTTTACGAACTTATAATCTGCATTCGAACAGGAAAAGTTCAACGGATAAAGAATTTCATTTGCAGTGATGATGAAACACACAAAAGATTTAGGGTAATTTTTTTTTTTTTATCTATACAAGTGCAAATCTCATGAAAAATTTTGATACATATATCAATAATCATTAATTTGTGTATAGTTACTATAATTTTTTTGTAAAATTAAATCATGCTTTCAATAAGAGTTCTTGTTCAATAATAACAAAATTCTAGTAATTTTGTTTATTTATTATCACAGTATGATATCATTTTATTTTATGCATATGTATATATTAAACATGCACATGAGGGTCTGAGAATGAGGTATGGGCTTTGCTTAAGAAGGCCTCCATCTTATATTAAAGAACTGGACCCCAATTTGGATAGAAAAATGTTTCCATAGTAACGTAGACTCTCATGGCTATAACACATCCAATAATTATATACTGTAATCTTTAAAATTTAGAAACATTTTATGGATACTGTTTTCTTTATATAAATATAGATTTAAAAATCTATATAGCATTATACAATACAAGTGACAAAATATGGATAGGTTTTATCCCTTAAAATAAATTTATTTTCAAATACTAGCCCCTCCTCAGTTAGAGAGATTTCAAATTATAGAAAAGATGGGTTTTTTTTTTTTTTTTTTTTTTTTTAAAGATGTAATGACAGTTCCTATGTACAAAACAAAGCAAAAAATACTTGGATAGAATTCAATAATGCCCTCAGATTTTAATATTGTGTAATATTTTTAGAGGCTCCAAATTTTGTAAATTTAAAGTACTGTGCATAACTTTGGGCTTAATCTTGATGCATACAACTACAATATTGGAGAATTCTCTTGTCAGTATTAGTATAATAAGCATTCTGTCCAGTAGAATGTTTGAAAATGTTTGGTAAAAACATCACAGAAAGGGAATGATCTTATACTCCCTTAACTCTTACAGAGAATGCTCAGCAGCTGAAATTTATCCTTTTTGATCAGTGACATTTTTTTACCTTATGAACTGTTCAGTTGCATTTTGCAGTATATGTCCACTCAACTATTACTCTTAAAGAACTTGATATTTTTTACTAAGAAATATTCCTTATTGTAATGATATTCAATTGTACAAGTACCACTCCTTCAATAATTTTTTTGAACCATGTGTATTCTGTTCCTTTTTTTGTGTTCCAGAATACTTTTTTTTTTATTAAGAAATAAATAAGGTATGTCTTCTAGTTTATATCTGCTAGAGGATTTCGTGCAGAGGTATCAGGATAAAACCTATCTGTCCTTAAGTTTTGTACTTCATTGTATTTAGTGTATGAAAAAGAAAATGTGCTTATTATTTAGAATACAAATTTAAATTTCTTTATTTTCAAGTGATTTTAAAGTTTTGTGCTTATTTGAAAGCTAGAAAGTATTTGATTATATAAATTCAATACTTTTGCTGTGTTTAATTGAAACTGACTGTTTCTTTAATTTGAACTTATGAATTTATTTCAATATTTTTAGGTACGAGACATTTGCGCTCAAGACCCGTTTGATTTAACTTATAATGTTGGGGGTTCTGCTAGCCTCAAAGGATTAACATTATTTAAGCCATCATTGTATTTTGCATATCAAATACTTTGTAAGAACTTACAGGATGATGAAACTGACACACCATTTCAGTTGCTGTTTAAAAAAGCATTTTATAAAACTACCTTTGACCGTAACATGCCTTTCACTCATATGGATACCGAGCAGTATTTGTATATGTTTCCAGATTATAAAACTTTGGCACCATTAGGAGATGCCATACCTGTACATTTATGGTATGAATTTATCCCTGATACAATATTAAACATTCTTAAATATATTTTTTTCTTTGATGCTGAAGTCATTGATAAAAATTTATGTGATGAGCCTCCTGAAACAGAATCTAAATTCATCAGAAAACCTTCACTTTTAATGCGTATTCAATGTGCAGTAGATGTAATGATCTGGAATTATCGCAATGCCAATAAAGATGATGACCTTGATGAATTTTATGACAATGATTTTAAAAACCCTGTTCTTAGGAGAGAAAATGCTCTTTCACATTTTTTTTTAAAGTCATTTCCAGCACTTCACAGTCCAGAACCCATTTTTTGGTTCAATTGCAACATATATAAAAGTCCCTATCCCCAGTGTCCATATATTCTTATTACTTTTAATCCTTCTGAATCATCTCGTCAAGCCTTCAGTGCACTCAAAGCATTAAGAAGAAAAATACCTGTATTTCTCAAGGATATGTATGAAGACAGCAATCTTTTCAAACACCCGTTCTATGAATAAGGAAACTTGTATTATATAACACATGGATCAATACGTCCCGAGACTAACATTGAAAACAACATTTTTTTTGCAAAATTTTTTTTTATTCATCAACATAACACCTTTTGTTAATCACCTTTTAGGGCAGGGGTCGCCAAAGTGGTCTATATAGACCCCTAGGGGTCTATTTAACAACAGTAGGGGGTCTATCTGACCCAAGGGGTCGAATGGGGGTCTGTTGGGACTCGAAGGAAAAACAGTTCTTAATACGCAAATCACACATATCTAACTGCGTACGTAAAAATTTAAAATATTTTTTATAATTGACTTAATATTATATTCTTTATAGAAAATAAAATAATGGTTAGATGGTTGTCTAGAGGTGTATGCTTGCAACGGCTCGTCAATTTATTTGACTCCACGACAGAATTTCTGAACGAAATAAATCCTGTTCTAAGCAATGAACTCCAAAACAATAAGAACCATATTTTTTATTTAGCAGACTTATTTGGAAAATTTAATGATGTTCAAGCAAAACTGCAAGGAAAAGATGTAACAATTATCCAAGCTCGGACAATACTGTTAGGCTTCCAAGTAAAATTAAACTTATTTAGATCTTCATTGCTACGTAAGGATTATAAGTATTTTTCAAATCTGCAACAATTAAAAATAAAAGAAGAAGACTTGGAAATATATAAAAATCATCTTCAAAAATTAAGCGACGATTTTAAACTGCGCTTTGTTGATTTGGAAAACATCGACATCCCTGATTGGATTATTGCGCCATTTTCGGCGCAAATTGATAACGTCGACATCAACATACAAGATGAGCCTGCTGAACTATTGTCCGATCTTGAAGCAAAAACGCTTATTAAAAATTTGACAATACATAAATTTTGGACTAATATAAATATAAAGCAAAAATATGTGAAACTTTACGAAATGGCTCAGCCATTTATGCTGGCGTTTCCAAGTTCGTATATGGTTGAAGCCGGTTTCAGTCACGTTAATTCAATTTTAACTAAAAACAGAAATAAATTAAATGTGGAGCTTCGAGGGGATTTACGGTTAAAATTGACTAATTTCGAACCCAATATAGCGAACCTTGCCAAGAAACACCAGGCACACTCATCTCATTAAGAAGTAAAAAATCTGTAGCTACTTTACTTACTGTTTCTGATTTATTAAATATTTAGACTAATATATAGTTTTATTATAATTACCTGAAAATTACCTTTGTGGGGGTCTATGGAGATTTCGAAAAATTATATAGGGGGCGATGATCAAAAAAGTTTGGCGACCCCTGTTTTAGGGTGATACAATCGTTCCAACGCTTTTCCAAATCTTCCCCCAATTTTTCGCAAGAAATCTTTTGTTTGAGTAAATAGCGATAAACAGCTTTCTGAATCATCGACTCGTTGTTTTTGTTCCATCGAAAGCAATCGACACTTGAAAACCTTTTCATGCTCAATTTTCATGAAGGATAGTAAATACACTTCCATATGATATCTGTGTCATCAGCAATCTCACGGAGCTTCACTTCTCGATCTTTCATTATAATTTTTGTCACTTCACCACATTTTCCGGTGTAACGGCTCACAGGTCTACCCGCGAGCGTTCCGCGTCACGGTCGTACGACAGTTTAAGCTCGGCAAACCACCGACAAATCGTTGCTTTGATGGACAAGAGTCGGGTAACATTTTTCAATCCATTGTTTCGCTTGCACGTGTTTTTACCCATTAAAACAATGTTTATCAGAACACGAAACTCGGTTTTTCCATTTTTAAACAAACTACAAAAGCGACTTTACCAACCTCGATAACTCAGCTGTTTCTGGTCCGATCGACTTAAAATTTTGACACGTTTCGCAAAGGTTCGTACTCTAGAAAGACCTGGTTACTGGTTTACTACGAGCGCCATCTCTGGGTTAGTATCGGGAGTTATTGATTAATGTGTTATTTGTAAAAATAACAAATTCTACCAATATGACTTTTTTTCAGTTTATTATTGTTGTTTTGGAAAACTTATCTCATGCTATGGAGATTATATTTTTTAAATATCTTTTTTTTTTCTTTGTCTTCTGTTAATAAAAATGATATTGAAAATTTTATTTGTAATTTAAGTGGTTATTTGATATGTGAACATACACATTAGGCATTATACTATAAATGTAATTTATTGATGTATCTTACTTTATTGTTTTCTCAATGTTTAAGAAAGATTTATTTCCATTTTCATGTGTTGTAACTAATTTTAAGTCAGTGTATGCAGACATTATAGTTAGACTTAGTAACTGTAATAAATACATTATTCTCATTCATATATATATATTATGGCAAAAACTTTATCATTATCGAGTATGCACTTTAGGTATAGTCATTTCTTATAGGTAACTATAGTTCAGTCGTGTTGTGGCCATATCCAACCTGAATATCATTATATCAAATATCTGAATTAAATATATCATTTTAGACAAATTTATTATGTTATATCTGTCCAAATTATATATTTAATGTCCATATTTCACTCCCACACACAGATCAATATAAACTATTACATTAATTTAAGATATTCAGCACTTGCAAATAAAACGGTTCATTGACTTTTGAATATGATTTATCTAGATTAACATATAAATAGTATGTATACTGAGAGAGAGAGTTAACCCAAGAAGGACATGATATTATCCCTTTGAAGGTTGGGCAACATCTGCCCTTCATTCTAAATATAAAAAAAATAACAATGACTACTATATTTTACGGCATCAGCCAATAGTGTTATAGTAAACAGCATTCCAAAATTCTTGCTTGTGGAATTAGAAGAAAAGATGCTATTACCATGGCCTTTCAGATAATAATAGATTCTTAAGAACTGTTACTAGGACATTTAAATAAAACTAGATTATTTATTAAAAGTATATAGCATATCCCCCCCCTTCAAAAGTATGCAGCTGGGATTGCATATGCCCCAACTACACCCTCCTAAAGAGAAGTGAAATGAATTTTAGTGAATTTGGCATTTGAACAAAACTCTTGGATTGCAATAAATAACATAAGATGTGAAAGCAAAAATAAAGCAAGCGTAGTAAAAATTTCAGTATGGAATTGATGATTTTTGCCAAGTTCTATAACATGATACAAAATAACTAAATGAGAAATATTTTGAATATAAACATTTGAATTCATTTTCGAGACTTATAATAATAGCATATATTCAAGTTCAACCCTGTAAAATTGTTATTTGTATAATAATACTATATATTCACATTGAAGAATGCTTGTTTTTATAGTAATATTTTGTTATCAAATTCACAGTAGAGAATGGTCACAGCTCAAAAATGTAGTTCAAAGTTCATTGTCCAATTTCTCGAATTAAGAGAGTTTCAACTTAATGCTTGAATCATTTAAGACAACATATATCTAATTACCTTTAATGTTCATTAATAACACATACTCATTCATATCAAAGTATAATAATTTCCATCATTTAAGACAACATCCGAATCAATACCTTGTGAAATTTATTATTAGAACATTATCATTCATATCAAAGTTACAATAATTTTCCTAAATTATGTTGTAAGATAGAGATCATATATTATTTAGACTCACAAAAATAAAATACCTAATATAATTCAAAATGTGATACATCATACTCTCAAAATAAGATATCTAATAGAATTCGATAATTGGATATTTCGTACTCTCAAAATAAGAAACGTAGTAAAATGCAAAAGTGAGAAATACTATACATATAAACTAAACATAATATTCTTTGTAAAATATTAAAATGCGATATTTATACAGAAAAAAGAAGATACCTAATTAAATATAAAGATGAGATAATTTACATTCGCAAAAATAGTATGTTTACGAGGGTGGACTGAAACGTTTCCAGCCTAACAAAGATACAAGACATTTTTTTCTTTAATTTTATTTTTCTACATAGTCTCCTTATAAGTCTATACACTTCTCCCATCTCTTTAGCCCGTTCAAATAGTACGCTACGTCTTTGCAAAATAGTTCCCAAAGTGATAGCCTCCTCATTTGACGAAAATCTATGTCCTCCGAGCGGAATTTTTAGATTAGGGAACAAAAAGAAGTTGCTTGGGGGCTAGATATGGTAAGTAAGGAGGGTGGTACAGCAATTCAAACTGTAATTTGTAGATTTCGCTGTAGAAACCGCTGAGGTGTTAGACGGCGCTTTGTCTTGGTGAAACATGATTTTTTTTCCCCTGCAAGTGAAGCCGTTTTCCCACAATTTCTGCCTTCAGCTTGTCAAATAATGATGCGTAGTATGCTCCTGTAATGGTTTTTCCTATTTGAAGATAATCGATTAAGATAACTCCATGACTATCCCAAAAAACAGTCGCAATCACTTTCCCAGCCGAAAAAGTTTTTGCTTTTTTTGGAGCCGATTCCCCCTTCGCGGTCCATTGTTTGGACTGTATTTTTGTTTCAGGTGTGTAATGGTGTATCCAAGTTTGATCAACAGTAATAAATAGGTGCCAAAATTTGAATTATTGTGCCTAACCTGCGCCAACAGAGCGTTGGAAATGTTCGTTCGAACACTTTTTTTGGTTTAACGCGCGCAAACGCAACACCCAAGGCGCAGACAGCTTTCTCATGCCTAAATCTTGATTCGATATGTGACAAACATGTTATTTGGACATATTCATAGCCTTTGCTATCTATCTCACTTTAATTCGACGGTCGTCTGGCACCATTTGGTGAACTTAACGATGTTGTCGTTAGCGGTTGCATTTTTTGGACGTCCCGAACATTCATCGTCTCCCAAGTTGATACGGCCACGTTGAAATTCACCTGCCTAAAATTTCACCTAGGTAAATGATGGTGCAGAGTCCTCGTACACATCGTCTAACTCATATTTGATTTGCGTAGGCTTATTGCCTTTCAAAAATATTTAATGACAGCTCCGTACTCGATTTTTTCCATTTTCATAAAAATACATCGACTCGCAACTGCGGGTGTAAAATTGCTGAGATTGAGAATGGAAAGATGCTCAGCTACATCCCTAGCTTTTATTGATGAGAGCTGCCATTTTCACGTTAAGGTCGGAAACTTTTCAAATCACCCTCGTAAAGGTTTATCATAACCTCACCTTTAAGCGAAATGTATTCAGGGGTAAAAATATAGATAAATAGTAGCATATTTGGGTTAACCTCCTTATTGGAAAAAAAACAAATTGGAAGAAACTTATTGATGGCATTCATTAACTGAAACTCGTGTACTGGATGGAAAAAATCCTTGATGCATGGATATCATAATCCTTATTAGTGATTTGATTCGGTTCATCAATTTCATAAGTAACATCGTATAAGATTGTTTAAGGTCCAGAATATGATGGAGTACGTTTCTCCTGATATTAGGATACTTAAATTCTTTTAACATCACTAAATCTCCTTACTCAAATGTTGAAGCTTGATAATGTGAGTCTTATTATAAACTTTATTCTTTCCATGATGTTCCTGAGTACGTTTAAATGCAATTTTCCTTGTTTCATGAACAAGTGGATAAGTCTGATTATCGATTGGAGATACATATGGTAGTTAACCATGCATTAAATGAGGAAGTGGGTAGGATGCTACCGAATGAGGGGTGTTATATTCTTGAGTAACCTTCTGTAAGAGCTTTGTCAAATGAATTTTCCTAGAAGTTTCATTTATCTTACATTTTAAACGTGTGATGATTGACTGATTTACTCTGTAGTATTCCCATCCATTCGGGGCAATGATCTAGAAGCCTCCGCTATGCAGAGCTGATAATACTGCCCGTAAGGAAGAAGAAAGAGAGTTTTGTTACGAAGAAGTTAAAGATTTTGGTAGAATAGGAACCGTAGGCCTCTCTGGGAGGGCTACAAGCCTTTTGGTCTTGAAATAAATTCGTTATGTTTTAAATGTCGTGATTCATTTCACTATATCTTCGAACCATAAATAAACATTACACTTGCGCAACCAGCAAGATATAGTGAATTTTGTGAAAAATTCTAATTCCGTTGGTTTGCGAACTACAATGGCTTTCCTTGCGAAAGGAAGAAAAGAGGACTTGCAATACTTCACTCGAGAAATAGGTATCGAGAATGTTTCAGAGATGACAATGATGGTAGTGAAGGATGCTATTTTGGAAACTGAAGCGTATGAGGAAGAGTTCGTTAGAGAATTGTACATAGAGCATAGAAAAGAACTGGAGGAAAGGAAAAGCCTGAAAGAAATGGAATTTGAAATCCAGAAATTATGTTTAGAAAACGAAAGAATAAGAATGGGCGAAACGACTAATTAGGAACATGTTGTTAGATCGAAAGTAGATCTGCAAGACTTTCTTCCAAAATTCGATCCTAAGAACAACGATATTAGCTTATATCTCGTGTTATTTAAGAGACAAGCTAAAAGAGTTAAAATCTCTTCAAAATGGAAAATTGGATTTCTCGTTTGATCGATACGATATCTGAGGGATCATCGCGCATGAAAACGAAGAAATCATGAACGATTACTATAAGGTGAAAGAAATTTTTCTGAAACAGAAAAGTTAAACACCAGAGAAATTTAGACAATTGCTTGTGAAGCATCACAAAATACAAGACATCACTTAGGGTGATTTCGCATACGAACTGACAAATTATTTCCATGAATAGATTCAGAGCTTATAAATAAACACTTTTGAAGATTTGTGCGACTTGGTAATAACTAACCAAATCAAAAGGAGAACTACACCAGAAATATATGATCATTTTATTGAAGAATGGACACATTTAAAAAACGGATCATATCGTCTCAAAATTAGACGATTATTAAAATGTCGACAGAAGACCTAGAGAAAATTTCGTAAAGAGTATTCAGCATTTTACAAACGACTGCCATGGGAAGAATAGAAGAATTTACCAGTACGAAGAAAAATATTCCACCTCATTCTAGAGAAAATATTAGAATTCCAAAGGAGAAAGAAGAAATAAAAAAAAATCAACAAACGAATCCTACATTTGTGGATTTACAACTCCTGACGAAGAACTGTCCAAAAAGATACAAGACTGTCCAAAAAGAGTGAATTGTTATATCGGTAAACATGATGATCAAACTATAATGGCTGAAATTCGAACTGAGTTTCTTTTACAAAACAAAAGTATAGAAAAATTAAGTGAACCAAAATTAGCTATGAGTGGTCTCCAATATGCTGAAATTGTTGTCAACGGAAAAGGGGTAACAGTTTTAATTGACTCCGGAACAATGATAACTGTGGTGAACTCAGATCCTATTCCTGATGAAAATGATGAGGAAAGGATAAATAATTCTAAAAAGCGCATTCGGTTAGAAAAAATAAAAGCTTCATTTTCCAGTGTCCAATTATGGATAAAAAGACACGAACAATGAAACATTTTCCAAACCTATTCAAATGTTAGAGTGACAACGAATAAAATCCAAGGTCAAGCTATTATTCCGTTAAAGATATACAAACTATTACAAGAGCCTAATGAAGAAGTAAGAAGCAATGAATCATCATCGAAGATTAATAGATATTCCTGCTGTAAACTGAAGTCTGATTTCATTACGAAAAGAAATGTGGGGTTGGAATGAGCAGAAAGCAAAGAATGAAACTGAAGAACGTTTATGTTCGGAAATATTATTTTCCACGCAGATGGAAAATGATTATCAAAATCGAGTGAATGAAAGAACATTATTAAGAGAACAGCATCAATATTGAAAGACCTTGAAAGAAGCATGGGAACAATTTACTTTGAAGGGATTTTCCTATACTCATAGCATGTCTGCTTCATTATTAGAAGATCCCTTTTTGTATTTGATTTCAAAATCGAACATAAATAATTTAAGTTATCATCTAAATAATCTTCCATTTAAATGTTTCATACTTTTAAGTCATACGAGAGCAGCATGATATGTATATATAGGGAAACTCTTCCCATGTAAATAATGACAATATTTGTGTTTAGTGAAGTTATTATTGCAAGGCATTCTAGTTCTAGGCTGACATAGTTTCTTTCACTAGATCTTAGCTGTCTAGAATGAAAAGAAATGGGATGTTGTGAACTATCATAATGTTTTTGTTTTTAAACAGTTCCAAAAGCTTCTTACGATGCATCTACATGTAATTGACATCTATATTTGGATGAAAAGGGAATAAAATTGGTTTGTGAAAATTAATGAGTTATTTAAATTTAGGAAAGCTTGTTGACGTTCTTCGAACTAATCCCATGTAGCAACTTGTTAGGAGTAACCTTAGTTTTGCATAGTTACTGATAACTTGTGATAAACATTGAAGCTACCTAAAAGTCTTTGAAGTTCTTCATATTTTTGGAGTATTTAACCGCTTGATGATCGCTGTCATCATTAAACATCATCATCTATCTCTTTCTTTGCAACTAGCTAGTTAGAATTCGATGAATAATCATATAAGTATAAAGACCACTCCGAGCCTTTAACAAAAGCAACAACTTTATTTTCATGTTTCGAAGCTCGTTTCGTCCCGACCTCTGACACGTTATACTCCTCTTAAGTACAGGCTACGTCTCTCCTAATACACTGACAACCTCTCTCTTGTACAAAGGAGAAGTTACCACAATTTTCTTTCGCCAACAAGCGTCATATATACTACATCCATCCCCCAAGATAAAAGATTGGGGGAATAAAATTACACTAAAATGTTTATCTGAAATTATAAAATATATATGATGACAGTGGCCATACAACATGCATTATATCCAATACTAAATGATCACAAATTCTTCCAAAATAAAATAAAACCAAAATTCCACGTATATCACATTACCTAAGGATTCATAAACCACACTGCAATATATGTGACTTAAAAGAATAATAATCATTATACTCTTAAGGAAATGAACGAAGCTTTATGTTTCAAATAATAGAATAAATCAAAACAAAACATTCGATGAGCATATTACTTCGTTAAAGTTAGTTCTTATTTTCCTTTCACATAATCATCACTGTCATACAAATATTTCACTAAGCGTAATCCATAATATTCCACTAAGCATATATATCTATATATATATAAGCGAAATACCACTGACTGACTCATCACGATATCTCTAAGACTATACAACCGATTGACTTGAAATTTAGCATAGTTACTCATTTTGCTATGTAGACGCTCACTAAGAACGCATTTTACGGAATTCTAATCCAAAATGTATTTTTCATCCGTTAATCTTTTCTTATCCATCTGTTGTCATTTTTGGCGAATTTATCGCCAAAAATGACATGACCGAAGCCAATCGGAATATATTTTTTTATATGTATGCTGTGTATTGTTATCAATTAAGTATACTTGGCGAGATTTGCGTGAGGGAAATGGATAAATACCAAATAATTTTATATTGAGGCGCTGATGGAGGATTGACAAGATTTTGGCGAAGAGGCTCTTTATGCGAAATTTCGTGCATGTCATAAATAGGAAACGTACATATTTAGCGATAGAAATAAATAAATTTGGTATCCCACGGTTGGTAAAAGTGTAGATCAGCTTCAAAACTCAGTGGGATTTCGAAAAATACTAAAATGGCGACTTCTTATAGGGTAGCGCATACGCAAGACAATCAGCTGAGTAGGATGTATTATAGGTTTGTCATATATAATGTAAATGTTGAGCCCCGAAATTCCTACATTTAGAGATTTATCACCAAATATCTTCCACCGCCAAGCTGAAGCATTTCAATGACCTTGCATTGTGAATATTAAAAAGCTATATACTATTGTAACCCCAGCTGATTTCCGACCGTTTTGCTGAGCACACGATAATTTTTTATTGTTGTGGAACCTAGACAAAAGTTTTAAATTTATGAGAAAAGTATTTTATTATTAATAACGATTGATAAATTACATTTGTAAATCTAAACGCAATCTTACGAAGATATTGAAGTTGGCTTTTAACAAATGAATAATAACAGTATGTTATTCATGTCATTAATAAAAAAAATAAATAGCTATCAAAATATTTATTTCGATGTACGCATTAATTGTAACCTAATGTAAATATTATGCCAAAGTTTTTTTTCTTCTGTATTTTGACAATTTTTAGTTTTTGTTTTTTAGGAAATAAACGTTTTTGATTTTTTAAAATGGCTGGATATTTTATCGTTTTCATAATACAGATTTATTTTTAATGCTATGATTTTTAAGAGCTATTCTGTCTTATTCAATTGCAGTTACAGATATGCTGCTAGCGTAATAGAGTTATCCCTTTGCAAAAAAGATAACGTAATACGGGTGACTTTTTGCTAAAAAATTTTACTGTACTTTATTTTTTTGTTAGTATTTTTTGTTGAATTTTTAAATAATTTGATTTTAATAAATTAATTTCGATTATATTTCTTAACTTGAAAAGTATTTCATTGTAGGTTAATACAAATTGATTTTTCGTATTTACTTTTCAGTTATAATTTTAATAATGGATGTTAAGTATATTTGGATAGATGGAATACCTACTCCTTTCCAAGTTTTTAAAATTCTTGGTTACGGAGCATGTTTAATTTCCGTCTCTGTCTTTGCTGGTGTTCGGTGACATATCGATGGCGTATAAAATGAGAAATATTATTGTTTCTCACGTGTTTAACAACTGGGATCGGTTTAAATGCTACACTCAAATGCTATCTGGCACCTAACGATTTGTTCTTTACCGAAATGTGTAAACCGAAAACGTATGGATCTATTAACGAAATTATGGCGGCGGCAGAGCTATTTCCCTATCAGTTCGAAGTGAATCAAAGTGACTGCCTTATAACTTCTGTTGGTAAGCAATTCAGGGGGGGAAAGATTACGTTTTACGGGAAATTGTCATAGTGATCATTTCGACGTTTATATTGAAATAGTTGGATTAACAAACAGAAGTAAAGTTAATCCTGGTGATGATAATGTGAAACAAAATGAAGAAAATGTGTCATCTTTAGTGTTTCAGCCTCAAGAAAATGTGTCTGTGTTAGTTTCAAAGACTCAATCAATATCTAACATTGATTTATCAAGTTCAAGTGAATCAATTATTAATGATGTAATATCTCTTTAACTAAATAAAGATAAAAAAAAAAAAGAAAGAAAGAAAAAGAAAAAAAATCACAAATTCAATTAGATATAAACAAGTAAGACAAGCTGCTTCAAAATATACTAAAAGCCATCCTGAAGTACATAGCGCAGCTGTAAGAAAATACTTTTCTAATAACCCCCATGTGAATCAGGCAGATGTAATTAAATACAATGAAAAAAGATAAGTTAAATTAGCGCCATGGACTTCTAAAAATTTGTCTGGTTTTAAATATAAAATAGATATTGACTATTCAAATGATAAAATTGTCAGTATCGGAAAACGTTTGCCCTGTTCGAGGTGCCGTACTTTAAAATGGATAGAAGAACCTCCAGGAATGTGCTGCAGTGGTGGTCAAGTCCAGCTTCCTGCTATTAGATCCTACCCTGAACCTTTGAATAGTCTTAACCATAAGGATCAGCTTTCAGAACATTTTCTCTCTACAATTCGTAAGTATAATGGATGTTTTTAGATGACATCATTCGGAGCAAAATAATTGATAATTGAACGAGAAACGAAACGATATAATTTTATGCCGACATTTAAAGTCCAGGAGCAGGTATACCACAGAATAGGTAGCCTATTGGCTGATCCTCATTAACAACCTTATTTTCTTCAGTTATTCTTTCTCGGTGATGAAGAACGTGAACGAAACATTCGTTGTGGTATTTTCGCAGGTGTTAAGCCATAATTAGTTAACTAATTACAAAAGGCGCTACATGACCATAACAGGTATATTCGTGTTTTCAAAGCAGCGGTTTATTCAGTTCCTAAAGACAAAAAGGTTTTCAAGGTTATAATTAATGCCGATAAAAACCATCTGGAGAGCACAAAGGTCGTTTTAATGCTCCTCAAAATAAAGAAGTAGCTATCCTTATTGAGGGTCAGGATTTCGAAAAAAGAGATATCAATCTATATAGCAGAGACAGTAAATTGGTACGAATTAATGAAACGCATAGAACTTACGTTGCTCTTCAGTACACTTTGATGATTTTTCGTGGGGAAGATGGTAATTGTATAAATATTTCTAAACTTGATAGCAATACTAGGACTCTTATCAATAAGACTGTCTCTGCTTCTGAGTTCTTCAGCTATAGGTTGATGGAGCGTGTTGGTGAAATCATTTATCTATTGCTCTATCGTCAACCTTTTAATCAGTTTTTGGTCAGTATGTATGCAAAAATAGAAACTGAAAGGCTTGATTGGATTCGTAACAATCAGAAAAAACTTAGGAGTGAGGAATATGTCCACTTAAAAGACGCTAAGGCAAAAACAGATACACAGTCTTCAGAAATAGGTAAAATGGTTGTGTTGCCGTCTTCGTTTACTGGAGGATCTCGCTACATGCATGAACGAACTCAAGACGCTATGATATACGTAAGACATTTTGAACGTCCCGACGTATTTATTACATTCACTTGCCATCCTAAATGTTATGAAATCAAAGATCTTTTGAAGCAAGGACAAAAACTTACCCATTCATTGATAAACTATTAACAATTAAATACTTTTCTCAGATATTTGAAAGTCGTGGATAACCATTATTACAGACTATCAATTTCTTAAAATTTTAAATTTAGATTATAATTGTCGTTTAAAAATTGAAAATTTTCTTGATATTTTACATATAGGTTCCAAAATATAATATTATGGTCTGCCCAGCGGAGCGGGCGGGTATCAGCTAGTACATATATATATGTAGACTTTGGGGTGATGGAGATTGTTTATCCCGAATCTACGATGGTCTGCTCTTACGCAAAGGGCTGGTTGTCTAGGGGGGTAGTTCTATTACCGGTTTCAAAGTGGTGGTGTTGTTATTCAGGGAAAAGGCTCGCAGTAGCTTTACTTGTTTATTAGGAGAGATGATGAAGAGTGAAAAGTATTTACACTGTGATATGACAAGTTGACCAGTTCGTCTGATAAAGATAAATGGCTGCCTCATTTAACCCATATTGGCGATGGGCGCTGGAACGCACTCGGGCGTTTGAAGTTTACTTCCGACGCGGGTAGCGAAGGAGAAGAGAAGTGAAAAAGTGGGGGAAAGAGAGCGAAAACGAAGTGTCACTCAATTTTGTTCAGGGATAGGTGGCGCTGCATGAGCTTATCACATGGCTCTGATTCGTGGTGACATCTATTGAGTATCGGAGGAACTGGTTTTACAGTAGATTGAAAAAATAAAAATTAATTGTTTAATAATTAGTTGGAAAATCCTACAGAGTTCGACCTCTCCAAATAGAGCTGGCCTCCAGCTATACTGGAATTTCCAAGACTTCACTAATTATACTTTATACTTTTCAAAATAACTAATAACACAATAATAGTAAAAAATGAATTTCAAAACCTTTCAATATTCTACATGGAGCAAAATATGTAATCAATTTTTTTAACACTTCCATCATTTAGGAATGATAAAAAAATTCTGTATAAAGCAGCATAAAATGTAAATAAGCACATATAAAAAATGTAAATAACACAAGGCAATATTTAGTGCATAAAAAGAAAATAATATAGCATGAAATTAAATCAAACGAACTTCACCAAATAATATCTATCTACGCTCGATATTTAAATGGTATTAATAGAAAAATGTTTTATCATATCCGTTTTTGTATTGTGGAGTTGTATCATCTCCGCAGATTTTTTTTTTTTTTTTTCTTCTTGTAAATCTTCCAGTTTTCGGATTGTATTTCCTTATAAAGTTCTTCTTCGTAGCATCTTTTCTTTGTAACTCTGTTCTTCTTCTATATTTGTAAATGTGTAAGCCTGGACTGGCGTATTCTGATGAGCTTGGGCATATGAGGCCTTCGTTGAGCCATTCTTCTATCTGTTTATTTACTTCTTCTCTTTTCGTAAATGTTAATCGGCGTGGCGATTGACAAACTGGTTCATCCTCTTTTAAAATAATTCGCATGGTAACATCGGTGCTAGCCGTCTTTTCAGGTTTGTGGCTTTCTATCCTTTTCGTAAGTTCTTTTTTGATCTCAGGATCTCCTATGTGATTCAGTTCTACTTTTTCGACGTTTTCCGCTTGTATCTGCATTGAGAATGCTTGGTTTTCATATTTAACATGATTTTTATATTTAACAAATTCTACACCATTCTTCGTGAAGTTGACTGATGCTCGTTCTAAAATATCTAAACCTATGACTGCTTCGTACTTTAGTTTTGTTGTAGGTACTACATGCTAAGTTAGTGAATAGTTTTCTTCATCCATCTGAAATTCTTGTTCGAAAGATCCCATCGTAGTGACTTGAGCATCACCTATGCCTGTTAAGAGAATTTTGTTCTTCGCTAGTTTCGTTGGATCGATGATTCTTCTGCTGTTATTTTCTCGTAGTAGACTGACGGTACTTCCGGTGTCGATAAGCGCAGTAATTTTCTTGTTTCCAAACATTATTTCCTTGTTGCGTAGATTTTCTTGAGTGATAGTGGCACATGTTGCCGTAGGCTTGCTTGTTTCTCTAGTGAAATTAGTAGTTCTCTTTGACTGGCTTGTATTTAGCTCTTTCGCTGAATCGTTGAATCTTCTAAACCTGGAGTAATTCGTTTGAGCGTGATTAGAAACATTTGAATTCGAATACCTTTCTCTCCCGTGAATTCGATTTTCAATCCGTCGATTTGAGTTTATATGATTTCCTTCATGACTTCTGTGATTGGCGGATTGAGCATCGTGATGTCGATTGTAACTAGTGGTTGCTGCAACTTTCCCACTTGATCTATCCTGCTCGAACTTTCGTGGCTATTCAAACTGACGAAATTTTTCTGAAGCTCTGAAATCTTGTTTTCCCCTAAAATGCGTATTAACTGGCTTATGATTTAATGTTCTCCTGACGTCTTCATACTCTTCGAACTTTTCTGCTAATTCGGCTGACGAATTTATCGTTGTCCATTCATCTAGAAAATGTTGCTTAAAGTCGGTAGGAGCTCTACGTTTCATTTGATTTGAGATGATCAGTTTTCTTAATTCTTCAAAAGATTCGATTTTTAACCCTGGTGTCCATCCGTCAAAATATGTTGCAATTTCGTGATAAAAATCGGTCCAAGTGTGGATATAAACTTTTTGATGCGTGGTAAATAGCTGGCGAAACTTTTCTGGCGTTAATTTAAATCTTTTAAGTAGAAGTTCTTTTACGTGGTCGTAGTCGTTTGCTATCTCCTCTGGTTTATGTGCGATGATGTGTGAAATTTCGGACGGTAAGAGTCCTAAGAGATATGAAACCCAATGTTCTTTTGAAATTGTTAATCGTTGCACTTGACGATCGAATAAGACTAAATATAAGCTAATATCTTCTTTAACTTCATATTTATGGAGAAATTTGGATATTTACTTGCCTAGTATTTCAGAACTGTCGGTTTCGTCAACCGTTGTGTATAATTTGAGTTTAATAATTAATTAATGCACAATAATTAATGCAAGGATATTTGAAATCCCTGAATCCCTTATTTTGGTCGTGAAAGCTCATCCAACGAAGAGGGGAGAGGGGTTTCTGCTGATGGATAACGCTCTTTGCTTTTGTCACTAAGACGGCGTAGGCCATAACTCTTGACCACCTTCTCGTTAATGAAGTGAGGTCATGCTAGATCTTCGACTGCAATTCTGTCACACCCAAGGAATTATAATGTCCATTGATGGTTTATTTGGTCTTCGTGACGTACACCGTAATTATCTCTCTCGAGTTAAAAATTGATAATCTAGCCTCTGTTCTTTTAGATGCTCCCCGTTCCCCTGGGTGAAAAGCTGTCTCGCAGTGCTTACGATTTATACGATTACTCTCTTGTTGTGGTAGAATTTGTCGTCTTTCTTTGGAAAGAAGGATATCTGTATCTTCCTGTGACGGCATTTGTTCAAAATCCTTTTCTTATGTACTTTTGCGGAATGAGATGAGTTAACTATGGTCTCAAAATCTGGCCACATGATGACTTCTTCTCCAACCTCGAAATTCTTACGGGGTTTCTTTCTGTAGGCCACTGTTCCCATTAGTTTTAACGTCGTTTCACATTTCCCACAGAATTAATGTTCTCCCTTTTCAAAACTGTGAATTCCTTGCTTTTTGCTTTAGGTTGCATCTGGTGCTGGAGTGTCATCGATTGGCATTCTTCCACCTTTTCGTTTCCTTCCTGCTCTATTAATTCTTCTTGTCTCCTTCGTACGCTTTGTTTTTCATGATATATCTGCAATTCTTCTTCTTCTCCAATTGAAATGTATGTATCATTTCTTAGTTGATTTGATGAATTAGAAATATCGTCTTCACTTGACTTAATTTGTCTTTCTAATTTTCATTCTTCTTTTTCTCCAAAAGAAATATCTTCCCCTGCAATAACATTTGAAGGTTTCTCGTTAATCTTCTGCAGTTCAATTAATTTTTGCTCTTTTAAATACTTCAATTCTTTTAGCCGTCATTGTTGTTCTTCTTTTTCATTCTTTACTTTTTCTATTCTCAGGATTCGTTCCTTTCTAAACTCTTCTTGATGCAATGCTTCTCGTTGAATCTCAAACAGATTTGCGAAAGTCTGTTAGTCTGTCTCTTTCTCAGTTTGTATTTCAATCTGCCCATCTTCTTCCTCTTTATTTTCCTTTTCAAATTCAATTAGCTGCCTTAAATCCTCTTCTTTTCCATTTTTCTCTTGTTCCCTCCTCAGTTTCCCATTCTTTCTAAGGTCTACCCGAAGTGAAGTTTCTTTAAAACTCAATATTCAAAGGACTTGCTTTTTCTTTCTGTATTTGTATTTTCACTTGAATTTCTTCTTTCATTCTCATTTCTTCTTGATACTTAGTACTGCACTTGATTCCAGTTCATGATCGGCTTATTTCCATTAATAAACTCCTTTTTCGAAATAGAAATTCCATATATTCTCTTCTTTCTCCTTTTCCACTTTTGTTTCTAGCTGTTCTTTTCACTTTTTCTCTTCTTTCGGATTCTTATCGTTTTTCTGTAATGCCTGCGAGCATTTCTCTAATATCCTCTTCCTCGTAATCTTCCGAACCAGTTATATAAGATAGAGTTTTCATCTATCTCTCTTTCTTTACTACGAGCTTACTAGAATTCAGCGAATGTTCATATGGGTATAAGAACAACTCCGGTTCTTTAACAAAAACAACTTTATTTTCATGTCTCGGAGCTCATTTCCCCTCTACCTCTCACACCTTAGTACAGGCTGCGTCTTTCCCAATACAATGACAACCCCTCTTTTATACGAAGGAGAGGTTACCACAATTTTCTTTCACCAACAGGAGCCATATACATACTATTTTTATACTATTATCTCTATGTTAATATTACTTGGAGAATATTGTCTTTTTAAAACTTCATTTCCTATAAAATTAATTTTTTCTATCAAATTGGTATTCAGATTTTTTTTTAAACTTTATATTCTCCTTTTCATATATAATAAAAAAAACTCATAGATATTATGATCTTACCATCTATTTAAATATATGATAATATTGTACCATTTGAAGATAATTTAAAATGTTATTAAGAAATAGGTAAATTCTGATTTTAAGTTAAAAATATTTAATACGGTCGTGTATAGCTTTTTTACAGAAATTTTGTGACAACCTTCTCGGGTGGGAACCGTTTGGGGGCTGACGCTCTTTGAGGGATATTGACCTCCAACGGCTTCTCGTCGGCGAATCTTCCTAATCCCTTCACAACCTGTCGAAATAGAAACGATCTCGAACTGTTGACATCTTGGAGATCACATGTGGCTCAGGCAGTCCAGATGCTGAAAACATTATGCTATTTATGAGTTCGATAAGAGAAAGAGGGAAGTCGTTAAGCCACAGACGTTACAATATCATCAAAGTAATTTAGAGCAAAATTTGCCTGATACTCTTTTAAAATTTGTTTAATAGCTCTCTGGAAAATACTGGGGGCATTTTTCCATCTAAAAGATAGCCTCAACCACTCATAAATCCCAAAATTTGTTGTGAAAATTGATTTTTCAGTACCACTATCATTAATTTTAATATGCCAATAACTTGATGTAAAATCTAATGTAGAAAATATTGAGTTTTTGTTACTTGTGTGGACTCTAATAAGCCATATATTCTCAGAACGGGCTCTGAATCTGTTTCAGTAGTTTGATTCAGTTTTCTGTGATTAATGCACATTCGTATCTTTTTACCTTCATTACTAACATGGACACCAAAGGGACTATGGAAAAGTTTCATATCGTTTCCTTTAAAGGTCTTTTTTATCTGAGTCTCAATTTATTTGTTATCTTGAGGTGAAATACGATATGTGCGAGGGTAATGACATTTTCGATTTAGAAATGAGGCAACCTTCTGAGGCTCAAGCCTAATACAACCCACATCATAACTGTCCTTTGAAAAAATATGTGAGAAAATGCCTCGCAAAAAAATCTAAACTATTCGTTTCAGTATTCCATGGTGAATATACTTTTGAACTGCGTTGTGAATTTTCCTCCATATACACAGTGCGTTTTTGTAAGTTTGACGGTGACATCTAATTCCCTAAATTCGAAACTCCAAATTCTTCATCATACAACCCCTCACATATATTTGTATTACTCATGAACAGACCTTAAGAGACTGATGACATATCTAAATTAGAATTTTTATAACAAAAAAAATTTTTCATGTCGCATGACATGATAATTAGAAATATCTAATTCTAATTAGAAGGTATTCATATCTTTCAAAGGAAGTAAACAATATGGAATAGTTAGTTTTAATAACTAGTAATTCCGTAATCCTTTCAACTTCCCTTATCTTTAATGGGACCTCAATAGTCAAAAATGAACCTAAGAGTTTGATAAATTGGAGGTTGAAGTCCTTTAGAATAGTGATTTTCAATCATTTTAAAGCTACTGCACTTCCTAAGGAACGAAAAATGTTTAACACACCCTTTGTAAAAATTCCGTATTTTAGGAGGAAGGGAGGGTTACTGAATTATAATAGTCAAAATGCTTAAGTAGTCATTTTTTTCAGTAGACTTACGCACTTAATTTGTTTGGTTTAACTCGATACTTTTTTTTTGTTACTGGATCCATTACAACACTGAATGTTCACTCTGTAGGAGGAAGGGATGTCATATAAAAAAATTTGACGATAGTCTACAGTCCAGGGTAGAGACGAATGATGTTACATTAAAGCTAAAATTCTATGAGCTATTACCATTCTGAAAGCTAACTGTCAAAGTTTCATTAGTTGAAAGTTTGACCAGTTCTTGAATCTGAGCCTCTGTTGACTCAATACACTCAAAAGGGCTCATGACCCAATACACATTGAGGAATTTCCAGGCACAAAATACCCTCAAAACGCTCAGAAGAGTTCTTGTGCATTATAAACTTGTGTATCATCGAAGGGGATTTTGCTATTCTTATGCAGATCCGACAAGATTGGAAACTAGATGAACTTGCTGCGATCAAAGTTCTGCTTCCACAAAGTGAGTTTGCTTAGGAAAGCAGATTATGTTTATTTACTAAGGACATTGTTTAAAAGAGATGGATTTTGTTGTGATCAAATTGAGCTTGTAACCTTGAAACTGCAAATTAATTCAATTGAATTTTGCCAGTAAATTGGTCATGAAAGCAATATGACCTTCGATCTTAAATTATAGAAATGTGTTTCTTAGGACTACATCTTTCTCTTCGAGATACTCAAGCACAGAGTGGAAAAGATTCGGGAAACTATTGAGGGAGACACCTTTGGAGAGTCAGAGAACCTCTGTATGTACAAGCAAGCGATTGAATTCTTCATCACTGTCCTTACGCAACTGCCCGAATAATCAATCGTTGAGAGAAATATTGCGAATTTTGTTCAAAGCAGAGATGATATATTGTTACGACTGATGCGGGGTCGCTGAAGTTTTTTCCAATAAATACTGTCTGTGAATCACACAGTGAACAGCAAAAATACCCGATACCTCCCTCTTCAAATGGGTGATGAACCCACGATGACGACTCACCATTGCAGAAGCTCCACCAATGTTAAAAGGTAATGTTCACAAAAGGAATATTTTTCTATTGAAAATAATCTTTGATAACATTGAAATTAGATTCGCCTTTAGTATTTGCAATCAAGCTCTCGGCAGAAGGTTATTCATCTCTGACAACCGTAATGTTAGTGTACAGCGGTAAACTGAAAAACTTGTGGAAGTTACAAGCTTTTTAAACATATCAGATCCGCTTAAAAATATAGTAGCGAGGAATTTGAAAAGGCAATTCTGGATCGTTTTCCTAAGACATTAAAGAAAAAGGATGCATACGGATATGAAGTTAGTTTGTTTTGCGTCAGCAATCGAAAACATTTACTAAATTATTGAAGTGTTGCTTAAAAGAGATTGATCTCTCGACCAACCAAGAAGCTTCCAAATGTAAAGAAGTTTGAAGACTACAACGCAGTATTTGAAGATTGGTTGAACTCTGGATTAATAGAAGTAATGTGAGAAATTAACCAAGATGACTTGTGCACTATCTGAAGTTTAGAAGGAAAACTTCACTACACCAGCTAAATCATTTAATTTAATGTTTCGCGAAAGAAGAAAAAATGCCCTTCTCTATATGACTGTACGACGAAGGGAATGAATGTATTTGAATTACTGTAAGCGATATTATTCAAATTCAGAGAAAGAGGAATAGGGATTATTTCAAATATAAAAGGCAAACTTTCTTTCGAGTATCTGTGAATGAAGTTGTTCGAGATTTCTCACGATTCCTCTTGTGGGAATATTCTAAACTGAAACATAAATAAATTTCGTCATCGTCGAGTGGTATTTGGATTGAATTTCAGTCCTTTTCTAACAGGAGCTGTGATAACTTCTTATTTGAGCTAGTATGACCTAATAAACAGTAAATTGAATCATATCCTTTCTAAGATGTATTAGATTCAGTGGATGAAGTAGAGCTTTTCATAAAAGGAGCCACTAAGATTATGGTTTATAAGATTTTTGGTTTAAGAGGACAGTACCAGACAGAAAGTGACATAGTCAGTACAACAACTGAATCATTAAAAGCTACGGGACTTTTATGGGATAAACAAAACGATTCACTGTTTTGTGGCTGCGTAGCATAATTTTGAAAAATCTCCATGTGTCTAAGCGAAATGTTTTATCGATTGCTCAATAAGTGTTCGATCCCATATTAGATTTAGTTGCCCTTTACATTTCTCCAAAATCATATTTACAGAAGAACTGGAAAGCAAGATAAAGCTGTTACTCAAAGCTACCCACTGACATTAAGAAGAAATTTTTAAAAGGGTTCAGAGAATTGTCTTCATTATCCTTGATAAAAGCTCCAAAATAAGTAATGGTTCCTGTAGTTGATGTTTCAAATAATTTTTAAGCAGCTGTTGTCTGTTTAGAAATGAAAAGGAAAAAGAAAAAACGAGTAGTCAAAGATTTAACTTTTTCTAGCAAAATATAGAGCTGAAACTTTGAAAAAATTAAGCTTTAATTGTAAACTTGCTCCAGTAGAGCTAGATTAGCTGTGTTTGTTAAAAGAAAACTTGAAGTAACAAGTTCTATGAAGTAATACAGGACAGATTTTACAACTGTCCTATGCTGATAAATTAAGAAAAATGAGCCATGGGACAAACATGGGATGATCAATAATTGACAACAGAACAAAAGAAATTCGAAGTCTGTTCGAAAGTCGAGGATTGGTGTCATGTTTCGGGTATCAACAATCCGGCAGATTTATCCTCAAGAGGTTGTTAAATTGTGAAATTAATCAGATCAAAATGGTGGGAGGGTTCATTTTAGCTGACAAAGTCAGAAAAGGATTAGCCTAGTCCGACCTCAGAGAAAATCAAATTGAAATAACTGTTGAAATAAAGAAATTAATTTAACTGAACTGTAACGACAATACATGTCCATGGATTACAAACTATTTTTAACCCGTTCGCTCCCAGCGTATCACAGGCGATACGCTCGTGTTGGCTCTCCTGTGCTCAGGGTATCACGGGCGATACGCTCCGTGAGTGTCTTCTACGGCCCGATGTATCAATAGAGATACGCTTGATGAGAACGTTTTATTTTATTTTTTAATGTTACTATATGGCTTTACAATACCGCGAAATCTATACAGATATGTTATTTGGAGTGTTGACCTTGATAGTTTGGGCTTGAATTTCACTTCTGGTTGTCAGGAGGCGTGAAATTGTTTATATAATCAAAATGCATAAAATTAAAACTAAATTTGAGTAATTCATTATTTTTATAAATAATTAACACAAGCAATGAAGTAAAATAAATTTGTGATGCGATGATGGCGTTTAATGGCACAAGAGCCAAATGTGACTGTGCTGCGCCAAAGAAAGTGTAACTGTGGTCTAAACGTTTGGTCTAAACTAATAACACCACCATTACTGAGAACATCATTCAGCGAAATATTTAGATCAGTTTTTTGGGACCCGTTGAACACTACTCTTAAGGAACGAGTACGATTTCTGGA
This sequence comes from Nephila pilipes, assembly GCA_019974015.1. NCBI lineage: Eukaryota > Metazoa > Arthropoda > Arachnida > Araneae > Nephilidae > Nephila > Nephila pilipes. The sequence goes on from BMAW01061561.1 coordinate 72,543, forward strand.
TCCTAGGATTCTTTCTCCTGCATCAAAGTGTACATCATCAGATGTAATTTCGTCTATATGTAAGACTTCTTCCACATGACCTAACGCAAGGTACTCTTCAATAAATTGAATATAAAGAACCTTTAATTTGGGTTCACGGTTTAGTCGTCTCCAAAGCTGATCAAGGCATTTGGATGCAATAGCCCTAAAATCCCCAAGATTTATTATATTTTTTGTAATATTTTGTTTGAATGGTAGGGATACAGAATATCCTACCCATGGTTTTCTAACGTGTGTTCTTTCAAAATGATCTTCGCAATATTTAAGCTCAACACTAATTACAGGTTTCTCATCGGAAATATTTTCCGTTTCCCAAAAGGAACGTTAAGTTTTATCCAAATTGCTTACACCCTTAGAAATAAAGCAATGACTAGGATAGAAAGATTCTTCATAAAATGATTCATCATTATAAGATCCAGCAATAACAAAACCGAATTTAGATTCAACTAATCTCATGTTATAGTTTCTTAACCGTATTTGGTTTAGGCCAAAAATATCAACAAAAAAATGCTCATTTCCTACTAAGCAAGAAATTTCTGATGGTTCATTAAAATCTTTGTCATCAAGAACGCAACCCATTGGTATGTAACATTCTGAAATATTTATCATTTTTGAAGGATGTACTTTAATTATCTCAGGAGTAAGAAAAAACTACGTCTAAACGAAATGTATCATCTAAATTCGAAATAGGTGCTTTAGTCAAGTAATTTATTGTTGATCTGGCATTATTCAAACTTTGAACAGTAGAATTTATTTTTGTTTTGCTTAATCCTAACATTTCAGCTGCTTTTAACGTTAGATAGCTATTCTCCGACGTGGAATCAAAAACACATTTCGTTTTTACTTTTTCTTTAGCTCCTTGTACGTAAATTATTGCTGTATGCAGTAAACTTCTGTCGGTTTGTTTATTAAAACTAGACTTTTGTTTCGAGATCAACGATACAAGTGGGAGTGGTTCCGTTTTGTCTGAAATAGCGAAGGAAGCGAGAGTTGTGGTTTGTGGTTTTTTATTATCTGCATTTGAGAGAGTCATAACTTTATCTTCACAAAGTAATATAATATGCATAGCATTCAAATTTTTATATTAGCAATTGAGGCATAAATATTTACTAGTGCAATGATCGAAATGATCCGAAGATCTGCAGCGCTTACAGATTTTATTAATTTTCACTAGTTGTCTTTGTGTAAGACTCTTAAATTTAACAGATTTATAGAGTGGGTTGAAACAATCACTCTCTAGGATAATACATTTTTTTATTTTGTTTGCTCTTAGTAAATAGAGATTTAAACCACGGTGAATTGTTTTCCTTGACGTAAGTTCTTTTACTTTTTATTGGAAAATTTCTTGAGGGGAAATTGTTTTCTTTTTAACCGATTCTAATTAAACGCATCTATTTACCAAAAACGAAAGGAAGCTTTGCAAGCTTGATATATCTGTAGATGTTAAGCTTAGTTGAAATAATCTTTGAGATTCTCTATTAACCTTATTAAGTAATATATGGAGTATGATAGCCTTAGAAAGGGAATTAGACATCATTTTTAAATTTTTCAAACAGCGTAGATGACTTCGAACAGTGTCCGTTAACAGTCTGATTTGGACAGAATTTTCATTATGAAATTTTGAAATAGAAAATATTTTCCGCAATATGAATATCTACCAAAGCTCTCTTGTTTTCCTGTCGAGATTCTAAAGCTTTCATGAGCGATTCAAAAGTATCTTGATCACTCTGAATTAAAGATGCAGCATTTCTAAGAGCATCTTTAAGGTACAGTGGCTCAAACAATTGAGGATACACCTTACTTTCACTTGATAAATCCAACTTTTAATGAAAATAACACATTAACTAGAATAGAAGACGTATTTTTACTTTTACACATAATAAAAGGGTTAATTTACTGTAAAAATAACGAAAATCAACAAAAAAATATATCAAAAATTAAAAGTTTCACAAATATTTGAAGTAAACATAGGCAGATCTTTACCTCAAAAAATTAAGGATACACCAATGAAATTTTTTCGATATATTACATGCATAGACAGTATCAGTATTTTGTTGCATGTCCTTTGGCATGCAACAAAATACTGATACTGATGTCCTCCAAACGTCTTGGTACCGATTCGACCAATTTTTTAGTGGTATCTGGAGATATTTTATCCCATTCTTTTTGTAACACTTGCTTTAAATGGGCTTTGTTTCTAATCTGGTGTTTTTGGACCGCTGTTTCTAGTGTGGCCCACAAATTTTCTATGACATTGATGTCAGGGGACTGTGTCGGTGTGTGCAATTGCTGTTTACAATGAAAAAGACACCACATTTTGACATTACGTGCCGTGTGTTTGGGGTCGTTGTCGTGCTGAAATATAAAATTTCCATCTAAACCCAATTTTTGTGCACTTTCTTTAAGATTGTTGCGGAGTATGTCTATATAAAGCTTATGATCCATTATACCATCTATAAAAACTAAATTTCCTACCCCATTTGCAGCCATACAACCCCAAACTATGACGGAGCCACCACCATGTTTAACTGTAGGACGTAAATTTTTTGGATCCAAAGCGGTGTTCGGCTTTCTCCAAACGGTGTGACGACCATCGCTTCCAAAAATATTGAATTTACTTTCATCACTAAATATAACTTTCTTCCAAAAGTTTTCTGTCTTCAACTGATGAGTTTTTGCAAACTCCAAACGCTTTTTCTGATTTTGTAAGCTTATGAAAGGTTTCTTTCTAGCTACTCGACTGCTATATCCAGCATGTCTAATCACATTTCTCACAGTTTCAGCACTTACACTTCTGCAGATTATTCGAGAAGTTTCTGCAGCTAGTTTGACTGCACTCAGTTTAGGATTAATCTTGATATCTTTTAAAATTTTCCTTTTAGCTACATCACTCAGAATATTTCTCCTTCCTCTTCCACTCTTATTTTGAATTAATCCATCGCGTTTAAATTTCCCAATGATTTTCTGGACACATGAGTGACTTCTACCGACAATTTCAGCTATTCCACGATAAGATTTTCCCTTCTTAAATAACCTTAATATAAATTTTCTTACATCAATACTAGTCTCTTTCCGAGAAGCCATTTTCCATTTAAAATTACAGCTTTATATTCTCATAACCAACTTCAAAAGACAGAAATAACAGTTGAAAAAGTTTAGGATAAAATTTCCCAAACTTTAGTAGCAAGCAAAAAGAAATCAAGTGGTAGTTAAACAAAAATTTCATTTGTGTATCCTCAATTTTTTGAGGTAAAAATCTGCTTATGTTTATTTGAAATGCCTCTAAAAAGTTTTATTTTAGAATTTTGTCGTTGATTTTTCTTTATTTTTACTGTTAATTAAACCTTTTGTTATGTCTAAGAATAAAAATTCGTTTGCACTTCTGGTTAAGGTGTTATTTTGAATGAAAGTTGGATTTATCAAATAAAAGTAAGGTGTATCCTCAATTGTTTGTGCCACTGTAACAGAGCTTTTGAATCTCATTTAAAGTACAATTATTTCCAATTATATTCATAAATTGTGTTTTAAACAACTCAAATTCCTGGAATTTACCGCTAAAAGTTGGCAAGGTAAATCCAGTAATTTAATATTGCCCTTTGGTAAAGTATTAACAGTTTGTGTTTCATCTTCAAATTTAGAAAGAAATACAAGAAAGCCAACCTTCATTTCTTGTGCTTCTTCTATATCAATAGTATCCAAACTGTCTTGTAAATCCACATCATCAGGCAGAGCACAAAACGAATTTTTTAGTTGTCAAGACCTTTTAAAATGTAATTTATTAAAGTCAACTTATTGTTCAGCTCAATTTTATCCTTCATTGAATTTTTAGATTTATGGAACTCTAACGAAAGTTCTAATTTTATTAAGTTTTGTTTTAAATGTGCCGTGTTGTCCATTTAAAGCTGTTATCGACATGTCTCGGAACTAGTGTGATGGACGGACCACTTTATAGTGGGGATTGTAAGTTAATCCAATAGGCGGTATGCCAGTATTTAAATATATCGTCGATAGCTCAATTAAGAGAAAAAACAGACTGTATAAACAGTTTACACTTCACTTTATTTTAGTAATAAAGCAGAAAGCACTTAGTGTGCTGCCACTCGGTATGAGCGTAAGTGGTAGAGTGTGAGTTAAACAGGATATAGAGGACATCGCGTTACATTGAAATGGGGAGGGGCAGAGGCGCCACCAATAAATACAAATTAAAAATCTCAAATGATCTTATTGAATTAAATTATTAACAGCAGTAAAGAAACGCATTTTTTTTAAAATATTAGAATATCACAATTAAATTAGGATGCTTTCATAATCGTAAAAAAATTCTCAATATATTACCATGCACAATTTAAACACATGTTAAAAGTAAATACAAACATATTAAAAATCTAAACATTCGCAAATCTTATTGAATTAAATTTAGAGAACAACAGTAAAGAAACGTTTTCTAAATGTTAGTAAATCACACTTAAATTAGGATGTTTTCATAGCTATAAAAATGTCTCTTTGTAAACTAAAAAAATTTGAGCCATTATTTTAGCTTGTTTACAGAAGAATAATTTAATACCTTTAATATGCTACAGCAAACCAAAATTAAGTTTTAAACATTTATTTAGAAATAATAAGACATAAAAAAATTGTATAATTGTTTCTCATTCAAAGAAAAGGTAGTATATATTGTAAACTGGAAATTACATTAGCTTATGAAGCATAACACACATTTCACAAAAGCAGTACAAAACAAACGAATATCATATTTGTTTACGTCAGTGGGTAGCACGTAATATAGATATCGCGTGATCATGATGTAACATGAATTTAGTCCAATGCGATAAAAACGACTTTCTTAGCAACGTGGAATAGACGCTAGTTTTGAAACTCAAAAACTCATTTTCAAATCTTAATGGGTGCATTTGAATTAAATGTCAAAATCCTTACATATAAGCTTTTGATTTTATTGAAAATTTCTAAACAATACACAGTTTATCAATCATGTCTCCGCTAGATGAAAAGAAATACTTGATACACCAGTCCAATTAGAGGAAAGCCATCTCGTTGCAAAAAATTCTGAAGAATTTATTCCAAATTTTCAACCTTCATTGTAATACTTTTGATTTGAATCAGTAAAGCAAATGTTACTTTTTAATCTCGAAAGTACGATTTATCAACGTACGAAAATGCGGTTACGGTTACAGCCCTATTTGGTTTGTTTTGAGCCATGGCTTCTTTATATTTTTTTATTAAAATAACCAACGTTTATTTAATAAAATCAATTTCTGGTGTATATGATACAAATATTATTTTTCTTATTCTCTTTTTAAAAATTTCTATAATTCTAAGAAATTATGGATTCTGCATTTAGTTTCTTTAATAACATTAATTTCTAAAGCAAAAACAATAAAAGTTAGGGAGATGCTAGATGATTTATGCCCCTTTTCTTATCAGTTTAATGTGAAATAAAATTTATAGAATTCACTATTTCATTTTAACTATGTAAAATTATAAATCTAAATGCTAAAAATTTAAATGTAAAAGGTAAATAAATTAGGGCATTAAGGCTCCAATTTTCTCCTGAAAATTATCAACGGACGAAGCTCGTAGTTGGATAGATTAAATATTGAGCTAGCCAGAAAAGCAGAATCAGTTTGTCCACAGAAATTTGAATGCAACTTTCAGTTATTATTACTTCTAGTGTCAATAGGGCCTAATTAAGTCATTTCTGACAGTTCCCGGGGATTTTAATTATGACATCTCTTTTTAAATTATTCCACAAATAAATTTGCTAAGTTTATAAATTTTAAGACTAATAAAATTGTTTTCACCCCTCTTAACGGGAAAAAAAAGGCATTTTACCAGACTGGGTCTAATTGACCCATATCACCAGTTAGCACCGAAATGTTTAAAAATAAATTTAGTATTTTAGGCGGCCATTTTTCACATTTCAATTAATGTTTGATAGATGTCATGTGATAGAGAAACCTTCCTTAAAAATTATTTTATTTTCAACCGAGTATTACACTTGTTTCATATAAGCCGAAAAAGAATAAATCGGAAATCTTTTTTTTTTTCAACATTACAACATGAGGTCAAGATTTCACATGTGAAAAAAAGAAATAAGATATATATATATATATATATATATGGTTTGATTTATGTCTTTTTTCCTTATGGGTTCAGTTGCGTTTTTTTTTTAATTTTTCGTCATAATTTTAATTTTTCAAAGAACTTCCTAGTTCCTTTACTTTTTAAAATTTTCGAGTTCAATTACAAATAAATTTCACCCACACACACACACACATATATATATGAAATTTATATGTAATTGAACTCGGAAAAATTTAAACCGTAAAGAAACTAGGTGACACCAATGCGAATTCATCCCTACTAACTTTCATGTTTATAAATTATTTCACTTTAACTCTTTCGATAGTAACTTCTAAGTGATTCTAAATGACATCAGACGTTGTTTAGTATAAAACCTCACTGTTTGAATGTCATTTCGCCTTTACGATTTAGTTTTTGCCCTGTACGTACTGCTTTAGATTCTATTTGTCGAAAACCACTTCCATGTTTCACATGTGAATTTGTCAATTGTAAAATATCTTAAACTGTGGAAAAAGTAATATTAATTAGACAAAATACCTGAAGCTCCTTCAAAAGAACTATGTCTGCATCCAAGTAACAAGAGTTCCATTGCAGGTTGATTGGTTTTATTAACGTCGCACTAGAATCAACACGAAGGCTATTGGCAGAACACCCAAGGGGACCCAGCTCACCCAAATGGCGATCCGTGTGGTGACCCTAAATGACAGAATAGTCCCACTGTAGCTCATGCATGTCGTAAGAGGCGACTAAAATGGGTACCCAACGTCTGGGGGTATAGCCGGGCACCCTGCCCCTGCGATTATATCAGGGGACCTCAGGGACTTGCCTTCTTCAGGTAAGTACGGGCATCATGACCCCGATGAACCTCAGTGATCTTTTTCTTTCCCATGGGGTTTACTGTCTTTGGTAAACACGGGTGACGCACTCCCGGGATACCCTAGCGATCCTTCTCTATTTCAACTCTCCTTCTCTTCAACCACTTTTTGTCTTTTTTTTTAAATTCACGTCTAGACCACAATTTAATTTTGTTTGGCGCAGCATAGCCATATCAGGTTCTTGCGCCAATAAACTTTACATTCACTCACTCACTCACTCACCCTCTCAAATGGCTTAGAACTACAAACCGGGCCCCCGAGAGACAGTCAGCCCCTCATTCAGTATTTATTGACAAAAGAACACAATATATTACATAATTTTGAAATCAAAAGTAAATAAAGTTTACAATGTATTTACAGAGCAGAAAATGTACATGACAGGAATTTTTAAAAATAACAGAAGGAATTTTCTTGCTGAAATAAGACGCATAATAAGTTAAATGGAACAATACAAAAGTGTCCACAAACTCGTGAATAAAAATGAAATGTTAATATATAATATATGAACACATATACTAGATATACAATTATATCTACAAAATAAGGAAAATTGAAATACTAAGAAATATAACAAAATGCTGAAACAATTGAGAAATTTGTTGGGTAATTTCACGAGCCGCAAAAATACTGGATTTAAGGTTGAAATGCAAGTAAGGATTTTCACACATGGATTTCATCCAAATAGGTTTCGCTTCAACAATAGGACAGTTTAAAGGAGAATTCTAATCAAAACTACCCAATTCTGGTATATTTAAGAAGTTTAAATTATGTTGTAAGGCGAAATCGACCAAGGAATCCCCCCCCCTCCCGGATATCAATAAAGTCATAGCTCCAGATGGGTGACTTCGCATTGAAGTCTCCCGTCAAGAGACAACTATGGTTCGAAATTTTTTATAACAGAACATAACATAGTATCAAAATCCTCGTGAGAAGGGAATTATAAATTTATTAATAAAATAGAAAGTTTTTTAAATTTAAGACACATATTGTATGATCGGTTTTATTAAAAAATTCGGGGTAAATAAATTCAGTAAAACAAATAGTGAGACATTTTATTTTAAAATGAGAAATATTGAATTGATCTGGTAGGGGGGGGGATTTTAAGGGAATATGAAAATTAAGATAAGGGCCTTAGATTAGCAGAATATCGAATCCGAGAAGGCTATCGGGGACGGATCTCGTAATTTTGAACCTCAGTCAAGTGACGAAGACGACACCTGAGCTGGAACTTACTTCTCCTAACTTCAACACCACGCCTAGGGAGGATTTCGAGCCTCAACAGATTTAACGTGCATCAACTCCGGCTAAAAGGCGGGTTCTTAATGGCAACGTGACTCGACAAATTCGCCGGCCGCGAGTTCGAGAACATGACCACTAGGCTACCGCGGCCTCCATTGCAGTAATTTCCATTCTTCTATTAGAACGGTTGAATTTTCTACCGCCTTGAAACTCGATAACTTGAAAATCAAAAAATCTATGTGTCTAAAATAACATCCGCCTCCATCAAAGTCACCAAAAGCTAGGGGAAAAAAATCATATAAAAATTCATCAACGCAGAAAAATGGAAAAAAAAAAAAAAAAAAAAAAAAAAACCTAATTTTTGAAAATAAATATCCATTTTGAGAATTGAGGGGGAAAACATATCAGATACAGAATCAGAATCAAAGAAGAAAAAGCATAGAATTTCTGCCTTTGATAGATACGCGTAAGGTGCAACAGCGTTCAAATAACCTTTAAAGGCGCAATAAGTGATTCCGAGAAATACAACAAAGTCTGAAATAAGAGGGAAAAAAAAAAGAAAAAAGCTGAACTGCTCGCAAGAAAGTGTTTTACCTTTAACAACTAGAAGATGAAAGTAAATCAATACCAGATTCTGATTCTAAACGATTTTAGAGGCCTTTACAAGAATTTTCGCGTTTTATAACTTTCGCTATTGAGATGATCAAACTAGATGGGTTTTTTTTTTTTTTTATCAATCTTCAGACAGTGCAATTACCAACCATCAAGAAACAAAATTGTAACTTCAACTTTCTGATTAATGTGAAAGATTTGTCATATTCATTTTGTGTAGAAAAATCATTTAGAATCTGTAGTTTTTTGCAGAATTTTCGTAAATCCATAAACTTAAAAAATAAAAATGCTTCATATCATGTGAAAAGTAATAATATCGTTGATAAAGGTAAATAATATTGTACTGGTGAAAAGGCTTTTTAATATTACTAATGTTTTAAAGTTGGTATGATATTTGAAAACCACTCATTATGTTGCCAACTGAGTATTTCTAAATGTTAAATTAAGTCTGCAAGATTTAAAATTAAGAGGTACTAGTTGTGTTATTCTATTGTTTGATATTTACTGAAATTACTCTAAATTAAATATTTTAATTTGGGAATTTAGAAAGTGTTTACTATAGTTTTTTTTATATATAATTTTAAGAATTTGATAATTTTAGTTATTTCCATTAAGATAATTAAATTATTTCCATACGCATTTGCAAAGTGATAATTCAAAGAAACATGAATGGTCCATAAGAATAACAAAATGTTACGGTTAAAGGTGAAAAATCTTCAAAAACATATATTGCCAAAAAGATGCAGACCATAAAACGGCACATATCTCAATGAACTTATTTATTCTGAAATAAATATTTATATTGTTCGTTATAGCCTTCCTGATTTATATATCGACTTACTTTTTTACTAGCTTTTACTTAATTTGCTATGTTCATGTATCAAAAATTTCTTCCAAGTTTAATCCACTTCTTAATAGCCGATCGAGCTGAAATTTTGGATACGCGTATAACTCCGATGACAATAAAATGTTATGGTAAAGAAATGATGGACCACATTTGGCGGGAAAAGGGGGAGGAAGGCTGGGCGCCCTGTTCTTGCACATAACAATTTCCAATTGAGTTGAAATTTTGTCCTCACTATAGCTCTCATAATAGCTTTTAGTCTTAAATATTCAGACTAAAAACAATTAAATAGATATAAGTAAAACAATTGTTATATCAAGCTTCTATTTAAAGATGGACTAAAAGGTACAAAAATAATTTTTAAATGTAAAATGATACATAATTTATAAAAGCATGAGAGGTTAATCCTTTTGATCTCATACATACGTAAGTAGCTATGATATTTATCAGTGATTACCTAGATACCTTGGTTAAATGTCTCCAGCTTTTGTGAATTATGTATGTATGTACCGGGTGGTTATAATTAAAGTTACTATATTCAGAGGCCTGTAGAACCTGTTCTACTTATCGAATTTTGATGAAACTTGGAATATATGCTATATGGGGGGACCACATGGGGAAAAGATTTCTGCAATAAAAAAAATTAGTACAAAATTTGACCACCAGGTGCTTTTTTTTATATCTAATATTCCTAACGCATATCCGTAAAACCTCTAAATAAACTTTCAGTCACAGCCAGAGAATTATTCAGCGTGCGTTTGTCATCGTTAATCAGGCTCTTACAAAAAAAAAAAAAAAAAAAAAAAAAAAAAAAGACCGAGCTTTACTGGTAAAACTGTTTTATCAGAACGGCTGCAACACCACGTAGCAGCTCTGAGTGAATATCGTCGTTTAAAGGTAGTGGAAATCTATCCTTGACAAGCTTCTGGCTTAGTTTGCGATAGTCGACACAAAACTTCCGTTATTCTTCCTCACTGGTACTACTGGACTAGCATATTCGGATGAACTAGGTCTGATGATTCCTTGCTCGTATTGAAGGTTTATATAGAGCGCCGAACCCAGAATGGGTCTATATCTCTCATCTGAGTTGAACCTGATTACATGCTATTACAATACCCTGGTAAAAATGGATGCTGCACAATTTTAAGTAGTTACTAATGAAATAAATAAATGATATAAATATTATCAACTAATTGCATTAAGTTATAAAAGTTTATTGGGTTTAAGATTCTATGAACTTTAGTGAGTGAGCAGTGAGATGGGGATGGGTTGGGCTATGATAGCGCTTGTCCAATCAGGGAGCAGCTACTCGAGTACTGAGAAATTTTCTATCTTGGTTAGGAGAAACTTCCCTCTTTCCTCTAAGGGGGAGAGGAAGCTTTCCTATTGGTTGAGGGTATGGTGAGTTAAGGAAGTATATATAAGAATTAATCTAAGCTTGTTGGAGTTCTATAATTACGAATGTAGTGATTGATTTGCTGAATTGAAGGGTTTGGGTGGTTGATAAGGGTATTATTAAATTTTTCAGTGATTAAATTATTATAGTTTTGGAGTTTGTAGAATTTTAGGTCTGATATCATCATTTCGCACAAACCATTTAGCTTGTGCGATCATCCTTAAAATATTGTTTTGTAAAATTTCTAATTTATTGTGGTGGATTTGAGCAACCTGATTCCAAATTGGACAAGCGTAGGTAATGATGGGTCGCAGATACAGTGTATAGACAAGCAATTTATATTTGATAGGCATAGTAGAACTCCGACAAATTAGTGGGATTAATTTATTCGCGGCAAGTCGGAATTTATCTTGAAGTTGTGTTATATGTTGTCTGAAAGTGAGTGTTTTATCAAGGATAATGCCAAGGTATTTGGCTTTTTGAGACCAAGGAATTGGTGTGTTATGAATATAAATTTGTGGTATTGGTGATCTTGTTGATTTAGTGAAGAAGACGGCCTCCGTTTTTGTAACATTCAGTGCTATTTTCCATTTGGAGAACCAGTCTTCTAGTATTGAAATGTGTCTCTTGATATGATGTGCGATTACTTTGTTGTTTCTGTGTTTTGCAAGTATCGCTGTATCGTCTGCGTACATGCAGAGAATTGTGTTGTTGTGTTTAGATATGTCGTTCACGAAAATTTGAAACAAGACTGGCCCGAGATGCGAGCCCTGAGGAATTCCTGTATTAATAGTTCTAGGGTTTGAATAAGTGTTGTTAATTTTAACTACAAAGTTTCTATTTTCTAGATAGGATTTAATGAGAGTAATTAGGTATGAGGGGGTGTTAATTTTTATTAGTTTGTAAATTAATCCTTCATGCCAGACTCTGTCAAATGTTTTTTGTATATCTAGGAAGACAGCCCCTGTCTTTTCTTTATTTCTGAATCCTGATCTTACATAGCTGGTGACTCTTGTCAGTTGGTGGGTAGTGGAGAGTTGTGGCATAAAGCCGTGCTGTTCTGGGATGATTATATTATTTTCATGCAAGTAGTTGGATAGTCTATTTAATATTACATTTTCTGTTAGTTTTCCAAGTATTGGAAGTAAAGATATGGGTCGATAACTTTCAGCGTTTGTTGGGTCCTTACCTGGTTTTAGAATTGGTACGATTGAGGCTGTTTTCCATAGCTTTGGAAAGCAACCGAGTCTTAGCATGTGATTGATGATGTGGTTAATTTGGAGGATAGTTGGGATAGGAAGGTTTTTTACATTTTATTGGTTATACCATCATGACTTGGTGATTTGTTAATTTTAATAATTTTGTTAATATATTTTATTATTTCAGAAGGGTGACAGTGTAGGGAGGAGTCATTTTCAAAATTGTTATCATTTATTAGGAAATTGTGAACGACATGTTTTATTGTCCTGTCATGTGTAGGTGTGTTGGTTTTATTTAGTTGGAACTGCTCTTCAACATGTTTGTTGACCTTTTGCTTCTCTACAAATGACAAACGACGAGCTGGTTGGTAGACTAGGATATCATCTTTCAAAATTATTCTCTTTGAAACATCTGTGGTTTCGGTCTTCTCAGGTTTGTAAGAGGAAATTATTTTTATGAAATTATTTTTTATTTGTGAGTCGAGGATATGACTCAAATCTAACTCAGCTTCAAGATATAATTCCAATATTTGCATCAGATATACTTTTTCCTCATGTTTGTGGAACTCGACTCCATTTTGGGTGAAATTTAAAGAAACTTGTTTCAAAATGTTGGTGCCTATAACAGCTTCGAAGTTTGGATGTTTACAATTATTTTTTGTGATAAAATTTAAGACGCCTGGCTTTTTCTTTAAGAAATAAAAATATATACTCCTAGATACGGCTTTTATTTATTTATTGAAGCAATGTATGGGATTTGGAACTATTTGGATGCTAATCTCATCTTGTATTTATCAAATTAATCGAGTTCACTTACCATTACATTTAGAGTTAAAAGACTTTCCACTGAGGAGAGGGAAAAGAGGCAACACGAGGGCCACAAAAATCCTCTTCAATAGTCAAGGTCAAAATAGTACGAATTCGTGCAGCAGTCGAAACTGGAATATTTAAATGATCAACATTCTTAGCCAAGACAATTGCTTGAGATTTCAAGCGCTCTCTCTCTCTCTCAAAATTTACTGAGAATTCTTCAGATGAATACATTTATTTGTTTATTTTTGCGTTAAACTTTAAGTTAAATTTAATATTTACTCTTACAAAATTTTCGAAATTTTAATATCTTTTTATCAATAAAAAAATAATAGACATTTATGCTATAAATGGAGAGAAGTCCATTAATCTATATTAATGCTATATTTACTAAGAGAATTAGTTTGTATTATAATATAAATTTCCAATTTCATTCCTAATTATCAAAATGTTATTTAAAAATTTTTTCCTTTATTGTTTCCAGCTCTATAATTCCAATGTTAACCTCTATATCAAAGGGGGGGGGGGAAATCATTCAATTAGTTTTGGTTAAAAGACAAGTAAGTTTTAGCGAAAAGATCGGTAAACTTTATGTTAAAGCGAAATTATAATACAATAATATTTGGTTTTAACATATTAATTAATGCTCTCAATTATGTGGTGTATATTAATAATATAACATTAATTATTATATACATATGCAATTATAATTATTGTAATATTTATCACTATAAATTACGATTGACCACAATAATAGTGTTCGGGCTATGTTTCTTATATTTTCACCAAATTTAGTTTCACATGTATTCTTTTTTTCCCTCTAAAATTCTCAATTGTTTCAGAATGGACGTGTCTTTTTGTTCAAATAAGGACGGAAAGATTTGAGGTCGTTGGTCGCAAAAATCTAAGGCACAAGGTTCAGACTGATGCTTAAGGCAGTGGAAAGGAATGTGGGGAAGTATTAAAACCGAAAAACCGCCCCTTACGTGGGCCTCTAAAACAAGTTTGTAACAGTATCTTAAACGAGAATCGGAAATTATCGCACTTATTTTATCATGGCCTTGCACTAAAGATTGAACTTAAAATGTGTCATTTAGTTGGGGCACGACCGAGGCGAAGAGACTATACTCCTTGTTGAACGACTTTTCAAGGGACTCGCAAAAAAAAAAAATATATGTCTTTAAAAAGAAACCATTGTGGAGCAGTCAAGAAAATGAGGCGAGGAAAAAGAAGCAAAATTGCCTTGAATCCCGGAAGATCTAAGTCAATGAATATATATTGTGTAAGCATGTAATGACATATTGCAAGCTCCTGAAAATATGCCTCATTTCTACAAATGAAAAACCTCTTAAATGCAAAAGAGCCTTATAACTGGAATTGAAGATTGTTATTTTCGAAACTGTTATTACAAAATCTGAAAAATGTCCGGGAAACTGAATTTTCTTTTTAATTTAAGAGAAGAATAGAAATCGAAGTTGAAAATCAAATATACGCTAAAGCTTATTTCTTTTAAATAGAAAGAATTAAATTATATACGTGTTCGGTGTAAGTAAAATTGAATGAAATGCAATACTTTAAAATTCAGTTAAATTAGGCAGGGATCATATATTGGTATTTCTTAATTCATTACGAATAGATTCATGCATGCATCGCTGAAAAACCATAGAAATATTATTGAGACAAATTGTGAGGGAAGACTGTTGCACAGAATAATATAATAAAGCTCTCTTTATCCCTCTAGATTTGATTCGAAATTAGACAGATTTATAATCCATTATTATACAATAGAGTTTAACAATGGATTGTGAATGAGAGTAATTTTAAATCAAAACCAAACGACGAAGTTATCACTAGAACTGACATTATTGCTGAAGTCAAAAAGTACCCTTAAAATTCACAGATAATTAATAATAGGTGGACTATGCTTTATGCACATGTATAAAACATTCATAGATGAAATAAAAAACTACGTATGAAACCATTTGGTTGTATTTGAAAAAAATGAGTTTGATAAAAAAAAAACACGAAATAAAAATATTTTTTTTTCTAGAAAATTAAATAGTAACATAAATAATTCAGTATTGTGCATACAAATAGTAATCAATATTCTAAATCAGACGTTCACAACCAGTGGTATGCTACCAGCCTTAGGAGGTCCTTGAACAGCCTTGACAAACGATTCACTTTGACGAATAGCTACTGAAAAAAATCCAGAAAGCAAAACTAATCCCCAAACACGTCCAAAGCAATTGCATAGAAATGTAATAAGGGAAACGGTAACTTAATGAATAACAACTTTGGAACGACAAATATAACTACCTCTTACAATAACCTGCGTGGATTGTAATTTCAGAAAAACTTAGGTTATATAGAATAGGAGTTGTATTCGCAATTAAGATACTAAAGGTTGTATTACATTCACTTTTTCCTTTTAATTAATATTTACAATATATACCAAAGAAGAGAAAATGTGGCTCTTGGTTAAGTGTAGCTGCAAATGAATATTTAAATCAGCTTATTATTATTATTATTATTTCAGAAATTTTTCACTGAGTCTTGTTAAATTTACAAAGTAACTAATATTTTATTGCAGATTTTATGTTGTGTGTTTTTATATCTATATATTTTTCCATTTTTTTTTTTTTTTAAATTTTGATTATAAGTAGATCAGCGTAGATATACACACTGTAGGCGCCATCAACAGACTTGGACAACACTACAGAATATTTGTGCAACTTAGTCAATGGATATGTATTTCAAAGATAGAGATCGTTGCAAAAAAAACTTTAGTAAATTTCAAGCCGAATCCTAAAAATTTGACCAAAGGTATTGGTTAAACTTAACGCGTTTTTTAAAAAAGATTTTCTATATCTTACGTTTATTATTAAAATGTTTAAATAGTTATTTTGTACTTTTTTTTCTCTTTTATTCATATTTTCTCATATATGTGTACTTTTCATAGCACTTAAAAATTGTGTAGAATATGTAACCATATTAATTTAAGTTAGTTAAATTTGAATTTTAACTAACTGATTAATCTCGCTGATCTACTAATATATATATATATATATATATATATATATATATATATATATATAACTGTGGTCTAGTTTTTTATTATATACGAAATTCCAGACCTCACAAATGACCTCATAAAAATGATAATTTGGAACCAAATTTTATTTTCTAGAAGTTCAAAGAATGAAAATAGTAACACCAGAGCAAGATAAAAATTAATGTATTTTGTCGGTAAAATTGATAAAAAATAACGGGGGAAATAAGCGAAACTAAGTAGTTCAAAATAGCAGATTCTGGAATACAATTCAAGGACTTCTTTACAAAAAATTGGCTTATCCATAATTATTCCACATTTATTAATGGATCAATTTCGTTTCGTTTTCTTTTTGAATCAGAAGTGAAAGTTCCGACATTTTCTGTTGATGACATATATTGTTTGGCAGGAATGATTTTCAGAATCAGGGAAGGAGCTTGATTAACCTTGAGCGACAGGATGGTTTGAATCCTCGATCTGAGAAAACTTGTCCAGTCGCTTTTTGCAGCGCTCTTATCAACTAAACCAGACTGGATTACACTACACATTCATTATATTACACATTCATATTTATGAAATGGCCTACAAGAAAGACGTTTTATACTCATTTCTGAATTTCCTTCTCTCAAATAAAACACATTCAAAGTTATTCCACATCGTGTCATAGCACTTCTACTAAAATGAGAATGGTGCACTCATTTCTGCTAAAAAAAAAAAAAGTCTTAAAAGGAATGAAATTGTCTTCGATAAAGTCTGAGCAATTTTGATCTTTCCTTAGATGACCGAGAACTTTCTTTTTCAAATGAGTCGATTGAGTGTTTACAAAAGTCACTTTCATAAGAAACACGAGGAATATTGGCAACAAACCTCTTAATTTTGAGCGACTGTCAAGTTTCGAAGACTACAACTCACCTCTCTCCTGACTTTCACAAAACATTAAAATTGCTCAGATGTCCAACACCGCGGGTTCTTAGCGGCATCAGGACTCGAGCCCACGAGCTCGAGATCATGATCATCGGCTATGGCGCCCCCATTCCCCCCCCCCCCTCCTGATATAAATAAGTCTTGTGGTTCTAAGGCTATGTTTATGGATATAAAATCAAGTGTATTTTCGAGTGTTTTTTTATTATTCAGGGGAGAGGGAAAACCAATGAGTTGAATGCAGTCCTTTCCGGGAAAATTTGTAAATTATCCTATTGTATGTGCGGAAGTAGTTCTCAGATTAAGTATATCACTTTTTATGTGGGCTGCCATCATATTCTCGAATTACGAGTTCATATCGCTCATTTTCAACGAAACAAGAATGAAGGGAGGTTATCGAGTTTATGTAACTTTTCATACTAGTGCCTGTTCTCTTTTGTGTATTGTTTCAGTATCTGCTCAAAAGACGTTACATTGAACATTCCTCGAAACATTCATACCACTGGATGAGGAAAATTCTGGTGCCCTCCTCCCTCGTAATGTCTGTTGCTCTGTGCAATTGCACATGGTACACAGTGGGTCGAGGCGGTCCTATTCCACTGTGAAGCTTTAAAGCGATGGTTATTTAAATGGGAAAAAAAACACGGATCTTAATCATTACAAAATCAGTATTTCTCGAAATTTATTTACAAAGAGAAATTGTTATAATCACAATTAGATGAAACAAATGAGAGATTGTATAAATTAAAGAGAGTTCTTTTAGGTTTTAATTTTGTTTTGTGATTAATACATAATTACATTATTACACACCTAATACACAATTTCAGTACATCGAATTAACATTTAAGCAAATTTTGAAAATATGACAAAATAAATTATTTATTGCATTTTCGATTGGATTCTTTCCATTTTCGAGTTTTAATTTCGATATGATACTTTCATTTTTGAAGTAAAATGTGTAACGACTGACCTTCATTACTCGGTACTTGCAACATATCTGATTAATATATATTAAGCAATAATGATACACTAAAGAACAAAATAGAATTCTTTATTAATTATCAATCGAGATTAGCTCTCTCTCTAATCCCAACCTAACTCATAATCCTAATTTATGATTTAAATACGAAACCTTATGTTACCACCCGTTCTTAATTCAACAATTCTCATCAATACTAATTACGTAGCTTAAAGATTTTGAGTAGAACTTTCTTCACAATCCATAAGACAAATAGAACAATTTCAATCCACAAATAACAATTCTCTGTCAGTAAATCGTTATCCTCTACCTCCCTTTTCCATTAATTCTATTACATTTATATATCATTAACTCTAAATCAGTTCACCTCACTTCTATTTTCATATAATTGACTAAATCGCGTTTCATTTGGGTTGGGAAGAAATTATAATTTATGCAATTATAAATGATATTTAGTCCCAGAGGTTAGTGAAGAGAAAATCGTGAATAGCTCAAAGTCATATGCGCTTATTTTATGTATTAAATTTGTGATTCTGAACCTGTAGGGCACTCTTCTCTCTTTGGGGGTCTAAGAAATGGGAATGACGATAGGAACTCTTTAGTGCTTTGTATGAGCCATTGAAGCAAAATAAATATAGAAAAAATATTTAAGGCTATAGAAATCGATTTTTGTGAAGCAGAATAATTAAACCTTTTTTGGGTGCTTTGATCCTATATGTTAAGAGGTTGAGAAACGCTGTATAAAATAACTACATAACTTTGAATTGTGTAAAGTTACTTTTTGTTTTAACACAAGCCTGTGGTCTTCAAATTATATTCCATATATTTTTTTTAATTCATCGAACCCAACCCTGGGTTCGATGAAATAAAAAAAAATCAAAAAGAAAATAATAAAGCTCACATACTAGTTGACTAGCGTTTATTAACTAATATATATATATATAGATACTTTTAGTTATCTTTGAAAATTAGTTAGAGGCTTCGTGTGGGGCTGCCAACTTCCGTAATGTGAATGCAAAATAGATCCACATTTGCTGCGGAGTTTGTATGATCGCGAGTATGGCCAAACTAATTGGAATATTGTATTGAAATGGAAAATCTTTCTCAACCTGCGTGACCACCGAAACAAAATATAAAACAAAATTAAATACATAATATGAAATACAACAACAGATAACATCGGTAGAGTTAGACTTCGAGAATTTGCGTAAAGAAATGAAGGCATACCCCAGTCACTAAATACAATGCAAGGTAAGAGACACCTGGAGCACGAGTGAATAATATTAATAAGTAAGCTACATTAATTTTATGTTAATTTGTTTAATAAAACATAGAATATTTTTCTTCACATATAGTACCACTATAATGATCTACTTTGAATAGTATTTAAGAAAAAAATATTTTTCTAAGTACGGCTCCCCTACTAAACTCTAAGTAAGTACTAAGTAAGTGTAAGTGTTTCGTGAATCGACTAAGTTTGAAGACCACTGATCTAAGTAATACAACGATGTAACGAATCGCAGAAGAGGACGGAAGCACAAAAAGTCCTGTTTCAATCAAAGAAACTTAAAAGTGGCCATAAAACAATATCAACACTAAACAAAAATTGAGACCAATCAGTTTTGAAACCCATCATTAAAGGACACTACTCGGTCCCAATATCCAACTCAGAGTAGGATGAACTGTCAAGATGCACAGGTGCTACATATGGGTCAGGGTAAACGCAAGCAGAATTTCTAATTTCAGTTGAACGCATTCTTTCCGTGAGAAAAATGTGTTTGAGAAAATTATTTCCAAACTTTTCTTCCATCAATTATTTTTGTTGAGAAATTCTTTTGGAGTAACAGAGATTTCGCCTCTTAATAACAACCATTCGGTTTTTAGCGTCAAATAAAAATGAAATTTCGTAAGACTCGTGTGTAGTTAAAATGAGGAAGCAAATTCTTTTTAAAAATATCCTTGGACTTCAATTTATCCTTTTGTATACGCCTTGGAAGATGACACTAACTTTTAATGGATATATAAATGGAAGTGTAAAAACTTAGCATCAAATAAAATAACCTTTAAATACAACTTCTTGACTGTTATTGCTCAATATTGAAGAAATGAAAGAGAGAAAGACAATCTAAATTCTGAATACTTTTTCAGAAAAAAAAAATGTCATAATATTAACATTTTTCACAATATATGAACCTCTTTATCATAACGCACCCTTAAAATTAAGAGGAATAAAAAATGATTATCTGTCCACAAGCTGAAATGAATAGCAAACTAAAAAATACTTTTCATACGATACAAAATTTTTATACTATAGTGAAGTCAGAATATGACTCCAATGCAAAAATTCGAAATTCATATTAAAGGAAATTGGTATAATATAAAAGCAAACTTATTTTAAATCATTATTCGTAGAATTAACAATAGCATTACGTTAATTAATATTTTGAGCATGAATTATAATTTCTTATATGTTTTACAAATTACTAAGCAAATAAAAATAATCAAGCAAAAATCAACATAATTGATATGCTTAAAGTTTAAATACCCACTATAAAAGTTTAACATAGGAGGAATTCAAAATTTGGAATTACTAAACCGCATAAAATAATCATACACAATGCTCTGTATTTATCTTTTCAAAATTTTAACATTAATAAAATTAAAGTTTTAAGTAGAAATATATTTACTTTGCACATAAAAACAGTTCTTTTATTTTGTGTTTAATTTATTATACAATTTCTTATATTCTTTGCATATACTATTGGATCAATTTAAAAAAAATTTCTAAGTAAAGTTTTAACCAGAACAGATTTATATAGCCATTAAAAGTACTAATCTCTTTAAAATAATTATTCAATTAAATATTAAAATTAAAATAAAAAATAAAATATTCAGTTGGATTCTTTTCAGATATTAAAATTTAAAAGGAAAACGAAAAATTATTAGATTGAATATATTTTAAGCTAAATGTAATTATTGCGGCTAGAAAAATGAAAAAATAATAAATCTTTACATATTAATAAATTCTTAACATTAATATTTCAGTGACTGATATTAAAATTCAAACTGAAACTATTGTGAATCAGTTTTAAGAAATCTAATTTAGTTTTTTTTTAAAAAGTTGGAAATGGCTTTGCTAACTTCATTGAAACATGTGCCAAAGGTTTTTTCCGTTGAGTTCCCAAAAAAGTATAATTATTCAAAATGAATATTAATTAGAGTAAAGTAAACGTACTTCCAAGTCCCAGGCTCCGCAGAAGCTATTACTGTCAAGAAAAGAAAACACCTTGTACAAATTCCTGCCTCATTTTTACTTCTGCAAGCAAAACATTCCAAAGTACAAAAACACAGTCAATGTTAAGAGCAAAAAGTATAAAAACAGACGGTTCGGTCATAAAAATCAATTATTAAATTAAATATTAAAATAAGAGGAAACGATAAATTATTAAAGTAGATGATAATATTCTGTTCGTATATTAAAATAAAAGCAGATGATAAAATATTAAATTAAATATATCTTAGCAATGTAAATGTGCCATAAGCAAACTAAATGTAATTACCACAATCATAATGTATTACAATGGCAAGTTTTTGAACTAAGCATCATGTTTCCTTTACTTTGTGCCCAAGCATTTTTGTTGACTCCATTTCCTCAAAACATGTTAATAAGTCACCTTATAATGACATTTTGTCGGACGGATGGGAAGGTAGGGAATGAAAGGTCGACATTTCTAAAACAATTTACTTTATTGACAGCTCAGGTACAAATCTACAGAACAATTCAACTAGAGATCAATCCCCTCTCTACCCGCTACCCTCTACTACTCGATACGCTTACATTATATATACACATTCCAGTCTTATTTGCATGTTTACGTTTTCTTCTTCGGAGGAAGTCCTCTGATACAAATAACTGCCGAGGAGTAAAAATTCCCCAAGAGGACTATTAGTGACCAGGTCGCGGATAGACCCGTCACAACCTGCATTTTAAACTTTATTTTGAATAAAGTGGTCAAGGGCGACATTTTGTGGTTGTACGAAAACCAAAACCTTTTTAGTAGCTAATTAAATTTATTTACAGTTTTTTAATGGTTTCACGATAACTCTACTACTTACACTGATGCTTAGGATTTAAAAAAAAAAAAAAAATTCAACGTAGCATGCTTTACGATTATTTTACGACACAAATCTATTATTATAGATTAAACATTGAATGAATTGGATAAATAAAAATAAAACTATTTTTTAGTTATTAATTATTCACGAACGCAACTGTGTTATGCTATTTTAGTGTCGACCCTCGTATTAGACCTTTTTAGAGACGCAGTAAATCGGTTTTGTTTTGGTTAGTAAACTGATTTAAGATATAATTTTCAGTCAATTTTCAATATGGAAATTTTCTGAATTTAAAAACAATTCCTTAAAGTTTCTTAGATAATAAGTAGATGCAGTCTTTTATCACTTGGATTTTATTAGATATGATTGAAATGCCAAATTTAGTAAGAAATTACTTATGAATTTAATGTATCTTTATTGGAATGTATAAAATCGAATTCGCAATTGATGCATGTTACAAAGCACAGATAAATACAAAAATATCTTATAGAATAAGTGCAATACCATAAACTTTACGAATTATTCGTAATATAATAATGGCATTTAATTACACACTACCTAAAAATTCTGTTTCCAACTCGATCACTTTTTCTAGCTACAATCTGATCCTTTAACTCGTGGTAGTTGGGTCCTTGGTTTCTAAGCCGCGAGTTATAATATAATACAAATTGAGCGATAATATATAAGAGAGCCAACATCAATACGAATTTTCTGCGTAACGAACATTTGCGTAAAACTGCAGAATAATTCGATAATTCTAGAGAAAGTATATATGTGTGTGGGGGTGTGTGTGTATGTGTGTAATGTTAAAGTTATGCCTTTCTTTTAAATATTTTAACCAGTACTTATTTAATTAAGTTTCAAAAACAGTCAAAGCTAGTTTCATTTTAAGTATTTTTTTTACTGTAGCGGAGAGAGAGAGACCATTTCCACACGACAGGAGTTTAAAACTCTTGCCGTTTGATATAGATTATGTGAGCAAGAGTGTAAAAGTAAGAGAGAGCGTTTCGCTGTGTTTTTGATTATATAGCTGGGAAATTTCACCATAAACGTCATAGAACATGTGGGATGAATGGAGGGATTTCGAGGGAATTTAAGTGCAGACCTAAAGTCTTGTAGAGATCATCCCTACAAGTCTAAAGCCTGGGAACAGCATTGTCAGGAATTTATGATAACCCGTGATTGCATAAATTAAAGTTAAAAAGCAATGGTATCAGGTAATAAGAATAAATGCTTTACTTTTAAATGAGAGAATGGGAAAAATTAGGAAATTAAATTATTATTATGAGAAACTAATATGAATTAAGTTAAATCATATATATATGTGTGTGTGTGTGTTAGTATTGATGATACATTGTGTGTGTGTGTGTATTGTGTGTAATTTTACAGACAATTCTTAACGACAGCATTACTTTTACATGCATTTTATTTTTAATCTCTTGCATAGTAGATCTTATTTGAAGTGTCCTTATCCGAGACCGATGTTGCTCAAAACAATTAATCACATATGCAAGAAAATCCTACATAGCTCTTAATATTTTTCCAATACAAAATGATCGAACGTATAGGTAATCACACTGACCACTAGATCTTAAAAATAGTTTCTTACTAAAAATTAATCCAAAATGGAACATTTCACGTTCCTAGAAATGGTGATTCATATATATATACTAGCTGATACCCGCCCGCTTCGCTGAACAGACGATAATATAATATTTTGGAACCTATACGTAAGATATCAAGAAAAATTTCAATTTTTAAAACTTTAATGATAATCTAAATTTAAAATTTTAAGAAATTGATTGTCTGTAATAATGGTTATCCACGACATTCAAATATATGAGAAAAATAAAACATTTCAGTAAAAAGTCACCCCATATATATATAATATGGATAAAATTCATTCCGCCGTATACAAGTTTTACCTAGTATTGCCAAAGATGAAACCTTTTGTCAGAAGATTCATCATGTGCTTAACTTTCAAATGAAATACCCTCGCAATGGCATCGTGTCTATCATAAGATTTTTGTCCTTGCCTCAAGACATTTTGATTCCTGACCATTAAGGATTGCAAGTGACTGCAATCCTAAAAATAAGTCGTGCAAGTCGGGATGTACAAAATATCTTAAGTATGTCATAGCCTCTTCAGTTCGTTCATGCATGTAACGAGGTCCTCCAGGAAACAAAGATTGTCTTGCGTGCGTGCTACTCCGTAAAAAGTCACCATTTTAGTATTTTTCAAAATTCCGCTAAGTTTTGGAGCTAAACTACATTCCAAATTCAGAAACTCAATTTATTCCAAACTCATTTATTTCTATCGCTAAATATGTATGTTTCCTATTTTCGACATGTACGAAATTTCACATAAAGAGCTTCTTCGCCAAAATCTTGCCAATCCTCTATTAGCGCTTCAATATAAAATTATTTGGTATTTTTCCATTTCGCACGCGCAAATCTCACCAAGTAAACTTACTTGGTGACAACACACAGTGTACATATAAAAAAATATATTCCGTTTGGCGTCGGTCATATCATTTTTAGCGATAAAGTCGCCGAAATTACAAAACCGACGGATAAGAGTAGATTAAAGTATGAAAATTGCATTTTGGATAAGACTTCCGTAAAATCCGTTCTTATTGAGCTTCTATATCGCAAAATGAGTAACTATGCTAAATTTCAAGTTAGTCGGTTGTATAGTCATTGAGATCTCGTGATGAGTCAGTCAGTGGTATTTCGCTTATATATATACTGCTGTTTGTAGAAAATGCAACACCATGAAAGAATCATCAGAATCAAATGAAATTTAATGCAGAAACGACTTGTACTGATACAAATAAATGATGAAATTTTCAAAACAAAAGAAACAAATTAAGCGTCCGAAATCAGTATTTGGTGCAGCCACCATGCGCTGCAATAAGTGCTGCTATACGACGTGGCATGGAGTCAAACAGATGTTGAATATCTGCTTGAGGAAGAGAATTCCATATCGCTTGTATGCGCAACCAAAGTTCGTCTTTGGAAACTGCAGGACGCGGAGCACGAGCGAGACGCCGACCAACCATATCCCACACGTGCTCAATAGGCGACATATCCGGTGAATAAGCAGGCCAAGGAAGAAGTTGCATGCGTTGTGCTGAACAGAAGTCTCGAACAGTCCGCGCAACATGTGGGCGTGCATTATCCTGCTGAAAGATAGCTCCAGGGATGCCTTGAAGGAAAGGAACGACTTCGGGCTGTAGCACTTCACGGACGTACCTGTTGCTATTGAGATTACCCTCAATTCGTATCAAATTGGATCGTCCATGATACGAAATCGCACCCCAGACCATAACTCCGGGTGTTCGACCACTATGTCGTTCAATAATACACTCAGGAAGGCAGCGTTGACCGGCATAACGTCTAACACGAACACGGCCATCATGGGTCCACAAATTGAAGCGTGATTCATCTGAAAAGACAACTTGGTGCCAATCAGCTCGCCTGTCTCTGTGCTCAAGAGCCCACTGCCGACGCAGCCGTCGATGATTCGCCGTGAGGGGAATCCTGTATAAAGGCACCCTTGCACGCAATCCACGGCGCAGCAGACGACGACGAATTGACGAAGCCGACAATTGTACACCTGTAGCAGTAGACCAACGTGCTGCCAGCTGCCTGGAGGAAGCTGTGCGATCATTCACCGCCATGCGGAGCAGGTGTCGATCATCGCGCTCTGACGTCACCTTCTGTCGTCCAGTGCCTGTTTTTCGAGTTGTTCGGTGCTCGTCGGTCCACTGCTTCCAAACTCGCATCACTGTGGAACTGTTCCGCTGCATACGAGCTGCTATTGCGCGATAGGAAAATCCTCCTTCTCGAAGGCCGATTATCCTCCCTCGTTCAAACTCCGTAAGTTGCTTGAATTTCTTATTCTTCCGTCGTGGAGGCATACTCAGGTCTCACTAAACGTTTGCCACTAACAAATAATCATAGACTTTTTTCAACGTCCCGCTACAGCACTTTATTTATACGCTTTCAGCCTCAATTCAGAGGGCGCTGCGCGCGCCGCGCACGCGCGATGGCTCTGAAACTTTATTAATTTGCATAATATCCTATAATTGACATTTGCTGCGAATTTCATTTGATTCTGATGATTCCTTCATGGTGTTGCATTTTCTACAAACAGCAGTTTATATATATATATATATATATATATAACAGAAAGAAAAAAAAGTATTAATGTCTGCTCTTAACAGAAGTCGTAGTGACATCATTCGATCAAAGATTATCTGAATTTCATAAAAAAAAAAAAAAAAAAAAGAAATGGGACACTACAATGGTATCACAAGCTTATCGAGGGGCCCTTAGTAAGACCTCGTGTTACTGAGCCATGAATTAACAAAGTCCAATTGCAGTGGAATTTTGATACTCGGAAAAAATTCATTATATAACATAAAGTAAAGGAGTAATCTACTTGACATAATAACACGCCACAATTCGGAGATTCGGAGGTGGAGGTGCCAGCTTAGGTGTCGTTCTTGTCACTTGACCATTGTTCAAAATCAAGAAGTCAGTCGCCAGTATAGCTTTCGGTTTCCAAGTGCGGCGTTAATAAACAATCAATGAAATCATAAACTTTTTCAGAGAGCGTACTCCATCTGGCACGGTTCCTTTACGCATACCCCAATCTTAAGTCCCCCCGGCATTCCCTCTCCTGCACTCCCCCCTTCTCTTTATCTGTTTCACCCATTATAGATTCCGAAAACTTCTCCGAAGAATTTATGTTGGATTAAATAAAATGGTTTATATTTTTCATAAAATGATTTTCTTTTTTGAAGTAAGTAAACAAATTAATATATAAAAATTGGTGAGATATTTGTGACTGCCCTGAATTACAAAATTTAGAAAAATTAGACTGATAAGAGATTAAATGCAGTCTTAAATCCGAAGCTGCGTTTAATTTCTTTCAAAATTTATTTCTTATGCAAATTATGTAATCTAGGGGACACAATTATGGTGCAGACGGGAGAAGGACAAGCCGAATTTTCCAGTGAGCGCAACCCCCCTTTCTTTGGAGATTCTATGGCTAAGAGATCAATAGTAAAACTTTTTACCAACTTTTTAAAATTCTTTTTTTTGCTGGTTGACCACCATTACCAATTTCCTTTCGCGTATCCCCGGCGACTTCCCGAGCACTCCCGGTTGGGAACTGTTGGCACAGACGAACGAAATAGAATTTTGATTATGTTTAATATTTTGAACTTTTCGGAAGTATATTTCTCTCTTTCTTCCTCTCGCATTCCTTTTCAGAAAAAAATAGAAGGAAAATGAAAAAAATCAGTTTCTTATAATCTTTTAAAATTCACTCTTTTTATTTTCATTCTTACCAAAATATAATAAAATTCTTGGTGTTGGAACACTTCTTTTTCTTTCTTTCTTTTTTTTTTTTTTATTTCATTTGAACGATTACTACTTTCCTTTATCTTCCTGTTTCCATTATTGCTCTTTCTTATAAATACAAACATCACATTTTTCTCAACACAACTCCCTACGCTCAATTTAAAAAAAATTATGCATTTCTTCTCTCATTTTTTACACAGTAACATCGTTAATTCTAAATCACAAAATCTTACATCAAATTCGCAACATATTTCTGCATTTCTCTGTATTTTTGTCTCATAACCAATTAAAAATATAAAAAGACATCGCACAGTATTTTGTTTTTATATTCAGAGTTATTAATACCTTATATGGAAATTATAAAAAGGACGTTTAAGTAATATATTTTTTGTAATTTTTAAAACGTGCAGTGTAACATAGTAATATCGACATAAAATTGGTGAGTATTTTGTGGTCCGAAGAGGTAATAAATATTACACAATAAGTAATAAATAAATATAATGATATTTATATCATTATTTGATAAATTTTATTCCCTCTTTTTATATATAAACATATATATATATATATATATATATATATATATGATAAAGCAATTACATTATTATTAAAAACACATAAAAATAAGAGAAGAATTAAAATCCAAAAGTCAACAA
The DNA here is from genome assembly GCA_019974015.1 of Nephila pilipes. Classification (NCBI taxonomy): domain Eukaryota; kingdom Metazoa; phylum Arthropoda; class Arachnida; order Araneae; family Nephilidae; genus Nephila; species Nephila pilipes. The sequence goes on from BMAW01061561.1 coordinate 100,756, forward strand.
AAGAAACATTTATAGAACTAAGTAAAATAAATTAATAACAATTTATATCAAATTTGAAACAAAATGAATAATTTGAATACCCAACAAAACAAAACATGCACATTAGGTGGGGATTGAATTGTGGGGTTAAACATGTTCTATGGAGCCAACCCTCCCCCAGTGCATCTTGTTGGACAAATATTGGGTAACTCCAAAATACAAATAATTAGTTAAAGAAAAGAAACAAGAAAAAAAGAAAATGAAAAGCAAGATATCTCAATTGCAAAATTTTTTTTAAAAACCAAATAACCTTTCATCTAAAAACTTTCCAATTAAAAACTATCCAATTAAAAAAACCTTTAATTAAAATCTATCCTATTAAAAAAATCTTTTAATCAGTTAAAAAATTTTGAAATACAAAAACAGCACAAATAAAATGTTTTTAGTTAAATATTTAAAACTTTAAAAGCAAAAACATACCCAAATCCAAGTTTTTGAAAAAGGGGGGGAAACGCTGGCAGAAATGTATAACACTCTGGACGGTGATTATGTTGGGAAAAGTCTTATTAAGTTTCGATCTAGGTTATTGCTAATAATAAAGACCTTACGATACACTATAGGATAATAATTAAAACTTTACGATTCTGAGGTTACTTCAACCTACGCCTCTCTAAAATCAAGCAAATCAACATAAATAGCTGTCAATTATATCAATATGTACTTAAGAATTCATTAATGTGCAGAATAAATTTTTTCCATATATCTTGGTTATTTCTTATAGTGTGATAGTTAAAACTTTACAATAACCCCCTCGGTATATACATATAAACCTTGGAAAATGATATGGGGTATAATTTTTATTTGTTAATGTTTTTTTCTAATTTTTTCTCACATTATACAGCGTTGGTTAAGATAGAAAAATCCTTTTAAAATTCACATTTCATTTATGTTACCAAAAAAAACAGTACCGATTTATTTTAAATTCGTATATTTTATATATCTTGAAAATACTTCAAAGTAATTTTTCTTCTTGGAGTTTTCATTATACAAATCCTTCTCTAACTAATTCTTTTGATCCCGACAACAATCCCCCATTCCCCTTACACACACAGACACTTTAATTCCGGATGAATTCGCGCTTGCTCTTAGCAAGGTCAAAAATTCATTTCGATGCTCAGGTTTTAGCGACCCCCATCCTAAAACAACAGTCTGGCGGTGAGTGGACAAGTTTATATATTTTCCTCTATCTTACAAATTTCTCTTGTTTGTAATTCCCAGTTCCCTCCATCATCGCGTCTTCGCACTTTGAACTTGGACAGAGAGAAGGCAAATAGTTTCATGCAAGGAAAGGGAGAGGCAAAATGTAGTAATTTGTATTTGGACTACAGGTGGTTTTCCACGAACACTGCCTGAATTCATAACATGAGAAAAACTATCTTGGCTTTAAATCTGTCTAGCCTTGTTGTCAAAGAATCTGAACTAAATTCGAAATCCTTTTTTTTATTACAGAAATATGATCCCCACCATTTTTATAAATTTTTTACTCCACTATTGATCAGAAAATTGCAAGTCGGATTTATATTTTTAACACTATTTTCATTCAAATGGGTTACAAAAAAAGCGTACATAAAACACAAATATTCTATCTCCGTATGCATAATTATTGTACGTAATGCGAAAAACACATACTATGTACTCTAGGTATGAATTCCAGGAACTTTCTAACCCTACTTTAATATGATTATCTTTTTTTTTTATTATTTACTGTTTATTTGTTTATTTTTATCGTTGTAAGTCACAAAGGCGTACTCTTACATTAGACCGAATTCAAAAGACATTTTTACGTTCAAGGAAAGTTGTAAAGAAGGTTTTTAGTCTCGCACTTAGAAGCAACTCGAGGGCTATTGGCGATGGACCTCGTAATTTTGAACCTCGGTCAAGTGACGAGGACGACACCTGAACAGGCGCCCCCTCTCCTAACTCCCCCACCACACCAACGGGAGGACTTTGGGCCCCGACAGATTTAACGTGCATCAGCCCCGGCAACAAGGCGGATCTTTAATGGCTGAGGATCGAACCCGCGACTGAAAGAAAACCGCCGAATAGTCGAATCCGAAACCATAACTACTAGGCTATCGCGGCCACTCGCTACAAAAATGAGCTTTATATTTCTGTATACATTCTAATGCGTTATATGTAACATACATTATAGAGGATAAGCACAAAAATAATTTTAAAATAATTTGAAATTTTAAGTAGCAGTTGTTTATTTTTGGTCGCTTATCCCCCTTTCCATTTAACGGTATTTCATATAACACTGTGTCGTGTGGGCACTCATCTCAAAAGCTTAAATAACGAGCACCTTACTTAAGTGAAAATAAGTACATACTTGTATAGCGTAGAATTGCCAAGTAAAAGTATATTATTGTCTAGAATTGCTTCACAAAATACTGGAGAATTTAAATTTGCTACATAAAAAAATTCTTACATGTGAAATTATTGTTATTACATTGGTACGCTGTATGCACACTCTATTTGGTTTGGTTCACTTAAATGTATTTAAAATATGTGTTGAATGTTATTAAAAGGATGTCTATTAATATTTTTAAAATTCATTTAACTCTAAAAATATCATAATTATGTAACATCTTTCGAAATAGGATCCAAAATACATATTTACACAGTATAGTTACGAAATTCTTCTCAACATGTTCACTTATATCTTCGGTAATCTGTAATGGATAAGAGCTTCTGGAACAGTTAACAATTTTGTTAATGTAAGCTCTTAACATTTTGCCACAAAACGGAGGCTTCAGTTGAGTTTTTGATAAAGGATGAACTATTCGGGATTTATTATTTTGTATAAATGTTACAAAAAAACAGGGTTTTTTCTAACCAGGGTAGGTGAACCCCCTGGAAAGATTTTAAGGGGTCTGTAAACTTTCCGAAAAAAATAATCAACTCATTATCTCTTTTTATTTTTAATAACAATTAATAAGATTTTGACTCTTGTAATATATTTTTATTGGCTGTTCTTCCAAAATAATATACTTTCTGTAGTTTAATTTTATGTATATATGTATATTATACATATACTTAGAGTGAGTGAGTGAATGTAGGTTTTAATGGCGCAAGATATACATATACTTAAGATTAGGTGTTCATACAAAGGGGCAGCCTATTGGCAAACAAGTCTATGAAACAAAAAGATTCGAATCATTGCAATAGTGCATCACAATGGCTAAATAGGAACGATTATTATAATTTCGAACCATAGTTCAGATGACGAGAATTACTTCTAAGTTACAGATCTCCCACCAAACTTCCTCACCACATTATTGAGGAAACTGGGACTCAATTCGAGTTTGAGTAACTCCTGTTATTTCATAGCATTCTTGAATGAATCCCGACTGGAACTATGACTCGACTCCGATTATTTGTGAAGAATAAGACAATTGGTGTGTCTACAACAGGTAGAATTCTTGCTCTAAAAATATTTAAATTTTTTAAAAATTTGTTTTCCGTATAAAACTTTAACAAATATAACTTTTCCATCTTAAAATTTTCTCATTTTTCTTTCAGATGAATCCGAAAAAGTTAATAAGAACAAAAATAGGACACTTTTCATTATCATATCTGCTTAATGCATTTTTTAAATATAAACTGTCCTAGTGAAAGATTTTTATTCCTTTATTTTTTGTGCATAGATAATTGAAATGATATTGTTACTTTTATGAAATTTCTATCAAAAGAATATTCCACTGATGTTTCTTTTTTAAAGGTTCTTAATATCTGTTCAGACGAAGGAGAAGTTAATTGTGTGTGTGACACAAATAATGTAAGTATTTATCCATACAGAAAACTCAGATTTCGTGGAATTTTCTAATATGTTTGGTCTCATTTCCTTTAGTGGCCACGATAGCCTTGTAGTCATGGTCGCGGGCTCGACTCCGGCGGTTTCCCCTAGCCCCGGTTTCGAGCTTTGATGCCACTAAAGACCCACCGTGTAGTCGGGGCTGATGCATGTTAATTTTGTCGGAGCCCAAAGTCCGCCCATGGGCGGGATATGGAAGTTAGGAGAGAGGGTTCCAGTTCAGGTGTCGTCCTCGTCACTTTACCGAGGTTCAAAATTACGAGGTCCGTCGCCAATAGGTCTCGGGTTGCTTCTAGTGCGACGTTAATAAAACCAAGCCAAACTCATTTCTTTTTAAAATTGAGTGTCTGAAGCCGAGTAAGGAAAAAAAAAAGCATTTCTGCTCCATCAATAAATGGATTGGGCCGCGGTAGCCTAGTGGTCAAGGTCGCGGACTCGCGGCCGGAAGTTTTCGTTCAGTCGCTGGTTTGATCCTTGGCCGCCAAAGATTCGCCGAGTAGCCGGGGCTGATGCACGTTAAATCTGTTCGGGGCCCAAAGTCCTCCCGTTGGATGTGGATGTTAGGAAAGGGGGGTGCCAGCTCAGGTGTCGTCCTCGTCACTTGACCGAGGTTCAAAGTTACGAGGTCCACCGCCAATAGTCCTCGTGTTGCTTCTAGTGCGACGTTAATAAGAACTAAACTAAAAACAATAAATGGATTAAAAATAAGACGTTAATTAGGGTAAAACAATAAATAACTAATAAAAAGAAAGTAGGAAGAATGGACATACCTATAACCAGACAACATAATTTTAAAAAAATGTATTTAATATATATTCTTTTTAAAAAATTAAGAAGTCTTTTTTGCAATTTTTAAAAATAAATAGATTTGATAAACTAAAAGAGAACGGACGAACCGATGACTGTTTCTTTGAATGATGAGTCTACGGGGAAGGAGGGACCAGATCAGGAGGTGTATATCTAAACTATACTAAAAGAAGCATCGGCAAATTCTAAAGCATTCTTTTTTTATCAAAATACTTTTTTCACAATTAAATACATGTACATTCCAAGTTCGCTCTAAAAATATGAATTCATGACTAGGCAATAAATAAATCTTAACCAGAAAATGATATTTCGCCATCCTTTTACAGAAAATAAAAATTTGATCTGATAAAAGGGTTCAATGACTCTCTTCAACAACAGCACCAAAATTTAAAATGCTTTATTAACTAGCCCGAATAGGGCTACACAGCGGGTCTTCATTGGCATCAACTCAATGATGAACTGTTTTAATACTGTTTAATTGTCTGAAACTCAAAATAAATATCTGTGAAATAACACACACATTATACGCTAATAAAGGGCAAATGTACAATAAATATATGTTTGTTTAAAAGTTCTTTACAAACATCATTGTATAAAAGTCAATAAATATGATATATTTTTAAAAAAAATCAGTTGTTCTTATTGACAATTACATGGTGATATATAAATTGATGTAAACATACAACTAAACTACCGTATAACAGCTCATGTTTTCTAAAGTTTTTTTTCTAAAATTAATCTTGATCAGTTCGAATAAATTCATCACTCATTCAACAGTTAGCATAGTATGTAATATTTTCTAATACTCACTTCATTCAGTATGTGTTTAAATTTTGTTAAAAAAAAAAAATCCCCCCCCCTTTTCGAGTACTGTTATTAGAGTTTAACTAAACAATATAATTTTTTTCTTCTGTATAAAGTATTTTGCAAAGAAATTGAAACGTTTGATAAAAATTTAATTTTTTACCGCTATTATGTAAAGAAATTATCAATCAAGGATGAGTTGAATGCCGTTTCAAAATATATTTCTTCCATTTTTGAATAAATTATGCATGCAAACTTATGAGGAAACGGTACCCTAAAACTTACAGAATACCAAAGGAAAAAAAAAAGTTACATCACCTTATTTTAATTTTAGAACTTTTATAAACTTATGTACAATCTTTCATAGTTCCAGCTGTATTATTTAGCACATTATCTTAACTATCTTTCACAGAGTGCACAATATTATTTCATTGACTTTTAAAATTTTTGAATTTTTTTTTTTTTTTTTTTTTTTGCTTCTAATTTTTCACGACTTTCGTGCATTTAAAATTTTACAATTCCAAGTCTTTTTTACTATCAGTTTAATGTATCAAATTATTCTACTCATGGCATAAGGATTTTGATACATAATCCCTTTTTAAAAAACGCCACAAAATTACGTATAACTGGTTTTTTTTTATTGTTTTTCGTAACTTTTGATAGAATAAAATAATTGTAAAGCTGTAAAAAACACTATTAAAACCAAACACACGCACTGAATTGTGAAAATTAGAAAAATAGAAAGAGAAAAAAAGAATTAGAGAAATTAAGAAAAATATAACTCAAAAATATTAAAATTTACTGTAGTGAGAATTATAAAACATTAAAATATTTTGAAAATAATTAAAATTTTAAATAATTATTTTTTTGGAAGCTGAAGGTTTTTTTTTTTTTTTCTTTTCTTTTTGAAATGCATATTTTATGTGTGTCCATGGTGAACATAACTATTTTCTTATAATTTTATAAAATTGCTCAGCTCAATTTTCTAAAAAGATACAATTTGTCAGGGTAATAATTAAAGCACGCATTCTTTCTAAATTTAGGTAATGCATTGGAACATAAATTGAACATATCGTGTTTATGTAAAATAACAAAAATTGTCCTTCAATAATCCTAATATTAGTAAATAATTTTAATACATTTTTGTACTGTTCAAACAAATTATGGATACTTACTTGTGTGTAAATTATTCGCAAATTGCATTATAACTTACAAATAAATTTTTAAGTAGTTTCATAGTTTTAATTGATAATAGAAATATTGAACTGAACTATTTTTAAGTATGGTTTTATATGCATTGGTAATATTTGTTTTCCTTTGCGTCATGAAAATATGAAAATTTTTATCCTATTTTATACAATCTAAGTTAAAGAAAATTTTGAAGGCTTTATGTTAAAAACTACTTGTTAAATTTATAAAACTTTCCTCGATAACATTTGTATACAACATGAATTTCTTCTAAAACCACTAATAGAAAGATTAAACATAAATGAGAAGTTAAAAATTTATTTCCAAATAATGAAGTATGTACAATGTAAACTGATCAATTAATTATTTATTCTTATCTTAAAAAATTGCATTTATTGCAGTTCCTTGTAAACTCAACTTAAAATCATAGAATCGCAAGCCCCCAAGCGTAAAGCTTAACCTCCAGTCTCCCTTGCAGATTTTGGACTGATGCATGTTAAATCTGTCGAGGCTCAGTGTCCTCAAGTTTGCGTAGTGTGGAAGTTTGGTCAGTGGGACCGAGTTCAATTGTCATCGTCGTCACTTGATCAAGTTCAAAATTACGAGGTCCGTCGTAAAAAACTTTCTTATTGCTTTTCAGAGTGAAATTAATGAAACAATTAATTAATCAATAACAGTCTGATTTCAATTTTGGGCACAACTTATTGCTGCAAATCTTTACTCCACAATAAAATTCGTGGAACCTAAAATCACTTATATTTAAATAATCATCTTACAGAACGGCAACAAATGTTACGCCAAATTTGAAGGATTTGACCAAAGGTTTTGTTAAATTTTATTTTTTTATTAATGCATTGTATTAACTTTGCTTTCTGTTACTTATGCTTCCTGCATTTGATTATTTACAAAAATAAGATACATTTTGAAATTGGAATAATTTCTAAAATATGGCTCACATAGTGATACATTTTCTTTAAAAAAAAAAATCATCCTTTAACCCGTTCGCTCCCAGCGTATCACGGGCGATACGCTACCTGAGTGTCTTATACGGCCCAACGTATTAATTGAGATACGCTTCTTGAGAAAGTTTTATTTGATTGTTTTTAATGTTACTATATGGCGTTACAATACTGCTAAATCTATATAGATAGGTTATTTGGAATATTGACCTTGGTCATATGAGCTTGGATTTCTCTTCTGGCTACTAGGATGGGGGTAATTGTTAAAAGCACGTGTTACTGCGCGGCTCTTTAAATGTAATGACATGATTTAAAGGGTGCACTCTCTTTCGGTTTGCTTTTTTTTTCTTTCTTTCTTGATTCTTAGAAGTTCGAAGCAGAATTTATGGCCCTTTATGGGGGTTAAGGCTTTTGGTAGCAGATGTTCTCAGCTGTTTTTTTTCATTGGGTCGGTTTTTATTTGTAGCGACAGTCATGACGAAAAGAAAGTATTTATCTGATACTGTGATTTACAAAGTAACGAATGAATCTGACAGTAATGTTAGTGAAAATAATCCAAATCTGTACATAGGAATTAAAGTAAAAAAAAAAAAGGATTAAGATGTGCCCTTTGCTCAAAATCTTGCGTAAAGTGTTAAAATATGTGTGTAAGACATGTGACGTTGTACTATGCATTGAATTTTTCTTTTTTTTAAATATACCATACAGCAAAATAAGATTTATCTTTTATATCTATATATTCTATATAATGGTACATCATTACATCATGAAATTTATGTAACATATGTAAATATATTTTGTATTTTTTTAAAAGTATGATTTTTTTATGTATAAAACATTCAATTTTCGATTGAATCTTTGTTTCTTTTGTATTAAGTTTAACGCATTTTAAATAATATATGTAAATACCAAAATATTTTAATGAATAGCCGATTTTAGAGGAATTTTTGGTTTGGACCCCTAAATGGTTGACAAATGGAACGAAATAGATAACAACCAGGGAAATCACAGCTGTTTTAAAAAAACATTCACGAAAAATAATAAATTATACCCAAACTTAGTTTACTTTTGAAGGGGAAATAGCATACTCGCATATGTACAATTTAGAGACAGAAAGTGGCTGATTTTTCTAAAGTCATATACTTAGAAAGTAGATAAATGAAGCAAAGCGCAATTACAATTAAACACTTATATTAATTTAAAAAGTATGTTCTCATAAATATAACTTACTTCCTGCTTTTTTTATAGTTTTTAATGCTTCAGAAAGTGTTTCAGAGCTGTGATGTAATTAAAATTTTAAAAAATTTTCCTACACTTTTGTTTCTCTAGATTTTCTCAGTTTTCTTCCTTAAAATATTCTCTTACCAATACGATTAATGCACAGTTTCTTCAGAGTCTGATAAAAGAAATGATATATTTGATTAAAAAAAATTCTGGAACATTTGAATTAAGAAGTCACAAGATTGATTTTGTTAGAGGAATTCCTATAAAATTCCTTCAATTATATCTTTGTATTTTTAAGTTATTATCATTTTTAATATTATATATTATTAATTTACTTCTGGGCAAATATATGACCCAAAATTCAGATTCTTAATAGATTTCCAAGGAGATTGGGTGTAAAAATAAAGAAAGTTAAGAACTTTTGAAATATTTGCATCTGGTCATTCTACCCCCTTTTGCCGAAGGCATGTCTTTTCTGAAAGAGATTGGCTTTCTGACCCCTTCCCCCGCCTCAAGGAACAGCATTTTCTAAAAGCCTTCAAGCTGATTCATCCCCTGTAAACTTCCGCTGCACTGTGTCTGGACGGCGCCAAAAAATGTTAAATGAAAGCAGACCAACTATACCACTTCCCTCAATATGTGGTCAGTCTGTTGCGGCCCCTTTTAGATCATATATTAGCTTTCCCCCTTTGACGGGAGGAAGTGATTTTAAAGGGAAGCGCGATTGAAATGAAAATTGAAAGTTATTTTAAAGTATAAAGGTGTTGGGGAGTGTAGAAAGAGGATGAAACAACTATTCTAAGACACTGTTTAGCTCTCTTCTTATTAAGGGAGAAAAATTAAAAGGGTATCGGTAGTTAAAATGCTCTTGGTTATGGTGGGATTCAATGAAAGTAATTTTCACAGGATTGATAGAGAAAGCGTGGATTCCATTGCTGTGTGCAAAAATAGGCTAGGCTTGGATAAGAGGATTTCTGTAGTTGTTCGTAGGAGCGTCTAGAAAGCAATATGAGTGTCAATTTGGAGATTCGAAGGTCTTTAAGGATGGCTGTGTTTCTAATGTATCAGTCAATCACAATCGGGGGAATCTTTTCCTTCTTGTCAAAGGGAATACCGAATCTGACTCGGCATGTGTCAGATGAATGGAAAAAAAAATTAAATTATCTAGTATGTTTTTGTATCACTTGGTAAATATTATCTTAAAAATATTTAATGTGTATTCTTAATAAAATGTATCTATATATATTTACCAATAGATATTTAGAATGCATTCTTGTTTTGCTGTTATTTAAGAGTAAGTGAATGATATATTCTTATTTATTCTATTTTATGATAACTAATAATAAATGTTTATAAATATGTAGACAAAACTTTCTTTAAATGTGTGTGTGGGCAGTTAAGACAGAGAGGAATTTTTTTTTTTACAAATTATCACCTGTGCGAAAAAATTTTGTGATCTTATATAAGTATAAATTTGATTATTTATTTTAGTAGAAATTATCCCTTATTTCTTAAGAATATTCAATCTCTTAGCGATAAGTTAATAATAATTTCTCCTGAAAACTTTTACCTTTTTTTATACATTTGATTCATTTGTTTTATTAATGTCGAATACTTTACTTATTATACTTAGAAGCAAAATTAAGGAGGAAGAAAGAGGGAGGTTTTTATAGAATAAAAAACCATAAATAATAAATTCTTTATTCCTCAGGTAGACTTATAAGAATACTTTGCTTTTCAAATGGAATTTAGTAAAAAAAATACCATTGTTAATAAAATTTCATAAATTAATTTCTATTGAAGAATGATTTGTGATAATATTTATGAAGAAAAAATTGCCTAGAAATTTTGATCATTATTATTTTTTTTTTTAAAAAAAAAAGCGTTTTATGTATATATAAATGTATGAAAGTTTAAATTTATTGTTTCTTAGTATTTTGTGTGCACATTTTTATTACATTTTTTTTTGGCATATATTTAAAATATTTCTCTGTCATCATTTTTAAGAGTTAAATATGAAATTTGCAGTCAATTTTAGCATTTTTGTTCCAAAAAGGAAAAATTACCATACGATAACATTTCATGATTATTGAATTTATAGATTTTCATTGCAAAAGCTACGAAAATTTTTAATCGAATTTTAGATTATTGTAATCATTACTTTCATTTTTTTGGAGAGCTTATAACGAGAAATAATATATTTGATATAAATTTTGATGGAAAAGCTTTCTTTATTTATTTTGTTACTTTCAATAAAATTTAATAATGTAACTTAATTTAGAGTAATTTTTTAATGTTTCAGATGCATCCTTCAATAGAAAATATAAATGTATTTGATATTGGTTCCTTGAAGAAAAGAACCGTTAAAAATATTTTAACGGAAGCAAAAGTATTGCATGATAGAATGTCGATTCCGATGAGTCCCATTTGTGGTAGTGAGACTTCTGCAAATAGAGATTCCATTCAAAAATTCAGTTGGGAATGGATTTGTAAGAATAAATATCGATTCAGATGCTTAGGAAAAATGAAGTGCTTCATCTCATGTATAGACGAGGAAAAGTTTTAATGTTTAATGTTGTAGATTTTTGAAATGTTTAAGTTTTTTTTTTTTTTTTTCTTTTTCCATTAAATTGTTCTGCAATTCAACAAATATTCTTCACTGCTGTTAGTTACATTTCATCATTTAGCTGAAGAAATGCCTTTTTAATTTTCATAATGTGTAGAAAATTAATTAAGAATATTTATTCATTTAATTCCTCAGGAATAAACATTCAATCTTTTCATCTTCTGTGTTTGTAATGGATATATAATTTCAGTCATGACAGTTGTTTTATTTCATTTGAAGAATCGGAATTAAAATATGTGTTTGGAACATATTTTAATACAAGTGTGTCTCATTTAATATTTAAAAATTAGTAATACTAAACAATTAACCTTGAAATGTTTAACTGATCTTTTTAAAGCATTAATTTAGCAAACAAGAATGTCTCAATAATCAGATCAGTCTTTTTATATGCTTATCAATTTGCAAAGATCTGCATGAAAATATTAATTTAAATTAATTCTTTTGATCTTTTGTTGTATTTTATCTGAGATCAGCATTTATAAGACTTGATTATGTTTAAATTTCAAAAATAATTTTATTAATAGGAATACATGAGGATATGCTTATTAATAAATTAAATAGGTGTACTTTTTTTTTGCCCATAATCAAGTCTTATAAATATTAGTAATCTTGTCTTATAGATCTTAGCTGTCAAAGATTGGGGTAAACATTATTGTATTTTTTAATGTAGATTATATATATATATATATATATATATATATATATATATATATACGCTCACAACATTTTTATGACAAATAATTTTTTTTATTAAATATAGTTCATTACAAACTTTTCGAAATATGTATTCTAGATTGAAGAATCTTTATATATTTCTATTTTATTTGTGCACAAAACTCAACTAAACTATCCAAAAAAATTCACCGACACTTGATTTCCTTGATATTGCATTTAAAATAATTGATAGTGTGTGATATGACATCTGATTTTATATATATTATACTACAATAAATTGTTATTAAAACGCATTCTAAAAAAAAAAAAAAGAAAATTTAGTATTTCTGCTTGCTTTCAATCCTGAAAATAATCAAATTCATTTAGTTATTTTTTTAATCCTTGTGACTTAACGAATTTAATTCCGACGTTGATTCGAACATTAATTTTTGAAGTTTTACCGGGAGAATAGAGTAATTTCTTAAAAATTCTTCTTTTTCTTTAATAATTTAAGATTCTAAGTTATGCGTTCACCTTGTATATATTTTTCGTCTTTAATGCTAGTACAATATCTTTTTAAAACAATATTCAAGTTTTTTAGCTTTAAAATAAAAATAATTATTACTATTAATATATATATATATATATATATATATATATATATATATATATATATATATATATATATATATATATATATATATTATAAATAGTAATAAAGAATGGAAAACAATACTGAATTAAGATACTGTACTGTAGTTATATTTACTTCAAAATTACATATATAGCTATTAATTTTAATATTTCTTTAAAAAAAAGTGTATGAAAGATCCAATGTTATACATTATATCAGTTGTGAGTAAATTCAGTACAATTAAACAAAACTTAGTGAGGAATTTGATCATTTCGAAATATACAAGAACAATCTTCAATAGGAAAAAAAAAAAAAACGAATTACTAAAGCTAACTTCCATTTGCTACTACATAAATATATAACTTCATTTTACTTCATCAAATTGGTAAGTATTTTCTTAAAAATATTTTTGAACTCTTCATTTCAAAATGATAGAATAAAAAAGAAAAAAAAACTACATAAAACTCTTTCAACATTGAGATAGTTTCTAGAGATATTAGTTTATTGAAATGATAAATCTTAACATTTAGAAATTTTTTTTTAAATGTATTTAATTTGTTAAGAAAAGAATTTTAAAATTTTGATACGTTAACATGAGATAAATTTAGAATCCACTAACATTTTTTTCATTCATATGATAAATTATTCTCTGCGTAATAAAATATTGCTTGATCATATTTCCATCAGATAAAATGCTTCATAGTAGACTCTTTTGAAAATCCTATCTGCCTGGGATCGAATTCTTATTTGATCAATAAGAATTTCTGCATTTATTATAAGCGATATTTATTTTCAACATCTTCACCTGAAGGATTTCATTATCTGGAACAACAGACTAATTTTCCAATGCTGTTTACTAATGAGATTATTTTGGTAAACCTATTTTATCTTATTTTAAGTTACTTTTTTTAAAAGCTATAAACAGGAAAAAAAAAAAAAAGAATGGAAAATAATACTGCGCTAAAGCACTGTACCGTAGAGTTATATTTACTCTCAAACTACATCTTTAATTATTAATTTTAATATTTTTTGAAAAAAATTATGTGAAAGATTCGATGTAATATACTAAATCAGATGAATAAGTTCAGTACAATTAAGCAAAATTCAGTATAGAATTTGATCATTCCGAAGAATACGAGAATAATCTTCAGTAATCCAATAATAACGAAGGAAAAAAAACTCAATTTCAATGTTAAGGGATAAAAATTATTTATTCTAGTACTTACGGTATTGAAAACCACACAATTTTTTTTTACAATTTTAATTTATTTTTATACGATTCAAATTACTTTAACTAATTTCGATCCGCTATTTACTACACAAATTCAATGTACTTCTTCAAATTGGTAAGTATTTCTTTAAAAAAAAATTTTTTTTTTTGGTTTATTTAAAATAACAGGTAAGCAGCAAGAAGATAGCTGGAGCGCGATTAAGCCGAAAATACTTTTCTGAAAACAATATCACAGGATCCCGCAAGTTCTTACGAATTTCAATTTATTTTTTCTATTCGAATCAAATTACTTGGACCTAATTTCTATTTATAATTATTTCTATTCATAATTAATTTACTTCTTCAAATAGGTAAACATTTTCTTAAAAATATTTTTCAATGATTCATTATAATAGCAAGAAGATGGCTGGTGCGCAGTTTAGACGACAACGCTTTTCAGAAAACAAGACCGTTCGAAAAATGTTAAACGTTCAGAAAAAACAGTGTATTACTTCGCAGAGAGTTTTCCCCGCAAATCGTCTTGCGCACGGTTTCTACAAACTGGTTTCTAACAGGGACAAGGCCTTGGCGCTCAGCCTTTAACTAGAAATTAGGATTTGGCGGGGAAAAATCTTCAAACCCGTAAACTGAAGGATCCCCCAAGAAGGGGAAGGATCCCCCAAGAAAGATACCAACAGTGAACAGTTTGTTAGAAAATCCTTCATTAATTATGTTGGAAACCCTAATTAGCTGGTGGATGGTAGAGTGACCATTTATGAATCCATATTGCTCCGGAGGAATGCAATTAATTTGATCGCAGTAGCTTTAAATTCTTTCAAAAATGATCTTCTCAAAATTTTTTGCAGTAGGACAAAGTAAGCTGATCGGTCGAAAGCTTTGAGGAAATTTATGATCTTGTTTTGGTTTTCGTAGGATAATTACATTTGCTGATTTCTTACAGGTAGGGAAATAATTGTTCATTTATTGTAGATTTTTGCTAGATGCGTGATGGCGCTTATAGGGAGCAGTTTGAAGGCATAGTACGGGATATTATCTGGTCATTGGGCCTTATTATTTGGAAATTTTTTGATAATATTCTTTATTTCTGAGGGACTGGTGAGTGGAGAGGTTTGAGTGTTCCTATGAGCTAAAAAATTTGCGACTTCTCTTTCCACCCTATCAATTATAATGTTGTAAGGTTCTGCGTTTTCCTGAAAAGTAATTTCAAGTAGATCTTTGAAGACTTCTGCTTTTTCCTAGTCAGTAAAGGCGATTTCGTTTGGACCACTCAATGGCAGAATGTTTACAGTTTTCTTGGTTATTTTTCTTTGTATACTCTACTTAGGGCTTAGGCTTTCGAGTAGAGTTTTCCAAGATTTGTTTTTGTGATCCTTAATTAAGTATTGGATTTGTGAGATTATTGACTTCTCTCTTGAAAGTATCTCTTGCGGATTGCCATCTTTTTCTAAATCGATTTTTTGTTTTGATGAGATTTCAGATACTGGGTAGAAGTCTGAGATGAGGTTTTTTTTTTTTTTTTTTTTTTTTACAATTTCCTTCTTTTATAAGGAAAAATATTCTTTTATTCTTGCGACAGCAGCATCCCCTCGTGGTATTGGCCAAAACATTGAAGCCCTTTATTCTCAATCTCTCCATTTGCTTATTCGTCTGTTTACTTGATTATCTGAGCGTCATTCTTAAAAACAGTATCGGCATTGATCTGAAAATTCAATATATTAAATGTGATACTTTTTTCTTGCTGAGATATTAGTTCATTTGCCAAGCATATTCTTAATTTGATTCATCGTAGCAATCACATTTTTTTTGTCAAGAGGTAAGAAGACTAAACTGTTAAGTGTAATCAATTAATCTTTGTATTGTCATTATGGAGCAACAGTATTTTTGTGAATTTACAGTATAAGTAATTTATTTATGTTTATTCAATTTGTGTTTCAGATCGTTACTAAATAGTCAACTTACTAAAGAAGGGAGCTTTACTAAAATATACATACTCTACAGAAGTTAGAATTTTCATATTCTGATCGTATAAAAATAATGGGAGTCCTTTTTAAATGTCCTGATATTGTGGATTTGAAATGTGTGGTATGTAAAACCGTTGTTGTGTCTAATTCCATTACTGGAAGCAGAAAAGATGAGTATTTAGTAGATAATGTGTTAAATGTTGAATTTGACGACGTGATCAACGAGGAAGGAACTGTATACATATTTTGTCCAGAATGCTGGGTTCTCATTGGTGATTGCAATAAATATAGAAAAAATAAGCGATTTTATAAACACATGCTAATTAAGTGTTAATTGGAGCAATACATCTTCCTTAAAACTACATTTATCATTTTTGTTTTTTGAAACTTTTCAGTGGTTGCATTTGTAATGAAATTTTAAAAATACTTTTGTTACTGATATATTGCTATGTAATTAATGTTCTTAAATTTTTCGATCCAATTTGTTTGACATACGTATTGTGCATTTATACCTTATATCCCTAAAAGGATTGAGAAAAGAATGATTTTGCAGAAAGTTTATTTTTCATCTTTTGAAACCTCCTATAGATTCAATGATTATCTTCTTCCACCTTCTGCCTTGTAATATCTGTACTTGATGAGAGTTATTTACACTAAAGATTCATAAGAAGAAAAAATTCATATTTGATCTGAACTATTATAAAATATTTTCAGGAAATTTTTATCAAAAAATAATAAAGTTGTAGTAATTAATTACGAGAAACGCCATATTCTGCAAAAAATATCAAAGAATCCCACATATTTTACATTTTGGATACAAATGCATTGTATATAAATATTATATGATATTTTATTGTAATTTCATGTTTTGAGTATTTTTACCTTGGATACAACCGATAAAGAAAGTTGTTGCAATAATAATATAATACTAAAATAAGATGCAAAATTCTGTATTTCAAATAATTGCATCAAAATTGTAATTCATCTATAATATAAATCAAAGGTATTTTATCTTTAAAAATTTGATTATTATTTTTCAAACCTTCTGAATTAATAGAAATTGTCTTTCTAATATATTTATGGAAAATGTAAAAGCTTACTCTTCCATCATTGAATTAGTTGTTTAATAATTATCTCCTTGAATAGTTTTCTATATATTATTTTGGGAAAATGACTATGCTATTAGTAAAAATATCAAAAGTATTTACAACTCTTAACTGTGCTAGCATTTTAAAAGTATAAAACCAAAAACTTAGTATTTTAAATAATAATTGCAAGAAGCTGACAATTATTTGTATAATTGTTATGATAAAAAAGTCTCTTAACAAGTGATTACATATAAAGTATTATTTCTGGCTACTTTTTCCTTTGTCAGTTTCAAGTAAAACTATTAATTTAAATTCAGGTACATTATAAGTGAGAAATTCAAAAACAAATACCCAAAATTTATCCATTGATATGAATATGTTTGCTGCCTGAAATTTAGCCAAAAAAGTGTCTTAGTTGTTGATAAGATAAATTCTCCAAATAAAGCAGGGAGGGTGCATGGTACAAATTTGATGCATATTTTATTGTATATATATAATTTTAATTTATATCTGTCAGAAGAAATCATTCCGATACAAATTCATAATTCTTTTGAATCCCATATTATGTATTTTTCTAAAAAGAAAAGTATAACAGGTAAATAAAAAAATTATTACAGTTAATGTTAAGTTATTTACTAAATAGATGTGGAAACGTTTAAGGATTCTTATAGTTTCTTGACCATTTGTAATTTGTGGTACCAATGTATTATTAGCATAATATTTCTATATTTAAAAGAACATCTAAACTTTAAGAGTTTTATGTAATGTTGCTAAAAAAAATAGCAAAGTTTATAAAGAATAATAACTCAAACTGTTTTTTTCCTATTAAACTGTCCAGAGATGTTAAGTTGTTCTGGAGATACTGGGCTACTTCATTTGTACTTTCAAAATATTATTCATTAATACAAGAAATAGTTATTCAAAAATATTAAACGTCATGTAAACTGCTTTTATAGATCTCTTTAAAAATCACAGCATCATATTTTAAAGTTAACTTCTAATTTAGTTATAATGATTCTTTTCATAATTTAACTTTGAAAATATTTGTAACATATTCCTTAGTGTGCTAATTTTCTTTAATAAAATCAGTTTCTTATAAATGAATTACATGGTTATATGATTTCTCAGTGTTTGCTTAAAGAGAATGTACAATTCATATTTTCTTATAATAAATGCATACACTTTATTTTTGAATCAATATACTGCAAGTTGATTTACAGAATTTTAGCAATTGATGTGCTTTATTTCACCAAAATCTTGAATTATTAATTTTAACCTATGTAGCCCCTGTTTTAGCATTTTTCTGAACTATCGTAAAATCATCCATCTTTGTTCCAACAACTATGTCGCTGTTCATTATACAAAATATACTTATGTCAAGCCATGCTTACATTTTCTTTTATTTTATCATCTTTGTTAACTGAATGTGGAATTCAGCATATCTATTTCATTAGCTTTGTCAATATTCATTGTGCAGAATGCACTATAATGAAATCATAATTTTAATTCTGTTCTATCATCTTTATTGATATCTGTTGTGTAGAATGTATTTTTGTAAAAGTACCTTTGTATTATATTAACCATTATTCATAGTATACAAAATATTTTATAATGAAACTAGCTGTTTTCATTGTATAAAATGTTTTCCTAAAACTCTGCATCTTTGCTGTTTTGTTCAGTTTCTAAATATATATAATATGCAAAATTCTCTTTCATCGAACTTCGCCTATTGTCATCATTGAGTGTAGGCAATGTACTTTTTAAAAACCTCAAACATCTATTGCTGTGTTATCTTTATCATCATTTATTAAGTGGAATATACTTTTTTGAAATCTTAAACATTTTATTTACATTTATAGTACAAAATATGCTTTTATGAATTTAGATATATGTGTTTGTTTGTTTTTTATTCATCATTTTTGTCAACATTTATAGAGAAATATTCTTGTGGGAAATGGTTTACTGTTTTGTCATTGTGATTATACTTCTATAATTGTTAGTGAATTAGAAATTGTGAATCAAAATTTTAAAATGTAGTGATATAAATATAGATTTATGGAAGTGATAAAATATTATACATTCTAACATTAGATTTTATTTATTTAGATTTGTTGAGGTTAGAAGTGTCTTAATTTTGTTCATGTATAATTTTGGAATAAAACATTGTTGTATTTAGGCTTTTAAGATATTTGAGGACAGTTTAAAAATTAATATTTTATCTGTTTCAGTATTTTCTTATCTAACATGATACCATGTAAAGGAGAGTTACTGAAGAAATTTTTATGTTTAGTTTGAATTGATATATTTATTTATGTAAATAGAGGTATTTGGACACAAAATATGTTTATTGATAGACTTGCAACATATGATTTTTTTTTAATTTAAAATTTTTTTATAACTGCAGTGTATTTTTTTTCCTTTTCTGAACATTTATGTGTCTGTTATGTTCATGTATGCAAAAAAAAAAAATCTTATTGTAAGATACATATATTTTAAATTAACAAATAAGAATATTTAATTCAAATTTTATTTTATTTCAGGTGATATTTATTTCATGAGTTTGATAAAAAAAAAAAGTGTTTTCAATGCACTCTACTTGGAACTGTTTTTACCTTCTCCCAGTTAAATTTTCTGTAATCATTTATTTAATATTTACATTCTGTTCTCTAAGATTGAATAAAGAGTTATAGTTCCTTAATAATTTTATTTTTATTTTTTTTTTTGTTCATGGATTTAATTTCAATAAGTGGCCGTTGTAGCCTAGTGGTCGTGATCATGACCTGTGGTTTTCTTTTATTTATGGTTCGAAACCTGATGCCACAAAAGACTCGGGATGTAGTGGACTGATGCATATTGCATGTGTTGAGGATTTAAGCCATCCCATTTGAGAGGGAGGTGCCAGCTCTGGGATCATCCTTGTCATTTGGTTAAGGTTCGATATAATGAGGTCCATCACCTATAGTCCTTGTGTAGCTTTTCTGGGCAAAGTTAATAAACAATCACTCATTTAATTTCAATAATTTAAATGTGATAAAGTATGGGTGTTAAAATACCTGATTAACTATTGTTTACATGTCTCCTCTGTATGCAAGTTTACTTTTACACATATTTTACTAAATTTGTGAAAATTATTTTTTTCTTAATGAGTGTAATACACTCGTTTACGATTTTTCATTTAATAAGCATATAAAACTTCCTTGTGGATAAATGGAAATTAAATCCGAATTTGTATATAAAATAAACAATTGATTTAACTTGTTTCACACTGTTGTTGGATCATGTTGATTATCAATGCAATATACATTTTTTGTCAACATTCATTGTGAAAAAAAATATACTTCGAGAAACCTTTCTTATCAGTTATTATGTCGTGTTTTTCATCATTCATTATGCTTATTGTCTCTTTCATGGTTTCGTATACTTAAATTTTATCTTATTACCTCTACTGATGTGCCATATGTGGTATCGTGAAACTATTGTCATTTACTGTTTTATCATCTTTGTCAGAATTCGTAGTACTAAACATATTGTCATGTAAAGTGTATATAAACTTTATTTATTTAACTAACATTTATTACTTATGTGGTGATGAACATTAACTCTACATATATGATATACTTTTATGAAACACCATGCGTATCTATTAATCCATGTTTTCAACATGGATACTTTTGGATAATGGATAAATATTAATAAACTTTTTCAACATTTATTAAATGGGATATACATTTATAATTACATTTGTCTTTAATATCTTTATGAACATGTATGTATAATCATTGTGATAATAAATATTAAAATTCCATATTGTGTTATAGTTTAATGAAAATTAGAAATTATACATTACTAATCACACATAGATGTAAGTAATTTTAATTACATCCTTGATTGGAGTCTATATGTCCATAATTATTGAATTTTCTGCTGATCAGATTCTGTAATTTTTATTTATTTATTTATTTTCAATATAGTTTAAACCACACTGTAAGTATCTGGGCTGGAGATTACTATATGCTGAACTGTGGTTGAATCTATTGCAGTTGTAGCATTGAATTTCCCCTTTGCTTTTATAGGTATTAATTTTGATAGGCATATAGCAGAGTTTGTTTGCTTTAAAATCTAATTGGTTTCTTCTGTGTGTGGGAGGATGATCATGAAGATTGGTAAATCTGCTTTGCTTTCCTATTTGGGAATTGTACTATTTTAATGGGTTGGTATCCTATTTTGTTTAAATCTTCTTGAATTTCTTTAGTTGTGGTACCTAATGATATGATTTGGTGAATGTTGAAGCTACCATTTATATACTTGTTCTAAAAGGAGGAATTTACTTTCATGTATAGTTCATCCATGTGGGTGCGTATGTCCCTTTGAATGTTGGCTCACATTTTTTGTGATCAGCATGTAAGGATCATAAGACGCCACAATTTTATAGATTTTTACTGTATGAGTTTTGGTAGATAGAAGTGTGTTTTCAGCATCTATTAGTTTAGATTAATAAGTACATATTCTACCATACATTTCTTATATCTTTCTATATTAATTTTTTATACAGTTCAGCATATATAATATAATTTATACTATTCTTATTTTTACTGTGAAGTGCTATATTTTTGGGCTTAGTACTTCAGGAATAATTTTATTTTAGAGTCATGGCTTGAAAATTTAATTTGAGCAGTTTATAATTTTTATTTATACTTTCAAAAGTTTGATGTATTACTTCTCTTTTGTAAAATAAATAAATAACAGTTTGTAAAAGAAAAAAATTACTGAGGGAAAATATTAAAGAAACCAAATTATTTATATACATAATTGTTGGACTATGATGTCATTCGTTCTTATTAGATGCATAAGTAATAAATACTATATTTTTTTTTTTCATAAAATTCATGTCCATTTAAATTTGCAATATTTGAGTTGGCAAGGACAGCCATCCTTGTTGTATATAAATTTTCTAGCTATTTAAGAAGTGTGCCTTATATAAGCAACTTATATTTTCCAGAAAACTAGGGGAAGGAGTTGGTCCTTTAACTTAATTCTGTTGATTAATTTAAATGATTTTAATTTAATAAACTTGGAAGAAGAGCTCTTATGTCTGATGTTTTTTAAAGTCTAAATTTTTCTTTCAACTCTGCTTATTACCTAGTGCTGTGTATCAGTTTGGCACAAATCTTTCATCAATTTTTCACCCACTTCCCAGCTATTGAAATTTTGCACTCACTCGAGAGATTCTTCTGTATTTTCGATACTCCTTGTCGATCAACTTGTTTCCTTTTGAAGAAAAATAAAATCCATCTGTAGTCACATCTGGCTCTTGCGCCATTAAACTACTATCACTCACTTGACAATTTCCCAGAAAGCGATATTTATTGATAATCTTACTAAATAAATCAAAGTATTCTTTTTTCTATTATTTTTTAATGAACGTGGAAATTTTAATTTCAGAATAAAGTCTTCTTTTAGATTTCTAATTGCAAATATTGATGAAGAAGGGTAACGAAGATTGCGCGGCATAGTGAATTTTTGAATTCTTTCTTTACTTATCTGTGTGGACTCGAGTCTGATTTTACTGATTGCATTTATCGTTGAATGGAAAGAGGGCAGACAGATAGTGGTGAAATAATTAAAAAGTATAGTGTTGCTGGCGTTTTGTTTCGATAGCCGGTGGTTTTCCGACCCCGAGGAGGGGGAGAGACTTGATGACCTTGTTGCGACAGTGTTGTTTCGAGCCCTGGTCCAGTGAGTCCGAAGTTGACGGTCCTACCAACCAGGCTGAAAAAACATCTTTTCTGGCTGGTTAAGTAAGGCCTTTTAACTTCTGATATTGTTATTGACGTGAGTCGCTGCATACACTCCCTCCAGTATCATTGTGATGATACGAAGAGATACATTGGTTGGTACAGAAGGTTGTTTCTTTTTCTGATTTTGTCAGCCATTACTGCAATTGATATACATCCCCTCCCTGTTGAATTGAGTTTTGCTTGGGACAGTTTCCATTTAGAGTCATCGGCTGTCTCGCCACTCACCAGAGCCGGAATATCACTAGTCGGGATTTTGAGTGCGTTTGTCTTTTAGACGTACAGAGGCAAGTGTTGTGCGTCGGGGGCATATGCAATATATATACCTTGAGTGCGGCAGCGTTGTTTCGAACCCTGGACCAGTGGGCCTGAAGTTGACGGTCCTACCAACCAGGCGGAAAAGACATCTTCTCTGGCTGGTTAAGTAAGGCCTTTTAACTTCTAGCGTTGTTGTAGGAGAGAATAGCCGCAGAGTTATGTGGATATTCTTAAAATATTTCAACCCCAAATTGTCTACCAAAAAAGATGATTCAGAGTGTCGTGCTTTTAAAGAAAAATGGACCTGGATAGTGGAGGATGCAAAAAAAAAATCGACCGAGGGAGCACTTTTTTTTTTTTCTTAAAATTCATAAGACTGAACTGTGCTTATATTGTTTATTATTCATTCTTTCTTAGTCCTTAATCTAAAACTGAATATTAGCTCAATCAAATTCAAATTGAGAAACAAACAACTTGCAGCACGATACATAAGTCGGTCCTGGGTTTGGATACAAGAAACTCTTAATCCTTTCAGGGGCACTGTTTGCATAGTGCAAACGCATTTTCCCGCGTTTGCAGCTTGAAAACTGCCCGTTCGTGTTTGCACTGTGCAACCCCCACCCCCCCCATCCGAACTGGGGACTGCTAATATCTTAAATTGTATTTTTTTTATCTGCATGATCAATATACCTCAACTGCCAGTATAACTTTTTAAAAATTTCTAATAATAACATCGCGCCCCTCAAAGGGTCAAGTAAAACAACAAAATAAATACTTTGGTTGGAATTTATTATTTTGTATATATTAGATATATTATTTTGTCTGTGCGTGAAATTATGACATGAGTGGCAAGTGCCTATTCCCTAGATCCACCGCTAGACCCGTAGATATTTTTTACAGTTGTAAAGGATAGAACGAGAGTGAGTCAACTGCAATAAAGCTGTAGCAGTCTTCGAAGAATATAATATTTCCGGTCACTTCACATCAAAGCATAAGAATTCCAATTACGAGGTCATGTCCGAATATGAAAGAAAACAATAAGTAGAAACTCTTTCAAAAGAATCATCAGGTTGACAAAATTATATTTTAAGAAAGTAAACGGTATCAAGGAAGCATCTCGCGTGTAATTTACATTGTAGTGTGCAATATTGCTAAAAGTAATAAAACTCGTTTAACTGTGCATGCTTCAAATTTGTGTTGTTTTATGTCCATTCAAGAAAAAGGATTTTGAGATTATAGGCCTGTCTCGAAATACGGTACTTTAAGAGTAGAAGCTATCAATAAAATTCTGACATCACAGTTAGACTTAAGATTGTTAAATTCTGCTCCGTAGTTATAGATGAAAGCACTGATATAAATGATACTGTTTAATAGCATTTATAACTTTCAAATTAAGGAGGAACTTTTTAATTAGTGATGTAAGCGGTCGTTAAGGGAACTACAACGGAATGTGATATTTTTCGTGAATTTCTTTAAGAGCTTTCAACTTTGAAAGTACTTATAATTAATATATGTATAATATTACAACCGATGAAGTACCAAATATGATGGGGGGGGGGGAATCTGTATATCTTGAAAATTCTTGGTATCAAAGCTTTTCCTGGAACGCTATTGTCTTTCTACATAGCGTTATGCATCAAGATGCCCTATGTTTATCTACATTGAATATATTTTTATGCTTGATGTAGTGGCCGTGGTAGCCTAGTGGTCATGACTTCGGATTCGTGGCCAGCGGTTTTCGTTCAGTCGCGGGTTCGATCCTTGGCCACGCCGTGTAGCCGAGGCTGATGCACGTTAAATCTGTCAGGTCCCAAAGTCCTCCCGTTGGTGTGGTGTGGAAGTTAGGTGAGAGAGTGCCGGCTCAAGTGTCGTCCTCGTCACTTGACCGAGGTTCAAAATTACGAGGTCCGTCGCCAATAGCCCCCGTGTTGCTTCTAGTGCGACGTTAATAAAAACTCAACTATGCTTGATGCAATCGTAAATACTATTTGATCTTGCGGACTTACTCACAATCAATTTCGGGATTTTCTTCAGTCCACGTAATCTGAATACGAAATGTATTACACAAAAATACTCGTTAAGTGGCTTATAGTAGGACGTGTTTTCGATAGAGTTTGGCCCCTGAAAGACGACAGAGTATCACTCTTCTATAAGAAACAAAGTTCTGCAGAATGTGAAATGCTGGAAGATAGAGTATGCTTTTTGTACTTTGCAATTTTCGCAGATCTGCCTTGTCATACGAACAACTTAAATGTTAAGATCCAAAGAAAAAAAATCTATCGATGATATGTGTGTCCGTCTCAAAGGTCTAAATTAAAACTTGATCTGTCTGCTGGGCAGGTAGCTAAGAACGACTTGTCTCGCGTTTCTCGAGATTAAATTCAGTAAATGAAGAATCGCTGATTTCAAGATTTGAATGCTCCATTCAAACAGAATTGGATGTTTTTCACCATATCTTTCAACTAAATTGTGAGACCAAATTTGCAGCTTGAATTAATCCAGACACTATCTAACAATCATCTCAAGCGGTTGTTTCTCGATGTTACAAAATATAGAGTTTTATAAATCGTTATCGAAAGCTAGTTTCCCATATTAGTATGTCACTCTTAAAAAGTTGATGCTATATTTGCTTCATCCTGTGTAAGCGAATAAGTGTTTCTACCATTGATTTTAGAAAGAATTCTTTTTGAAATAGACTGACAAAAGAGCATTTAGCTTCTCTTCTCGGAATTAATGCATCGCTATTCGAACCTGAAGTTAAGGAGCTTTTAAAAATGCAGTTTCATTCATCACGTGAATCTCAATATCGTAACATTTGTATACTCTTTTTAAAGTCTTATAGTGAATTACATAGACCCGCTAATTTATTATTATTTTGGCCCTCCTTCAAAAAATAAGTTCGCCCATTACTGTCAGAAATGAAAAAAGTGAAAAGAGAGATTTTTCAATCCAGCTGAAAATTGGATTGAATACTTTTCATTTTCTTCATTTATGTTAATAATAAACTCATTTTCAGTATTTTTCTTTTAGTATATTTCTCACCGACCGAAGAAAAAATAGGATTTTATTTTTTAGTTCTTTTTTTTTTTTTTTTTTTTTTTTTACTCTTCTATCACATTTTCAAAATAAATTATATATATTATGTAACTCTTAGTACTAGGTTACACTGCGTGAGACAGTTTCTATAAAAACAACAATGACAAAAAAAAAATGAAAACATTTTTTTTTACCAATACAAAAGTATTTGAGAAATGAATACTTTTATTTGCATTTTAATAACTTTCATCTCAAGATAATATGTTAGGATACTTGTTTATTATAAGCAGAAATGAATCTTCTATTATTTTTTTAAAAAAGTAAATACTTTTAATTCTATGTTACAGTTTAGAATAAAAATTACCTATTTTGATTCGTTTTATTCGTTATAAAAAATAAATTATGGATAAATTTGCAAAGTATTTTCGCAATCTTTATTTTCAAATTTTCTGCTGAAAATCTGTTAAAAAACGAACCGTAGACGTGTGACCTCGAGTGTAACTTCTGTGCAATAATAAATTCCTTTCATTCAGTACATACCAAAGAAATCCAAACAATATTGTGACACCGAGCTTTGACCCACATAAAACTATGAGAATGATGAATGGAACCCGTTACGTGAAAATCGTCTCTGAGGAACTCCGTGATCTCACAAGTAACGAGCAAAATATCTTGTTTAAGGGTCATTTTACGACATCTAATTATCTCGCACTTAAATCTCCAATGTGGCTAATGCTGTGAGTTAACAGGTGGTCTCAAATTTGCCCAGAAGGGAAATTAATTTGTTAATAAAGTCATTATCATGCTTTTGAGTTATCTTTTTAAAAAAATTTAAATAAAATCTCTGACTTCATATATACCGAGATCATCGACACCAGGTGGCCGCTATAGCCTAGTGGTTGTGGCAGGCGGTTTCCGTTCGAGTCGTAAGTTCCAGCCTTGATGCCACTGAAGACCTGCCGTGTAGCCGGGGCTGATGCACATTAAACCTATCGAGGCCCGAAGTGATCCCGTTGACGTGATGTGGAAGTTTGGAGAGGGGAGTGACAGCTCAGATGTCGTTCTCGTCTCTTGACCAAGGTTCAGAATTTCGAGGTCTATCGCGACTAGCTTCTAGTGCGACGTTAATAAAACCAACAAACATCATCGACACCAGAGTTTTTTGAGATCATCTAGGGGTATCTATTGTAAAGAAGCTCTTACTTCCCATCTGGAAAATTAGAATATTTCTCTCTCTATTAAGAAAAATATGCCCGTAGATTGTCAAAGAAAATGGTGAGAGCGGGGAGCATTGGTTGGACTTTGTAACTGGTTTATTTTTTCAAATGCGTTCAGCTTTGGGACAGATGAAATTTAATTAGAGAAATATTGATGTTAAAAATGATTTCAGGAGAAAAACATTAAGTAGACTGATAAGAGTCTGAGTAAAATATTTCTGGGTCTTTTGAAATCACGAGGTGTGGCTATTAAATAACAAAAAACATATGCGCTAAACGCCAGCGACCAACAGCTGTTTAGTGTGAAGCCTTCTCTTTCGAATGCTGTGCCTCTCGTTTTTGTAAACAAATCCGTATACCTGTAGCCTTCGTTCACATTAGACTTTTTTTTTTATCTGTTTGTTTCGTCGGAAAAATAATAAGTGAGCAACAAATTGTGAAATTTCTCATGAAACTTGGGGGCCGCGGTAGCCTAGTTATCAAGGTCGTGGACTTGCGACCGGCGGTTTTCGTTCAGTCGCGGGTTCGATCCTTGGCCGCCAAAGACCCGCCGTGTAGCCGGGGCTGATGCACGTTAAATCTGTTCGGGGCCCAAAGTCCTCCCGTTGGCTGGTGTAGATGTTAGGAAAGGGGGGTGCCAGCTCAGGTGTCGTCCTCGTCACTTGACCGTGGTTCAAAATTACGAGGTTCGTCGCCAATAGCCCTCGTGTTGCTTCTAGTGCGACGTTAATAAAAACTAAACTCATGAAACTTGGACAAACCGCTTCTGAAACATATGATTTATTGAAAGAAGTGTATGGCAATGAATGTTTATCTCATGCGCTTACTTTTGAGTGGTTTAAGCGTTTTCAAGATGGCCGAGAAGACAATGAAGATGATTCGTGTCCAGGTAGCCCATCCACGTCAAAAACGGATGACGATATTAAAAATATCAACGGTCAGATCGAACCAGGTCACTTCTCTACTTCTCTCAAAACTAAAGGAAACTAAGATTATAAATTTTTAGACCCTCTGAACAGTTTTTTTTTTTTTTTTTTTATCAATGTATAGCTATATATAAGAAAATGACAAATCTCATTACTTCTGAAATTTTTGAACTTCAGACAAAATATAAGTGCATAGGAGTGAGTGTCTCACAGGACTTTTTTTTAAAAAAGCAATTTTCTACATTTGGTCACAATAGTAAGTATTACACCCCATATCTCAAGCTAAAAAGTCTAATTTTTGACATCACATTTCGTTGGAGGACATCTCTTACTGCTTTAGAATTATGTTTATAGAAGTATGAAAAGTTAATTGGATAGTTATTTCCTAATAAATTTTCACAAGCTCAATTTCATCGTTTACCAGTAAAAATTAACATCATAGAAGTAAACATGCATTCTCAGAGTTAAAAATGTTAAATACTGTTTTTTGTGGATTTTTTAATATTGCGGATAATTCGAGAATTTTTTTTATATAAATAATTTTCTCAAGTTAGGCAGTAAACTTTTCGCTAGTTTACTAATGGTTCTACGAAAAAAGGCACTATTTGTGTATGCAAGATTTAATTACAAAACAGTACAGCGAAAGCAAATCTCTAAAATTAATGGAAAAAGTTATCCAACAGTCTAAAAAGCTTTTGAAAACTTCCTCTCTGTAGGGAGCACTTGAAACAAGGTAAGAAATAAGCAAGTGTGTGTATTATGTAGAAAGTTAAATTATTATGAGATAAGTGAGAGAGAGAAGAAAAATCTGCAGATTAAATTTCGAGTTAAAAACTGAATAGAAAACAGCTTTTGTATGTTATGTAATCTTGAGACAATTCGCTGCAAATTCCATGACGCTCACAAGTACCGATGGTGTCGAGGTAATAAGCTCGTCTACAGGTCAAGAGTTCCCGGGTTCAAAACCCAATGGCGGCGACTTTGTAAGTTCATGCAAAAGTTTTGAAATTGTTCTCTGTTTTTCATTATAATTTCTAAAGCTTTCGAGAATATTCTTTACTTTTCTGGAGCAGAATTCTTTAATATTTCACTGTGATATATAAAGGCATGTGTTCTCAGCTAAGTGAGCAGCTGCTTCCAGTTTGCTTATAAATAGCGTTATTCGAATATCTATTGTGTCTTCAATTCAACCTGCGTCCTCTTCACTTGACGAAGGTTCAAAATTACGACGTCATTCGCCAATAGTCCTCGTATTGCTTCTAGTGCGACATTAATAAAACAATTCATTCAACCTGCTCCAGCATCTACTCGACAATATTACGAAACGCAAGACTTCACACGAACAGAATATACGATGAAAATCGTTCATAAGAAGAGACTTTGTAAAAAAATAAATAAAAAGGCCGAAAATTTCTGAAATTCTTGTTAAGAGTAATACATGGATTCGAAAGACTCTAAAAAGTTTGTTGAAAATCATATACTGAGCTTTATTCAAAGAACAATAGAGGATATGTAAAACACGTGAAAGTGTTTAATTATGGTATGAGGTTTCATGTCAGTAGCTGGTGTTCGTAATTTAGTCAGAATTGACGTAATAATCAATACAGTGGTTTGAATATCTTAAAAGATTATGATGCCAAAGCTCCTCTAAATTGGGACTCCAGAGATCATATATCTTTCTACAAGATAATGATCCCAAACAATGCTGCTTAAGTTGCATAAAATACAATGCTCAAAAATAGTTCTAAACGCCTCACCCGATATTAATCTTTTTGAGCACTTACGCAATTACTTTGACCAACAAATTAGGAAAATGATTTCAAAGGAGTATTTTTGTATAAGTGGAAGGAAATATCTTCCTCTGTCAAAATGTAATGAACTCGGTAGCATCAAAAATAAAACTGGTGATAAAAGTCAAAGGTTAGCTGTACAAATTATTAATTTTTAGATTTTAAGATTAAACTTACCATTGTTGAAATAAACTGTAATTTCTAATGTAATATGATCATAAATCTCTTTTTCTCTTTTAAAACATCACAATCACCCTATATTCGTCTGTGATTCAGTGTATAAACTGTTTACGTTGGTTCTTTTTTTTTTTTTTTTTTTTAATTAAAGTGACAATTTTTACAACGTTTTTCTGAATTTCACTTGGTGTGTGTCATCAAATTTTCAATCGTTAATTTAACCAACTTCCCATCAAGCTAGAGCTTTGAAATTTTGGGAATCGTTCTTACTCGCCTAACAATGCAATATTTAGACCTTTGCGACAAGTTTTAATTAATATTTCAATAATTTTAATAAGTCAAAATTTCCCTTCCACTCGGCGCTTTTAGGATTGAGGAAAAAATTTCTTTTCCCCCACTTGGGAAGACCGGGAATTCCACATACGCCACATGAGGTATCGTAAAACTTTTCTACTCATAAAGGGGAGATAGTAAGGGTTGCTGACTTTCAGTCAGTAATCATTCGCAAGAAAGAAAGATTCCAATATTTGACACCATGTCATATCACAATAATTTTTTCTGAATTCTGGTTACCATTTTTAATAGAATGACTTACAAACTTTCAAATGCATGTTTTGATTTTATATTATAAATTTTTTAATACGCTCACAAATGTCTCTTTTTAAGTAAATTTTAAAGTCAAAAATTATGTTTTCTAGAATTTGATGTACATCATTTCAGAAGTACTAAGAAAGTAGAATTTAAATTATTGGCATGTCGATTAGAAATCCTGAATTAGTAAAAATTATTAGATACATAACTTTTATTTGCTCCATTCGTAACTTTTTAGTTCACGCAAATTGCTAAAAATAACTTAATCTCAAAAAGAATTTTTTATATCCATTGTTTAATTATGAGATAGAATGATGAAGGATGTGGTGCAATATAGGCTAATATCCCTTAAGTATGAGAAAAATATTAATAAGGCATTATTAAATAAATATTTGTCTATTAAAATAATGTCAGAATTTTTTTAAAAAAAATTTATTCTTATTTTTGTGTAATGTTTTCATGTTCCTTAAAAAATAATAAAGTTCGTTTGTGTTTTGTCCACGTTTTTGGGTCTAGAAGAGTATGACGCGTAATACACGTAGATTTATCTACACTTAGCCAATCATACTCAAATTAGCCTCACCTGACCTCCACGCGGTTAGGTCTGGGAATCCAAAAATGTTTGGAAACTAAGAAAGAAAGGCTTGTATGTGTTGTAAAATTTTTCAGTAAAAAATATTCAATAAATGATTGATTAAATTGAAATTACAATAAAAAAAAATTATGTGTTTATCAACTGTTTGTTTTTAATTTAATGTATAATAATTAATACACTTGGTCATTATATAAAAACGTGGGTTTTTATCTCGAATTATTTTAAATAAAGTGTCTTCGTTTTCAAAATATTTCCACTTGTTTGTTTGGTTTTATTAACGTCGCAGGGGGCCGCGGTAGCCTAGTGGTCAAGGTCGTGGATAGCGGCTGGCGGTTTTCGTTCAGTCGCGGGTTCGATCCTTGGCCACCAAAGACCCGCCGTGTAGCCGGGGCTGATGCACGTTAAATCTGTTCGGGGCCCAAAGTCCTCCCGTTGGTGTGGATGTTAGGAGAGGGGGGTGTCGTCCTCGTCACTTGACCGTGGTTCAAAATTACGAGGTCCGTCGCCAATAGCCCTCGTGTTGCTTCTAGTGCGACGTTAATAATAAAATAAAATAATTATTAACGTCGCACTAGAACCAACACGGGGTATTGGCGACGGAAATATTTCCACTATTTTATTGTAAATAATTATATTCTAAAAATTTTGATTGATTGGTTGGTTTTACGGGATGTATAGTAAGAAAGGCTTGTATCCCCTTTATAACATTCTTTTAATTTAATAGGTATCAAAATATTTCATCTTCTGAAAGAATGTTCTGAATACCTGTTTATTATAGTTATTGTTCTCTCCAAAAGTTCTTAGAAAGTAATATTGCGCTAGTCTAACTTGAGTACATTTCAAAGATGATTTCTTTTAGACGCTTGTTTATTATCTCATCAGGATTGGGGTAACTGAACTCAACGAAACAACGCCAGCCGCAAGTTTGTGACCATGACCATTAGGTCACGGCGTAATAAGAGGATTGACAGTTATCTATGGTACATTTGCATATGGCCATATAATGCCTCTCGATTCGGAGTCATAGTTTCAGTTTTGAATATTTTCTGAACTGTTGTTGACAAATACATGAGTTTATAGATTCAGGAATTTTATGATAGGATGAATCTAAATAGCTAAAAGGTTTGCTGTGATAAGTCGCATTTTCTCGAAATTGTGTATAATATTTCTCTATCTCATATATTTGTAACGTCTTACCATACTCATACTTGCATGCTGACCATCGAGAATGAGAGCCATCAGTTGTTGATCAACTAACCAGATAGGTGTGAAAAATCAAATGTGAAGAAGTGAATTCATCCTTCTATAACAACTTTATAAAGGGTAGCTCCAACATTCCTCCGATCATCAGATATTCGAGATAAGAGAAAATTACACTGGAGATACACTCGGATATGAGTTCGGAAAAAGTTGAGATAGAAGTTGGATTCAATTAGATCGCGGAAAGGTTCAATTTCGGAAAAGTTCAACAGCTCTCGAATATTTTTGAGACGTGTTTTTCGATCGCACTCCTAAATCATTTTGCTATACCCCTGCTGCACTTTTTAGTGCTTTTAGTCAGATGGTATATTTTCCTTCATCATTTCTCCTCTTGAACAGCGACCTGGGTATGAATTTGGATCAGACTAAGGATATGGAATTAGCACGAAACCTAGAACCAGGCGATGAAAATGGTTCGAAACCAGACACTCCCATCACTACAGACAACTCTGAAGAAAACTGCGAAATTCGACAAAATCTTGAAAATGTCGGCCGGAAATATTCCAACCTCACAAGGGATCTCGGCATGCTCATCAAAAACTAGGAAACAAACTCAGCCTTCAGCCCGGACGATCCAGTCTATACAGAACTCTGCGAACGATACATTCAATACAGTAACTACAGAACAGAAATAGAAGGTAAGCTTAAATCTCTTCTACCTCTTACTAAACTAAGCTGCTTAATTCATTTTCTCCAAATTAAACCTAATTCAAATAAGAGAAAAGATATTGATCAGGGGAACGAAGGATTCATTACTCTCTCAAACAAACAGAAAAATTATTAAACGAAAGAACTCCTTAACTAAAAATAGTGGTAATAACATTATTATTAAAACTTCTAATAAATTTCAAGTCCTAACTATTGATAAACAAGAGGTCTCTGATGCTACTAATAAAAATTTAAATATTGAAAATATCCCTAAAAAGAGAGAGAACCTCCCTTCTCCTATCATGTTTAAGGTCACAACTAACTACAGAGAACGACTGAAAGCTATCACAAAGCCTTTTCCTCAGCTTAGAACTAGACTTTCAGGATAATACATCAAACTGTACCTCAACACAGATGACGAATACAGGGCAACTGTCAAATACTTGGAAGGGCAAACTTTCCAATACTACATCATTAAACCGAAATGGGAGAGACTCCTGAAAATTGTTGTGAAAGGCTTACCAAGAGATACGAAGCCAGAGGATATTGAGGAGGAACTCTTGGAGATGGATTTCTATCCAGGAAAAGTTATACAACATTCAAATCGTCGATACAAATTTCCTCTACCGGCCTTTTTAGCTACTCTTCCGAGAAACAAAGGTGAAGAAAAAATTTTTAATGTGGACAGACTATTCTTTATGACTGTTAGAATCGAAACTTATCGTGGTAATGGAGTAACCCAGTGTTACTCCTGACACTTTTTTCATCACAGAGGCTCGGATCCTAACCGGGACTAATTCTCCCCACATCAAGAAAAGTCACTTAAACCTTAATAATAATAATCAATATTACAACAAAAATAACGCTGAAAACAGTCAAGAAAATTTTGGATTAGACCTTCCACCTCAGTTGATATTGTAAGAATTATTGCCAGTATTTTTAATAACATACCTTGATTTATCAAAAGATTCCACTAATTGCAAAAACACTAACTGAAAAGAAATATACCTTAATTGAGGCAATACTAGACCCAAATAATGATTAGGACAAATCATCTCTCTCCAGTCAGACCTTCAACCTTCTATAATTGTTTTTTGAAATGATTTGTTCCCCTTTTCTGGCAGCTTGTTTAGTACCTTATCTTCCATTCAACGAAAATTATTGCAAAACTCAAGGCTTATCATTCAATTTTTAATGTATTTCTTCAACTCTTCAAGCTTCAACTCAAATAGACTTTTCACTGACTCAGTACCCAGCATGATAAATCTTCCACATACAGCCATTATTCATCATAAGTGCAAAATACGGACTTCAAGGCTGCAAGCGGCCTAGGCACCCGCAGAAATCAACATCCTCCGATCATCAGCTTCTGACGCAGGTTACCACTTATTTCTGTATTAACTTTAAATTATTATTTTAAATGCTTTTTAATATAAATGAAATCAGTTCTGAGAAAAATATAACGGCTGTATGCTTAAAAAAATTATT
Organism: Nephila pilipes; assembly: GCA_019974015.1. Classification (NCBI taxonomy): domain Eukaryota; kingdom Metazoa; phylum Arthropoda; class Arachnida; order Araneae; family Nephilidae; genus Nephila; species Nephila pilipes. The sequence continues at coordinate 135,566 of BMAW01061561.1, forward strand.
TGATCGGTAGCCTGTAGCTTCAGTGCGGCGAACAAGTACACTAGTTTAACAACAGCCAGCAGTTTAGTGCGGCGTATCAGTACATTAATGGCGTCTCCCGCCAAACCCAGTTCTAGTTCCAAGCAAAAAAGAAAGTTGCCAACGCGCTACAGATAAACATTGGGTAGATAGCCCTGGGAGTAGCATAATAAGAAATAATTATTTTACACAGAATACGTATTACTAAAATAGACAGAAAATGAACATAATACATAATGAAACATACAAAACGATAGTGAATAAGGAAAATACAATTTATTTAAATATAAGATAAATATATGGTGTGGTGTATGACATGACAAGGTTAATATTTTATGCAACATACATATTATTGAAAATAAAAGAAATTGAATATAAACACACATGAAGTTTAGTTTAGTTTTTATTAACGTCGCACTAGAAGCAACACGAGGGCTATTGGCGACGGACCTCGTAATTTTGAACCACGGTCAAGTGACGAAACACACATGAAATGCAGATAATAATAATAATACAAACTGGTTCAAACATTATTTATTACATCAACTAAGTTAATTAATTAACCTATTAACATCATGATTTAGTTCTGTTTTAGCTATTTATGATTATATCAAATGAAAATTTATACGATGAAAGTTGCGATTTGATGAATGTACATCAATTTAATAAAGAGAAACGCAGCTAATATTCTGCTCTTGTGTCCCTTTGAAAGTCTGTGTATTGTGCTGGGATTTATTTTTTCTCCTTCAAACAAAATTTGTTCTATGAAATATTGTGAGGCATGAAATATTAACATTAATTTAGAAGTAAGCCGGTTTTCTAAATATAAAAAAAATATCATTTATGATTCCTTATCTTTCAAAAATTCACTATGTAAATATCTTTCGAAACGTAGAAAAAAATTATAATAAGACATATTCCTTGTGTGCGTGCATGTGTGTGTGGAACTGGAAATGTGCGTGGCGAGAACCAAATGGCTGCCCAAGCCATCACACAAGGTGCAGGTCCCCTATGCCAATATAGAATGCAAATAGGCGACGAGTGGTCTCCTCAGAGCCTCCAGACACGTACACTGCCTTCAGAATACTGCACGCAGAACCTTGGTTCGTTTGAAAAGTCGACATTGTGCCACTCCTGTTATTAGCTTAGTTGTTCGGAACACCAGAGTCTCTCTCTGTGCTGAATTGTCAAGGGAAGCAATGGTCGCCGTGCAGACAAAGTACACGCTTCTGCAAACGTCGCTACACTGTACGAATGGATACTGGATGAGTTGCAAACATGCCCATTTTCTGACTAATGGTCCATGATATGGTTATATGGTTTTGCAGGGCCGACCTCACAATATTTCTGTTCTTTCGGTCGTGCGAAGGCATGGAGATCATGCATACCGTTCAGTATCAACCTCAGCAACCCATTGATTCCATATTCGCATGACAGTGGTGGGATTTCGACGTGTGCGACATGCAATATCACGGAATGATAACCCACACTTTCGATATGCAATGATTCTGCCTCTATCGAATTTCGACACTTGCTGGTAAGTATTTCTTCTTATTTGAGGCATAACATGATATTCTGAGCAGACTCAGACCTTACAAAGTGCTTTCCGAATGAGAAATCCACTACACAACTTTTCTTTTATGCAGTGCTTCGGTTGTCGTTTCTCTCTCCTGTGTCGTCTAAATGCACTGAAATACTAATCATCTGCATATCCCAACATCTACTTCCTTCATGTGATTATGACTTTCGTCAGATCATTCCTTCCTGGTGTAGCAATTTTAAAGGCCAGCAGTATATATTTAAAAAGCAATATTGGGAAATTTTTTGGGACACTTTTGCTGCAATTTTTATAGATGACTATGTAGCAATGATGCTCGACAAGTATTCTATTTTTTTTTTAACTTTGTAGGTGTAAGTTAATGTAACTTAAACCGTTTTTTAGTCGAGGATGAAATTATTGAACACTTTTTTTTATTTCTTATTGTTTTAAAATATTTATTTCTATTTAAGATAATAAGGTTTTACCTATTTTATATAATTGGTAAAACCTTATTATCTTACCTTATTATCTTATTATTATTACAGATTATTTATCTGCACATCACTGTTTCCTTCTAATAATACTGTATGGCAACAATAAAATCAGAAAATATACACAATAAACACACACAGAATAAAACGTTGACAAAAATAACTTTTATTCCAAATTATTCTTCAACGCATTGAAGTAAATTTCAGATGCTTTATGACAGGAGTTAGATATTTCAGAATATATTTTTCTTAAAGAACACGGTTTTAATTTAAACACAAATATTTATTGTGTATTTAGGTACCAAATAGTCACAGCCTAATCTGGCACCCTTCCCGTTACGGCCCAAACATCGTTCATCATATCATAATTGGTTGTCTGGTGTTTAATCATTATTGTCTCACATTTTTTAAGTCATCTGTTTTAAATTCATATGACTTGGAGGAGGGAACCACAACTTGTTTGTGTTGTAATACAAAATCGGATTTTCATATAATTTTTAAAACTTTAATCTTGGCATTTCATGTTTTGGGGTAAAATGTTGCAAAAATTTAAATAAATGTTTGCAGTATATTCAGATTTCATTCCATGCCATGAACTCCACCATTCATTCACTCAGAATAAATTTTAAAAAAATTGTATCTTTTGTTTTCAATACATGACACAAAACACTATATTTATATATAATTCATTAAATTGTAAAAACGCTTATAAATGTTCATCGTTCGATAAAGTCGAGCATATAATCCAACCCTTATATTAGATATGTGAAACACTTTTATTTATAATCCAAAGAATCATGTTTGTTTATAAAAGTCCCGATCTAAATATTTATTATTCAGTAGATTTAATAAGATCATTCAGATATAATATAAAAAGGACTTCCTATTTGTATATTATTTATTTACACAGTTTAACTATTTTAATTATCTTTAAGAAGCACATGAACAATAGTTTCACGAAATATTCTCGTGCCGAGATGAATTATAATGTAAAACTGAGGTTCTTGTACTAGCGGGAAGAAACAAAAATCATTTATCACGACAAAGTAACATATTAGATTGTTAAGGGGAGTCGGAACCTCCTATACCGATAATGTTAAATTGGCTGTTTTCGATGTACCTTTTCTCAAAATCTATTATAGATACAAGTTTGAAATTTTTTACACAAGTAAAATACATCTGTCTTATAATACTGAAATGAGCTTTTAGCTAATTTTTAATTTTTTATCAATTTACAAAATATTATATCAAACATTGTCAAATTTCACTCTTTTTTCATATAAAAAAATTTGCAAAAAATACATTTTTCAATTTTTTACAAAAAGCTCATTTCAGTATATATTAGCAAGCATTATGAACATGTCCTACAAAAATTACACATATATGAACAGTAGTTTCTTAGAAAAGGTACATCGAACATGAAAAATTCACATTTTGAGATAAATGAGTTTTAACGTAAAAGTACTTACCTATCAAAACATTCCTGCCCCATACTCTAAATTATCCACATTTTTTTTTATTTCATCATCCTCTCTTTTCCTTTTGAGCCTTTTTTCCTTTCTAACATCTTTTGTTTTTTGTAAACAAGAATATCGAGCTTTTAACAGCCTCTCTTTGTCGAGACGTTTCATTGCCTGTATCGTATAGTCACCAGGCTCAATGTTCAATTTTCTCAAAATTTGTAGTTTTGATACATTACCTATATTGAACGAAGATACAGCATCATACGTACCTAAAGAGAGGGCTTCTATATGTACAAAAGTTTTCTTTGGTACACGAGACCATATAACATTATTTACACTTTCATTTGGGTTTTGGGTACAGCCATGCAAACACTTTTTCAATAGTTCTGGATTGGATAAATCCCTAAAAATGGGTCGCATAGCCTCCACAACAGCAACAGGTAAACTGTTTTTATGATGATAGGTTTCCCCAAGCAACTCTGCCTTTCTAATCTTGCACCATGTATCGGCATCTGATGGGCAAAATCCATGCTGAGGTTTTTCATCAGTCGACAGTTTGTGTAAAAATATTGCCCACACGGCTTGTCGCATATCTTTTACACTGGACAAATTTCTTCGAATGGCTAGACCGTAATAGGTTTGTAGACGATCAATTTCTGCTTCTGTCAGCCTGTTTTTGCCAGACAAAGGTTTACCGTCTGAAAGCTTTTGACCTCTCATCTTTGCTTTCAAGCGCCGAAGACGTGTCCCCATTCTCTTCATTACATGTCCAAGACATTCTAATTTTGTCACTGCACACTCGTTCCCATACACATTGTTCTCTACAATGGAATCATATGCTTTCGAATCCCCATCACCCAAGTATCTTGTGTATCGAACGTTGTACTTCGATTCAGAACGGCGAAAAATTGATAGAGCACCTGTCGCCTCCATTTTGCCACTATAACCAACAAAATTTCTTTTACAGTTTTGAAGATGCTTAGTTTTGTTCGGACAAATACAATGTTTGGATAATATTTCCACATCAATTACTTTACCTGTATCCACACTTGTAACTGTCACTACACCATTTTTCGAAGAAAAGCCTCGTTTCTGCCAGCTACCATCAACCGCAACAGCAATGTCTCTTCCTCCTTCATTTTCTTCAACAGCTTCATGAACTGCTTCTGCCATACTTTCTTCGCAAGTTTCTCTAGCTGCTTGCAGTAAATTATTATTAAATTTTGTAAATTTTGTAGGTGGTGGTGGAAGATTCATAATACCGCAAAACATTACTGCAGATTCAGCCCCTTTCCCTATGCATCGCATGGCATAAACTAACCTATTATTGACTTCAAAATTATTGTCACACTGCTTAGAATTATAAAAAGTATATTTATAATCACAAGAAGGACATTTTATATCAAACTGAACAGCTTCACCACAGTTTTTTTCATGTTGTAACAATCTAATTCCTTGTTTACCACACTTTAAACATTTTACAGCTTCAAAAAGTGCATAGGCTAAAAGATTGATATCCATAATGACATTCCTAAAACCAGAATAAGTATCATTCGAATATGATGTATCCATATTTTTGACCTTCTTTTCACTGGAAGATACATTTATTTCTTCCTTGGAATGTTTTGCTACATCACTATTTCCTATAGAAGAGTCATTACTTTCACATCTGCCTTTGTTAAAATGTCCTTTCCTTTTTTTAAAAATTCTTGTCTTTGATCTAGGCATGATAAAATCGCTTGAAAACAACAATTTAAAATAATTTAGCTATGTGTTTTGATACAAACACTAACTAAAAAGAACAACAAATATTTGCAATAATTCAGTTATATGTTTTGAAACAAACACTAACTAAAATGAACAAGCTCGTAGTAGTCGAACTAAAACGTGCTTATGCAAGTATAAACAAATATCTATCAGTCACAGATACAGTGAAACTTCTTAAGAGCAAATGCAAATAAAAGAAAGGCTCATTTATAACGAAAGTTTAAAAAAATTCATTTAGAGTAGCACATAGTATTATCGTCCAAAAATGAAGTGCGTTGTTTACATTTTTTGGCCCTTTAAATGGGCGTGGCCCCGTTTCAATGCTTATTTAAAACTAAGTTTTTGAAGCTTCTAATTATCGTAGAGATAAAAAAAAAAGGTATCTTTAGAAAGGTGAAAAGCTATACAATTTGCAAATAAAAAAATCTCAAATCATGATTTTTTGAAAAATTTGACGTTCCGACACCCCTTAAGCTATATTAAGATTTAAAATATGTAAGTCTTTCTATTTCCCCCCTACGGCATCATTTCCATTAAGAATACAATTTTAACATTTATACATATTTTAAAAAACCATATTTATTATCACTAATATAATTTTTGGTGTTTCTTGTTATTCCTATCGTCAGAATTTCATTTCATTTTTATATTAAAACATATAAGTAAAAAATTGTATTTGATTACATACTATTATATGAGAAAAAGATTAGAATCCTCTTTGGATTCAATTGATTCTGTTTGAAACACAAATTAAAAAAAAAACCATATATCAAAGTACACAAAATTACAATTGTTTAAATCATAATTATTACATTACTGTTACAGATCAATTATTCATCTTGATTAAAATAAAAAATAATTTAATCAAAATTTAAATCCAGTGTTGCTTTATTCGTATTTTTTAAACAGAATCAGACTGATAAATAAAAAGTGTTTATACATGAAAGATACTATAATTCAGAAGAATTTAATAATTCACAATTTTATTTTTCAGATGGTTTAGAATAATTACAGTACTAGACTAAATATTTGGGCCTTTATTTTTAACATGTTAGAATCAACCGATGATCGAATGGTATACAACAATATTTATCAATGAAAAATCTTCTATTTTGAAATACAAAATAAGCTTAATCAAAACAAAAAGGTGAAAATAACTCAATGGTCGTTAGCACTTCAAAAATTTTATCTTAAAAAGCAGAAAATAATTTAAAGCTCAAATCATAACGCTAGAAGTAAATATGGAGAGGTTTAGACAACATTTTAACAATACAATTAAACGGAAATAAGACAAAAGATACATTAAAAAAAACTACTCAGACTATTTCCTGCATAATATATATAATTGAATAATGTGAGATATATAACATTAAATATATTAACTGAAATAAAGTGGATGTACTAGTTATGTATAACTAGCATATAGTGAAATCCTATGTTAACACAGACCACGCTGATTTGTTTATGTAAATATCATGTAATTTTGACGTGATGCCAGTTTTCTATGAATTTAGTTCATTAGAAATATTGAAATGGAATCGTAAAATATTTGTGTTGCTATTACGTTCAACAGATAGAGCTGTTTTTTTAAAGTCGCGAAATTAAATCAAATGAAAATAAATAGATATCTATGAAAATTCAATTCAACAATACAATCGGAAACCCCCGGAGAAGCAAAAATCTTCGAACGAGTCGTTCTAAATGGATTACTCAATCACAACAAAGCTAATAATATTCTACCCCCGATTCTCAGTTTAACTTCAGATCCCACCATAGCGTTGTTCATCAGTTTCTTGGGGTTGTGAATGCCATAACTGAAGGTTTCAATTTTAAAAAAATCATTGCGGTTATTTTCCTGGACATATAAAAAACCATCGACCCTCTCTGGCACAATGGGTTAATTTACAAACTCATTAATCTTAACTTTCCCCACGCTCTGAGAATCCCTACAGCAGACCAACGTATCAATAGAGATACTCTCGATGAGAACGTTTTATTTGAATTTCTTAATGTTACTAGATGGCGTTACAATACCGAGAAATCTATAGGTTATTTGGAGTGTTGATCTTAGGGATATGGGCTTGGATTTCACTTCTGGCTGTCAGGAGGGAGGAAATTGTTTATATAAACAAAAAGCACGTGTTGCGGCGTTGCTCTTTAAATGTGATGACATGATATAAATGGTTCATTTGCTTTCGGTTTGCTTTTTTCTTTCTTGCTTGCTTGTTAGAAGTTCGATTGAGATTTTATGGATTGTTATGGGAGTTAGGGCTTTTGGTAGCAGAGGCACTTAGCTGTCCGTTTCATTCGGTCAGTTTTTATTTGTAGCGGTAGTAATGGCGAAAAGAAAGTATTTATCTGAGATTGAGATTTGCGAATTAATGAATGAATCTGACATTAATGTTAGCGAAAATAATCCAAATCTGTACATAGACATTAAAGTAAAAAAAAGGACGAAGAAGATGTGCCCTTTGCTCAAAATCTTGAGTGAAGCGTCAAAAGTTGAGAAAGTTTTTTAAAAAGATATGTTCCATTATTTGTGTAATGTGTGTTTTGAAAAAAGAGGGACTAATTGTTCACAAAAAACAGTCGACTCTGCCCCCCTTTTTTCGGTAATAATTTCTTTTTGTAAGAATTCAATAGTCCATATTAGAGTCCGTATCAGCATATTCGTATTCGTAACGGAAATGTAAATATCGGGCAAACTTGAATGCCTTTTCTGCTGCATTCCGAGATTTCTCCTCCCACATGCACCTCCTTGTGCACATTGTGAGGGACATTATATTCCCAAATGTCCTTGTACTTGGGCATTTAATTGATGTTGATCACCGGTAGTCCGTGCGAGGACAACATTTAAAGATGATCCTCTCCTTTGACGACCACGAAACCTTCTTCTTTTTTTTTCAGGTCACGGTAGCGATGCAGCACAATAAACTGGTGTTAGGTTATCGGAACGCTGTCAGGAACGTGCAGCGGCAGGTGGATCCGTTAAGCAATCCATCGGTTGGTCCACCAATCTTTGTTGGAACTCGGCAACGTGGAATGTCCCGTACTTGCGGCTTGGACCCATCGTCCCGGATCGTTTCCAAGGCAATCTCTACGAGCATGGGCTCTCCATGGTGCTGGAACACATTGGCGTCAGCGAAAAAGGTTAGATGAGGCCTTGTGAAACGACATGAGCTCTGAGTCAAATCAGAATGCCTGTTGCTGCAAGCGACTCGCTTTTTATAACCGACAGGAGCGGATGTATGACGTAAAAGAGCATCCTGTCGCTTGTAGGGAGTTTTCATAATTGAGGAAACCCAATATCCTGTTGCTGGTGAACGGCTTTCATGTTTGAGATCACACAATACTCTGTCATCATAAAGTAAGAGTCCAACATTATGAAAATTTATCATCAAAGTCTTTTCTGCAGTAAACACACTCATGAATTACCATTTTTTAAGGAGATACGTTCCAATCTCTGCGTATTGTTTGTTTTGAAAAAATGGGGGCGGAGTTAACAAAAAAATCCCTTTCGATTAGGTCCCCCTTTTTTCTGTAATAATGGCGAATCGGTAACTTTTCACCCTCCTGCACTTGGAAATGCCCCCATCTTCATGCACGTCATCGTGCAGGTATTTGGGCAAGTTGGGATCATCCAACTCCCGATATTTGGGCAAGTGACCAGGGAAATTGTTTCTATTCCCAAGTCAGTTAACATTTTCATTACGACGAGGCCATCCTCCCCATTGGATAGATATCCATATTTCCCCCTCACATAGAAGGGGAGATGCTGCACCGCCATCTGCCAGGGATCTGCAGAGGGAGGCGTAAGAGTTCGTTGATGTAGCAGTTGGCTCGCGTGTCCTTGGACTTCACGGGTAGTCGCTGTGGTCTGCCATTATGACGGCTACCTGCGGATCACTTCCATCCACCGGGATGGTGGCCAGAGACAATTCGACCGGCATGGGACATCCCCGATAGAGGAAAACGTTTGCATGAGCAAAAATGGTTGCGCGAGGCATTGTAAGCAGCTCTGAGTCAAATCAGAATGTCTTTTGCTTCTGGTGTCTTACCTTATATACTCTTGAGGTGCAGAAAGATGACCTCAAACGACTGATCTGGCAGCTTATTGGCCAACGCCTGCCAATGGGAGCGTTCCTCGTGCGTCTCCAAGGTCAGTATCCATCCTTGGAGACACACGATATGCCATGGGATAGCATCCTCTCGATGCATTTCCCATGAATTCAACCACGTCAAACAGCGAGCGTAGGCCTCTGTCAACGTCCTACAGGACGTCACATCTACGGAATAGGCATACGGATGCTTGGGTTGAAACGCGTCCTTGACGTGGTTGGACAGGGGACGACCGAGTTGAAACGTGCGCAATTCCACGCCCGGATTCCACGTCAAATCCAAATGACTCGTTAAGACAACCACCGATTTTCCAAACAGGCGGGGAATGTGAATGCCAAAGTTGGGTTCAAACAAAATGAGGTAAGGATAGTCGGATTCGTAATACGTGACGCATTCCGGCCACCGACCCACATTTCCGAAGATGATGGTGGTCCGATGCCGACATTGTTCCAACAAACTTTGGAGCGAAGCCATCGTCTCAAGACTTGTTTTGTCAAAAAAATGACACCTAAACAGTGGAAGGCTTTCAGAAAATATGCGTCGGGAAGGTTTAGGAGCAACAAGATTTGAAGAAAGCCTATTCCCAAGATTGGTGTTTTTATGGACAAAAAAGGACACAAGTTTCAGATAATAATAATTTTTTTATTTACAAAAAATTTACAAATATTTACACACAAATCTTTTTACAACTTGAATCTAAAGGTAAATGGGTTTGAACCCGATTTGAAAAGATTTACAACGTTTGAATCCATTACAAATGTTTTTCGGCATTGTCAAGTCTAATGGCTCGTCTAATGATTCCACTGCCAAGCTGCTTTCGAACCCATTGAGAAAGGATATTAATTCCTCCTCCTGAAAAATGGGTGGTACGGTGTGAAGCATCTGGGGCTCGTTGGAGTTGACTGAAGGCATGGGAATCGTTTCTGGCACAGATTATTCATCAAAGAATTGGAGTTACGAAAAATCATCAGGTGCAAACACCGCATCCATTAACTCATTGTATATCTGGTGGTCCTCTGTCAGGGTAGGTTCAGGTAGAGCTGGGGCAACCACAGGTGCAATAGTCTCTGGGGGAGAAGGAGATACAAACACAAGTGCTGGAGGAGATACAAACACAGGTGCTGGAGGAGAGACTGCCACAGGTGCTGGAGGAGCTACCACCACAGGTATTGGAGAAGAGGGATGCACTGGTTGAGGAACAAACACTGACGTAGCAGGTTCAGGTGTTGGAGGTCTCTGGATCCATCTCGTGGCCGGGGCGATCCGCATTTTTTTGTATCGGCCGGGCACTTCAAAGGGGTTCTTTGACAATGGTCTTTTACCAGAAGCAGGTCTTTCCTCGACAGGTGTATGCGCTGGTGTTGGCGAAGGAAGCTTGTAAGCTTTTTGGTGATATTTCTTTGCCTTTCGAAAATCCCCCAAGCGAAAGCAATTTTGCAGCAGGGTCGTTAAGATGGTTTCAGGTACCCCATCCAAAGCAAAGGCCGTCTTTTGAAGGGTCATGAGAATATAATACGTGCCAGCAGGAATGGGATAACTTTTGTGGGGTTCCGTTATGGTACTGTGATATAACATTTGATCGTAGGGCTCAAAACTCCTTCGATACAAGTTGGGTTCCGCCTGACTCCTGCGACTGGACAGGGGCAACTCGTAGATGAGCAAGGGAACATTGGTCGTCTGAGATTCTCGTCTGAGCCTTCATCGATGATGGACGCGCAGACAAACTGGTCCGATAGGACTGATGATGCCATGGAGCAATCCATTGATGTCGAAAAACCAACCGTTAACTCAGATCAAGGTGCGGCCTTACCAGCTTCCCCTTCAAGCAAAATCTACAGCGAAGAGTTCTTCGCGGTAAATTTTACCATGACAAGGAGGGCAATCCAAGGACGGAACGCCTATGCTGCCTGGGCTCGAAAGCTTGGAACTACCAAGAAGGACGATCCCGAATTCTTCAGGGTTCACGAAGAACTGCGGAAATCAGGTGAGAATCTTGATAAAGTTCTCACCCAAATGGGTGATATTCCCCTATTCAAACTCCCAGCGAGTGAAAAAGAACTTGACCAGTTGGTCGAAAATTAAAATAAACCGGCCAAAAACCAGGAAGTCACTGAACCCAAAGTAGTCGCTACTCCCTCGAGTCAGGACAGGCATGAGTCTGCCCCCCAAGGGAAAAAACCAACCAAGAGAACCAGGGATAGTGAGGGATTCATCTCTCCTCCCAAACATCTGACGAGGAAGGCACCCAAGGCCAACCCAATTACCCAGATCGCTGAAACCATGAACATCGATGCAAATCCTGTAGTCGATGTCAACTCTCTTGACCCGGTGGTGGCTACTACCCCCCCTAAGAGTCCAAAAATTCCCCCCTTTTTCGTTAACCCGAAGGGAGATTGGAGGATACTTATAACCTTGGCCAAACTCAAGGCCCCTACCGTTCAGTCCAAACTGACCGGTAGATTCTTCAAAGTCACGGTTGGAACTGCTGACGAATACCGGACTCTAACTGCGTTCTTTCAGCAATCGGACGTTGAATTTAAATCTTTTATGTTGAAAGAACAACACCCCATTAAGGTGGTCGTCCGCGGTCTACCGTCGAACAAGGATACTGCTGACATTAAAACTGCATTCGAAGAGGAGGTTTTCTCTATCCACAAGATCACCCAACTCACAAAATTTAAAATCAAAGCCCCAATGCCTTTATTTTACATTCAACTGACTAATACTCCTGAAGCGGAAAAGATCTTTTCCTTTAATGAACTATTTGGCACAAGAGTGCACATTGAGCACTACAAAGGCAAAAAATTCAATCAGTGTTGGCGCTGCCAAGGGTGGTTTCACTCCTCAGAAGCCTGCCACCTACCAATCAAATGTGTCAAATTTGCAGGCCCCCACCCTGCAGAGGACTGTAATAAAACCTATGAGGATCCCCTCAAATGTGCCAACTGCTCAGGGGATCATGCTGCTAACTGGCGCAGATGCCCTAGATACCCTGCGAACACCACAAAAACAACCAAGAACCAAAAATCTTATACCAAACTGAAAGGCAGCGCCAAACAGCCAATCAGGAAGCAGCCCCCCCGCCCCCCCCGCCCCGAACATCTCTGGGTATCGGAAGGTTGAACCAACCCTGCAGTACGCTGCGGCTTTGCAGGGAGGAACCACGGAGCGTCCGCGCGCCACCCTCCCTCCCCCTCCAAGGGCTACCGGAGATGCTCGTTTCAACGCCGGTATGCTCAAGGACCTATTCGAAATGATCGCTGACACGAGCGTTATCAAAGACGCTCTTGTCATGGCGTTTAGGAACTCGCTTCCTGCCCTCCGTGCTGCATCCACGGATATAGACAGATCTTATATTATCTTCGAAGCCTATTGCGGGCTTCTTTAATCTTAAGCTTAAAATTCAATAGCCCGAATGTGCAAGAACTTAAAATTGGATTTTGGAACGCAAACTCTTTGCGCCCAAGAATTCAAGAGGTTCGTGATTTTGTTCACGAGCAAAACTTTGATGTCTTCTTGGTTCAAGAAACTTTGCTACAACCAGGCATCGAACCACAGATCGCCAACTATCGTCTATATAAAGACGATAGAATAGATATTACTACCCACCGAACATATGGCGGCACTGCCATCTACTGTAAGAACAACCTTGTTCAAAGCAGAGTCCCTCTACCAAATCTCGATAACATGGATGCCACTGCTATCGAAATCAAAATTAAAAACTCCCCCCCCCTGAGAATCGTTTCCGCATACGCCCGACATAAAAGACTCTATAACAGGTTTCCCGTGGAGGAACTTAAAAAACTATTAAACATTGGGAAAAACGTCATCATTGCTGGAGATCTAAACGCAAAACATGTTGCGTGGAACAACGCTAGATCAAACAAATTTGGCCGTTTACTACTTAGCACCCTCAACAGTATGCGAAACGTGAGAATAGCTGCCCCGCAGTATATCACTCGCGCTCCCACCAATAGATCGGAAGGATCAATTATCGATCTAGCAATCCTTAAAAATATCCCCTTTTTATTTAACATCCGGACTCTTAATGAACTGAGCTCGGACCACCTTCCGGTCGTTCAAAATTTTAAAATCGACTCTGCTCTCATTAAAAACCCAGAGCAATTATCCACAAACTGGGACAATTTTAAATTCGTACTGAGGAATAAAAGTATTCCTCCTATCAAAATTACTAGCAATGATGACATTGAGAATGCTATCAGCAAGCTAAATCAAAATTTGACAGAGGCTTTTGCTGCTGCCTCAAAACCAAAATTTAAAAATCCTCCCCGCACCCTCCCCGCTGAAATTAAAGCAAAAATTAAGCAGCGAAACAGAGTGCGGAGACTTTGGCAAAGAAATAGGGACCCCGATTACCTAAATCAATTCCGCACTCTCCAGCATGAGATAGCTCGGGAGATCAAAATACACTCTAAAAAACAATGGGATGAGGATATTGCTGCTTTCAATCCCGAAGACAACTCACTTTGGCGTAAAGCTAAATTCTTAAGAAGACCTCCTCAACACATTCCGCCCCTAAAGGGCGCAGCCAGCAGTATTGCAATTTACCCAATTGAGAAGGCTGAGGTAATTGCTGATAGTCTGGAAAAACAATTTTCCCCAAACCTTGACGTTGAAAACCCAGAGTTTTCAGCGCAGGTAAAACATGCTGTTCAAAGCTTCCTTTCCGAACCGGCCGCAGCTCGAACGGTAACTCCGCCGCAGAACGAAAACGCAGCACTCTGCGCTGCTGACGCTGATCGGGAGGGTGACCGCTTGGCGGTCTCCCCCTCTTTTTTCATAGAACCCACCAAACCGACGGAAATTCTTGAATATATTAATCAAATCAGTCCTCGCAAGGCTCCAGGGGCAGATGAAATCGCATGATTAAAAGCTTTCCCCATAAATATATTGTTTTCTTAGCCTTTTTGCTTAACTGCATGTTAAGAAATTCTTACTTTCCGCACAAGTGGAAAACTGCCGTGGTGGTTCCGATCCTTAAAAGCGGGTCGGCGCCTGATATCCCTCAAAATTACAGACCCATTTCTTTGCTTAGCAGCTTAAGTAAAGTATACGAATTTGTAATTCTTCGTCGCCTGAATCAACATATTACTGCGAATAATATTATTATACCGCAGAAATGTGGCTTCGTACCTAAGAGCAGTACTGTCCACCAGTTGCTACGAGTCACTGAAACGATTCACACAGGCTTCGAACAATCACTCACCACGGGTATACTTTTCTTAGATGTAGCCAAGGCCTTTGACAAAATTTGGCACCTTGGGCTTATATATAAACTCATGCGATTAAATTTTAACCCAAATTTGATTAGAACTCTTTATTGCTATCTTTCGAACCGAACCTTTCGAGTTCGGATAGCACACACCCTCTCCACTGCTCGACCAATCACATCATCTGTCCCGCAAGGAAGTCTGCTTGGCCCCGCCCTCTTCACTTTGTACGTCAATGACATACCTCAGACTATCAATACTCAACTAGCTTTATTTGCCGATGACACTGCTGTGCTGACCCAAAATAGGAGCGTGCCCGTCGTCATCTCCTACTTACAACACCATATCTCCCAGCTAGAGCTCTGGCTCATGAACTGGAAAATTAAAGTTAAAGCATCCAAAAGTGCAGCCATATTGTTTTCGAAAAAACCGAGACCTCCAAACCTGGCAACACTAAAAATATTCGATCAACCAGTGCCCTGGGTAACCCATTATAAATACCTAGGGTGCATTCTGGATTCAAAATTAACCTTTTCAAAACAAATTGAGTACGCCTGCGATAAGGGCAGAGCGACTCATTTCCAGGTCAACAAACTCATTGCTCGAAAGAGTACCTTGGCGATCAGACACAAAGTTTTGCTTTACAAAGCTATTGTAAGACCGGTCATGACATATGCATCCCAAATCTGGGGAGCTAGTGCCATGATTCACCTTAAGAAATTGCACATAGCCACCAATTCCTTTATTAGGAAAATAGTCAACGCTCCCTGGTTTGTTCGGAATGAAGTCATCTATAGGGACCTTAAAATTGAACCAATTATGGTCTATATCAAAAAACTCTCTAAAGACTTGCCAAACCATCCCAATGCGCTATTGAGGTCGCAACCAAACTACAAAATAAACCCGGGGCGGAAGACAGCCGTCAAACGCCCCAGAGCTCTACTTGAACAAACGTTCAACAACTTTCCATCCGTTAAAAAAGCTCACAGGTTGCAACCTCAATACCTTGTATGGATTACTAATCCTGTTCAACAAACTAGTGGAGTCCCTTGGATACCCACTAGCAATGTTGTTTATTTTTAAAACTACTTAATTCATTAAAATTTTAAAAAAATTATTTAACTTTTAAACTAAATTTCTACCTAATTAAATTTTACTCTTTCTCTACTGTCTATTAGCCTCCTTAATTGCCGATAGACACCCATCTTTCTAAATCCAAGGTCTTCAAAATTCAACCATTCTAAGGAAATCCATTAATTTTTCTTTTCTTCCTACCTATTCCAAATTGCTTTTTTCGACTTCATTCCCCGCGAATTAGGTCATTTATATTATTAAACCTTCCGACCCTCACTATGTCACCGACCATAGTATTTTAACTTGGTTCGAAAGTATCGAAGGACTTTCCTTTCTCTCCCTTCTTCTCTCGGGGAAACGGCGGAGAAAGAGGTTGCCTCTCCGGACCTCTCGCTCGGCCGCTTCGCGGCCGAGGGGAACCGGCCTTGCGCTATATTCCCGATTTGGCAGGCATATACTTTGTTGATAGTTCTCTTCTACCTTTCTCTCAATTGTTATGGAACTTTCTTAATTTTCTCTCTTCTCAATAGTTCTGATGTGGAGGTATCTCCCACTCTGGGGAGAGGTACTCCGTAATTTACACACCTACGAACCTTCGAATTGGTCGTCTGAATCAGGTGAATTATGCCCGGCTCCACCTTTCTCAGTCCAAAGGTGAAAAAGCATTTTACAATAAACATATTATTGAAAATAAATCCCGTTCTCTTGTCCGCATTTTTCAGCGTTGTTCGATCGAGATTTCTCAGGAAGGCTTGCGAAATTTTCTCCCACTGGTCGGCATCAGGATCAAACCGATTTTCCACTCGGGCCTCCCTTATCGTCCTTTTGAAATTGTTCATAAATGTTTTCTTTTGAAACCAGGTGGAGGAAGAAAACGAAACAAAAATGCGATTGTTTTTGGGTTCCTGGTAAGTGATGAAGGCTTTCACCAACCCTTGCCGGACCACATGTTCCATCGCATCGGTCTTGTCCGGAAGGCAGACGGGCAGCACGGTTGACGAAGGAGAAGCTGGGAAGGAATTCGTTATGTCATAGAGCTGAAGAGAGACTGATGAGGAGGCCCCGAACTACTCGTCCTTTTATTCTGTCCCAGACAGGATATGAGCGGGACTTGCTTCACCAACGTTGCTCAAGGGTGATATATGGGGATGATGGGAAAGTGAAGGAGCGTGCTCATACCTTGTATCCCCAGCCAACGATGACATTCGTTGCGATTGCAATACTGACACGGGCCAATGTTCTCTTTCCCATGGTTCAAAGCCACGATGGTGAGGAGCTTCCAAGGGGACAGGGTTGGTAAGCTGTTTTGAAAAGCCCGAAATTGCACCTTGGATCAGTTATCGGTGACACAGACCGTACCAATATTGATATAGGTTAGACATTTTGCCAAGGTCTTGGCACACCACTGGTCCAAAGCGTAGGACACATCGCCGTTCGTGAGCGTGAATCCATCGTCGCTGCTACTAAAGATTGCTATCCCGTGGTGGTGGAAAAAAATTCGGGCACGGGGTTCTTCCCAAGATGAAAAAAAGGAAACGTCTCCCAAAATCGGGGATACGACGAGGGTGGATTTTGAAATCCCGTGGTCGGGTCTCTTGAGATCTGGGATCGTGCGGTCTGGCCTCTTGAGATCTGATATCACGTGGTCGGGTCTCTTGAGATCTGGGATCGTGCGGTTTGGCCTCTTGAGATCTGGGATCGCATGGTCTGGCCTTTTCAGATCTGGGATGATGTGGCCTGGCCTCTTTAGATCTGGGATACGTGGCCTGGCATCGGGAGAAGTATGTCTGCGGGAGCTTTTCCCTTCATCGGTTGGAAGGCTTCTTTTCCTCTTTGGAACGGGATCGCTTGCGTCTTGGAGGATCCGTTCCCCACTTTGTGTTGAGCTCAAAAAATGTTTATCTCCCTCAACACTATTGTTTCAATTATTTTCTTGCCACCAACCAAATTTTAGTTATGGTGAATTTAAAACAATTATTGCATTTTACTCTATTTTTTCTTCCCACCGACCCAATCATGGTGAATTTTCATCACTTATTGCATTTTCTATTATTTTTTCTTCCCACCGACCCAATCTTGGTGAATTTTAAGCACTTATGCCATTATCCATTATTTTTCCTTTCCAATCTTAGTCATTTAAAACATTTATTCCATGTGATATTTTTTTATGCTCTCTGCCAACGTTGGCACGAGGAGGGACCCCAAATGTAGGGAAAGAAGGTTCTCGTGACTTTTGTCACTCACACATTATTTCCCTATATTTGGGGTCCATTTTGTTTACACGATGGATGATTGTCTGCACAAGGGGCACGTCGGATTCGTGATCCGGGCCCGTTTCAAACATTTTTCGTGAAACACATGCCCACAATGGGTTTTCACGGGCCGATGCATCACGAGTAAACAAATGGGACACGTCTCGGGCTCTCCAAACACGGCGTCTGGCCAAGGAGCGCTGTACAAATAGTCCATCGGCGTTCGTCTCAACGTCTGCCATTGACTCAAATTCTGAGGTCCACACCGATGCCAGGCCACGGCGGCTTTTCGGTACAAGTCGGGCTTCATGCTTTCGGTCCAGAGGGCTCGCACAAAGTTCCCGTGACCTCCTTCGGCCAACATTTCCACCACGGGATCTTTTGCGATCTCGGGTTCGTGAAAGCAGTGCAAGGGATATGTGTCCAATCGTTCCGTCCTCCCATCGAGGCAGGGCAGATTGCACAGGGCCAGGTCGTCTTGCAACGTCCAAAATTAATCCACCGATACATTGGTGGTGGTGGGGAGGTTGTAAGCTGTTGAGATGGTCCCGAAACTGGTTCAGAAACGTTTTAAACTCTTCAATATCGGGATCTGGGTAACGCTCCAAGAGCAAGGGAAAGAGGATTTCGCCTCACATGATGAGAAGAGAATGATACAAATCTCCCCTCATAACCTGCTTTTAAAGGGTGGCACAAGGCGAAATAGTGTTTCATGGTTCCTTTTTTATGGACACCAAACTTGAAATGAATGGGAAATGTTCAAACACTGTTTTTAAGAGCAGAGAATGATACAAATCTCCCCTCAGAACCTGCTTTTATAGGGTGGCACAAGGCGAAAGTGGCGTTTAATGGGTCCTTTTTTTATGGACACCAAACATGAAACGAATGGGAAATGTTCAAATATTGTTTTTAAGCATATTTTGACCCGTTTCTTTCCAAAATTGGCTCAAACCCTGTGTTTTTTAAAAACTTTTTTGGGTGCATTTGTAAAATCACGACTGTTCTCCCCATCGGTGACTCGTAATTGGGCGCTCACGTTAAGAACCAAGTGACTACATCAAAATATTTGTGACAATCATCATCAAGGTTCTTTTCAATCCGGCAATTTCGGCCAACAAACCATTCCGTTTTGATCATGTCCCGTTCCGTTTTGATCACATCACGATCCGTTTTCAACCCGTTTCTTTCCATTTTCTACTCAATTTCTTTGGTTTTCAACACGTCTCTTTCTATTTTCACCACGTCTCTTTCGGCCATCACCTCGGCCACTTTGGACTTCAATAGAGCCTCCTGTTCCATTTTCACAATGTCTCTCATTTCCTTAATTTCATTCCTGACTTGTTGTTTGCGGGACAACACATAGGTTTCGTCACGGATGCATTGAAACGAACAGCGTGCCTCCTGCTCCATATTTCCCCTTTCCAAATAAAATTTCTTGTCCCCGTGCAATGTCAAATACAGAGACGTGGGCTCTTCAGTCGGCTTATATTGTTGGCCAAGGGGAATCATGCAATTTATAAATTTCCACCCCGTTACATGGATCGTTACACCCTATTTCTTATGATACCACTGGTCACGCTCGTGTACCGATTCATTTTCCCAATGGACTACATTCTTACTCCCATTCTGCTCCAGAAGCAACTTTTGAATCCCCTCTGGAAACAGCGGTGTACAGAAACGCAATGCTGTGCTTGTGCAACGAACGATTACCCTACTGTCGCATGCAGCTTTCCGTTGACTCACGTATACAATCGCTCGTGCCAGATGAAAAGGGTCCTGAATCTAGACGCATTTCTTGGCACGACCGCTATCTGGGAAGTCGTAACGGATTTTGTATTGCCAAATGTCTTTGAACGAGCTCTCCAGCTCACACGCCACAATCATGTGCCGATGTTGCGTTCGACCCTTGCCGCTCACCATACCATCGCACAGGCACCAAAAGGGCAACATGACAAATTGGTCCCGAATCTTTTCCATTTCTTTGCAGAACGTTTCAAACTCGTCGTGCTTCATGATGTGAAACCAAACCAAATCCCCCCCCCGGGTAAAGCGTTGCATGATGCCGTACACGTTTTTGCCCATACCACTCGCCTCGGTAAATTCCACCGGGTCGTTGCAAAGCCACCAGTCGGGTTTCTCAAACACGGAATCGTAAAACTCGACATATTCATTCATTCTCTCCTTACGGCGACCAAACATTTGATGAGGGGTGGACTCAAACTTTTGACAGTCGCACGTGTCGTCGTCCTCCATCCACGACGATGCATTTCCCGCGTCATTCAGGAACCGTTACATGGATTCAGAGATGTGCTTCACGTTGTTGGGATGCTTCTTTTCCCCGTGAGCCCAACTTTTCGCCCCAAAGCAAAAGACGCATTGCTTACGAGATTGCACACGATGTTGTTCCGACGGGTAGTGGTCGGAACAACATCGTCTATCGTCATGCGCTGGCCACATTGTGGGCAACGAATGGGAACATCTGAAAGTTTTTTCAAATGCCTGTAGAATGTCGTGAAGGATCGTTGCATGTTGCAAGAGGTACAGTAATGTTGTAGCGTACAAGAGGTAAAGTCATAAAATGAGCTTGCAGGCTCAAAGACAGCTCGTATTTCAACACCCCAACGGGCTCAAAAAAATAAAAAAATGTAATAAATAATATTTTAAAAAAACACTTTTCTCCCGTCTTTTGTTTCGCGTGTTTCCTGTTTACATTATCTGATAGCGTTGCACTCTCTCATTGACGGATGCATCGCCAGATTTCTTTTCTTTTTTTCTATCGCATACGTCGCCTTTTTATCCACGTGTTTCCTGTTGATTTTATCCTATTGTGTTCTTTTTTGACCTTATCCGGTTATGGGCCTCTTTCCCCGGTGGATCCTAAGACAATTTACCATAGGTTCCATTGGCAAGTGGTCCCCGGGGATCGTTTTTCTTTTCCTACCTTAGCTCCACACGTTTCATGGGTCCGTCCAAGTGCCCACCTCCTCAGGTAGCACTCAACACATGCGTTTCTGTCCTTCCACCGTACCCTAGACTCCTTCTTCCTTCCAAACCTGTTCCCTCCCCAAAACAGTTCCATTCTGCTCCAATCCCCCGATTCCTGGATCTGGAGAAAAAACGAGCCAAACTCAGGGTTTCTCTTTGAAAAACACCCCAATTGTTACAATTACCGAGCTTCAGGATGCAAAAAACTGCTGAAACAAAACAGTTCCAAATTTCAGTATGTAGCAATATTAGGAGGACACTTTGTG
The DNA here is from genome assembly GCA_019974015.1 of Nephila pilipes. NCBI lineage: Eukaryota > Metazoa > Arthropoda > Arachnida > Araneae > Nephilidae > Nephila > Nephila pilipes. The sequence continues at coordinate 156,772 of BMAW01061561.1, forward strand.
TTCTGATCCTCCTGCAGTTGTAACCTTGAAAATTTTCTTAATGTTGTCATGAGAAGTTTTATGAAGAAGGAGAAGAAGGGAGAAGGTACACGCGTGGAATAAACTAGGTTGGAGGGACCCGTATCGCATGAACTTGTTTCACAGGACCTTTCAGAATGTCTGACCTAACGTTGGCATGGAAAGGAATCCAGAAAACGGGGAGAATGTGCCGAATGACTGGTCCCGATCTATGCTCCTTTCCAGCCATCCCACAGATTCTCCCCTTTTTCTGGGCCCTCTTTCAATCGTCGTCTTCCTCTGCCACGGGTCGGGGGTACCTACACAGCGGACAGGTGTTGCTATGCCACAATACGTGGTTCATCAAAAAATGCACGTGAAACACATGGCCACACACGGTGGTTTTCGTCCACACCATCGTTTGCAGGCAGATGGGACACTGTTTGGTCGCTTGGAAGGTGGAACGAGGCCAGTCGTACGCGTACACAGAATCCATCAGTGTTTGAGCCAACGCCATCCACCTATCTAGGGACTGGGGGCCGTGTGCGCTCCAAGCCTCCAGGAGCAGGTAGTACAGTTTGGTGATGCCGTACTCTTTCCAAATGAAATACGGGTAGGCCCCGTACCCCTTTTCGACCAGCTGTTCCGCATACTCTTGAGAAAACTGACTGGGTTCAATCTCCACCCTCACATACTCTCTCATATTGGGCACATGCGAAGGATCGTGAGTGGGATGCAGCTCTTTCAGGTGTTGGCTGAGCAGGTCCTGGTAAGACAGGTTGAGCGGGAGGACCTCGGAAGGCTGCAAGGCCATGGAGAAAGTCTTGTAAAAATTTGAAAAAGATGCCAGCATCTTTCTTGTGGTAGAAATAGGCCACTTTGATTGGTCCATTCGATTGATAAGGGCGGAAATGCCTTCAAATTGGACTGATGAAGGTTCCCAACAAGCACGTGCAAAATAACCACTGAAAGGTCTTTGCCTCCCATCTGTGAAAGGCATCTGGCCCAACGTTGGCAATAGAAGGAATCCAAAAAAAATGGGAGAATGGGCTTGAATGACTGGTCCCGAGCTATGCTCCTTTCCAGCCATCCAACCCATTCTCCCTCTTTTTCTGGGGGCCCCCATTTTGCCCCGTTCATTCCTTCTCCATCTCCTAAGAATCCTCATCCGAATCAGACAGCAAGGGATTGGGGTGTCTACAGATCGGGTAGATATTATTCGTAATCACGTGTCTCATCAGGCAATGGAGGTGGAACACATGTCCGCATACCGTTTTCTCGGCCCAGTGCATCGTCTGCAAACAGATGGCACAATTGTTTGGAGTTTCAAAAAATAGTGTTGGGAAAGCGTTCCTCGTAAAGGGAATCCAGTACCGTCTGAGACAATTTGATCCAAGGGGCCACCGTCTGGCGTCCCATGGTGTCCCATGCCGCACGGTCCAGCAGGTAGAGTTTCAGTTTCCCATACTCTGTCCAAATGGCCTGCAGCACTGCTCCATGCCCCCTTTCGGCCGCTGCTTGCATGGCATCGTCTTTAAACTCCCCCGGTTCCACGTAGACGAGTCCGTGGAAATTGGGTAAGTCCAACACGTCGCAATTCGGCAACAACTGTTCCATCTGTTCCAAGATGCTCTGGCGGAAAGAAATGATGGGTATAATTTCGGATGGCTGCAAGCTGTTTAAGTGTTGCTGAAACTGCACAAAAAAGTCCATAAACTCGGTGAGATTGGGACTTCGGTAATTAAACACGACATGGCCAAAAGTCACTTCGTCTTTCATTTTGTCATAAAGCGCAATAGAATGACAAGACTTGCTGCGGAGCCTACTTTTATAGGGAGGACAGACGCGGAAGTGGCGTCTGATTAGTCCATGTCTCTGATAAGGATCCCAAGCATGAAAGCCTGTATTCATTGGAAACAGAAGCGGGGGTCCATAGCATCTGATCAACGTTGAAGAATTCTTTTCCCATGTGTCTGGGATGTTCCAAGTATGATTGTGTGTGTGATTCAACAAAAAAGAAACAGACAAACATAGCATTCACATTTTTTTTATTAAAGCATTGAAAGGTTGGTTACAAAAGCATTTTTCATACAATTTTTAATGACATCTTTAATGGTTGGTTACAACAGAAACGACTCGAATCAATTGGGTTTGGTCCAATGGAACCCACCAAATTTGGGAGGATGGTTGGGATATAGCATGACAAAGTCTCCCACTTTAGGTTTCATCTGAGTGGTCTCGATCGTCTCTGTTTTCAATAATAAACGTATGGACTCCTCGGATGGCTCTGATTTCACGATTTTATTGGGGATGCTATAGAGAGGTGACTCCAAGGGTCTCTTTCGGTTACAGGGGAGAAACGGAGTCGTCTCCACAGGTTTCAGGAGGATGGGATCGGGAGGAGAGGACTTCCAAGGAGGAGAGGGCTCAGAAAAAGTTTCCGCAGGAGCAGGAAGAGTGGGAACGGTTTCCAGAGGAGCAGGCCTCCTTTCACGCAAGGTTTCAGGAAATGGCATGGGAATAATCTCGGGACTCCTCTCGGCTTTGCATCCTCTGGAGGGACGTACACCATGTGCGAGTATTGGGTTTCCAACCACCGCTGCTGTTGCACCTTGTCCACAAACGCCTGGATACATTTTCAAATCAGGACGCCAGGACCCGCACCCTCGGGGCACGCCAACACGTTCAAGACGGGAGATTTTTTAAAACTCTCCACCAACAGCTTCTTCACTGGTGGCACAAAGGCATACCCCGTGTTTAAGGCCTTGGCAAAACTGGAAGCAAACGAGACATTTTCGGCCGCTACAATGTTGTACACCACATTCGGAGGGACCAGGCGCGTCTTTTTGGTGACGATGGGGTAATCCTTGTGGAAAGGCAACACATCTATCTCCTGTACGGCCACACTTTGAAAGCGTTTGGCAAAGGAATACATGCCATTCTTGCTCAACAGAGCAGCAACGTCCACAAGTCGAAAGTAATTTTTACCGTCTCTTCCAACAAGAGAGGACAGAGAGGACTTTTGAAGAGGCAAAAGAAATTGGAACCACATAATGTCTTCAAAAACACAAAGCGTGTGTAAAGTGGGAAGGTAAGGTCTGGCTCTTTTAAACTCGTAGGCTCACTCCAAAAAAATTTTCCAGCTCAGAAAAACTTTTCTCAACCAGTAAAAAAAAAAATTACTGGCTGAGAAAAGTTTTTTTCACCGGGGGATACACAATTCCAAGTTTGTGTTATTTATTCAACACCATGTATGGTTTATACTCTGATACCTTCATAATTAAAAATGTATATCGTTTTTATTCAAACACATGGGTTTTTGGGACCATAGTCTGGTAATTTGTTTCATAAAACCATTTGAATTGTTTTTGCTTAAACACACCTTGTTTGGGACCATACTCTCGTAATTTGTATCATAAAACCATAATATTTTTTGCTTTTATTTGAAACACACCAATTTTTGTTTGCTTGATCAAATTTTATTTGAAACACACCAGTTTTTGTTTGTTTGAACAGTTTTTATTTGAAACACACCAATTTTTGTTTGTATGACCATATTTTGTTTGTTTGATCAGATTTTATTTGAAACACACCAGTTTTTATTGTTTAATCACATTTTATTTGAAACACACCAGTTTTTGTTTGTTTGAACAGTTTTTATTTGAAACACACTAGTTTTTGTGTGACCATTTCGTTTGACATTGTTTGTTTAGTTGAACTCATATTTTTTTCAAACATACCAGTTTTTGTGTGACCATTTTGTTTGACATTTTTCGTTTAATTGAATGCATATTTGTTTCAAACACACCATTTATTATTTCCATTACCAGTTTTTGTTTTGACCAACATTTGTTTCAAATACAGTTTTTGTTTTAACCATTTTATTTGTTTCAAACACACCTTTTTTGAGACCATACTCTGGTTTCAGGAAAATTTAAACATTTTGTATGTGAATGCCCCACCACAATCATGACCCTTTGCATTCACCATCCGACGACTGTTTTATGCGAATGTTGGTAAATGTACACGACGTAGTAAACGGCAAAAAGTTTGCATTAAGTGCCACAAGACGAACACGAAGAAACATGTGAAAAGTTTGCTTTAAAAACCACAAGACCCGGAAAACGGCAAAGAGTTTGCATTAAGTGCCACAAGACGAACGCAGAGAACAGTAAAAATATTTGCATTCAGTGCCACAAGACGAACGCAGAGAACGGTAAAAATATTTGCATTCAGTGCTACAAGACGAATGTGGAGAGTTAGCATTAAGGGCCATAAGAAGAACGCGGAGAAACATATGAAAATGATAGGTAAAAAGATTGCTTTAACAGCCACAAGATGTGGAAAACTGCAAAGCGTTTGCATTAAGTGTCACAAGATAAACGCGGAGAAACGTGAAAAAATTTGCATTAATTACCACAAGACGAAACCAGAGAACGGTAAAAATATTTGCATTAAGTGCCACAAGACGCGGATATTTGTACTTTTTACTATATGAACGCGGAGCTTTCTGTATTCAACTGACATGAATGTCTCACCACTCTCCTGAAAAGGAAAAAAAAACTTTATATTATTTTAATACACAAAGTTCCTGAAAAGAAATATAATATTACATTCTAACAAAAATATTTTAATATTTTTATGTGAATGCCCCACCACGACCCTTTGCTTTCACTTTACACCAAGAATTTCTGTTTGAACACACCAAGTTTTTTTGTTTGAACATATCAAGAATTTTTGCTTGAACACACCAAGATCTTTTTGTTTGTATACACCAAGTTTTTTTTGTTTGAATACACCAGTTTTTGTTTTTGTTTTTGAGACGTGTCAAAATGTTCCGAAAGAATGGCAGAATCCAACGGTACGAAGCTCAGAAACATTTTTCTTCACCAGTACAAGAAAAAAAAATCTTTTTTACCGGTGAAGAAAACTGGTTTTTACGTTTTTCTTCCAGAAAATCACCAAATGATGGCAACTACACGATTTCAGTGCAGGGAGATGCAGCATAAAATTTCTTAATAGTCCTGTCAGTCGCATGTCTGTCCGAGATCTGGTTCTCATCCTAGGCTCATATTCCGAACATTTATCGATTTCTTTTTCAATTTCTTCAGTTTTCAGACTTTTTTCTATTTTAGAATTTAATTCTTTAACAGTAGAATATTTAATTAATAATAGTTCCAATTCGCTTCCAAATGTCTCTAAGTCAGAATATTGATAATTAAGATCAGTTTCGGTTTTACCAAATAATTTAGTCAATTGTATTCTATAGGTCAAACGCTTATTTTTAAGCTTTAGAAAATCAACCATATTCAATCAAGAAAACAGTAGTTAAATTCTATCAACAATATGAAAATATTCTAATTCAAAAACCACAGCTCAAAATTACTCACCCCACACTTCTTTCAAGTATAGTTCAAATTCAAGAATAAATCATCCGTTATCTTTCAAATCAAATTTCAAACGTCAATTGCAACTTCATAAAACAACATTTCAATTCTAATCCAAAGGTCCCGGGTTTCTGCACCACTAATGTTCTGTCTAAAAGGTTTTCATTAGAAGGATTGGGAGAGCTTCAATATTTTTCAATAGCTTATTAATGACTTGGACGGACACAAACAAAAAGATAAATAGTTCAAATCAGAATGTGGGGTGAATTATTGTTCTAGAGAGCAGTTCGAATTCGACGCATTCAAAACATCACCATGTTCTCAAGTTCTGTTTTCTTTCTCCGAATTCGACTGGCGTTGGTAATCGCAGTTTAATAAACTATACAAAAATAATTGAGCGCTCGCGACACATGTGTCGGTTTCTCCTCCAGCACCAATGTATGTATCTCCTACAGCACCTAAGGTGGTAGCTCCTACAGCACCTAAGGTGGTAGCTCCTCCAGCACCAATGTATGTATCTCCTACAGCACCTAAGGTGGTAGCTCCTCCAGCACCAGAGACTATTGCACCTGTGTTTACCGCTAATCCTCCATGAGAGACTATAACACCTGTAGTTGTCCCAGTTCTACCTGAACCTACCCTGACGGATGAGCAAACATACGATGAATTAATAAATGTAGTGTTTGCACCTGGTAATTTTACTCAACTCCTATTTGACGAATACTAGGTTCCAGAAAAGATTCACATGCCTCCCATCAACTCCAACGAGCCTGAGGTGCTTCACATTGTAAGATCAATTAAATCATATTTACGTCCTTTTGAAAGGAACGACATAAAAAAGATTCAAAAAAAGATTAAAAAGTCAAATTTAAAAAAAGATTCAAAAATCTATTTAAAAAAAATTCAAAAATCAATTATTTACAAAGATAAAAAAAATTGACAGAAAGTTATTAAATTGCTGTTTCTGACCTTGAATAGAAATGCTCGATCGTACATATTTCGTGTGTTCCAAACCACCACACTACATAAAAATAAAATTTGGTGAAGTTCATAAACTAAATTTGGTAAAAAATCAAATTTAATGAAATTTTTAAAGACCCTAAATCAAAAGAATTAAGACAATCATTTCTAAAATTTGGACACAGAATCTAAGAAATTACACTGAAATAAAAATATTTAAATGGTATCAAAATTCAAATTTATAACTTAAAATGGATTTTCACCAAAACTGTAAACCTATTATGATTAATATATAATGATAAAGCTATACATGTATGTACGTAATATTTAAAAAGAAAAAGTGTTGGAGTCACCAATACAGGTAATATAATGAAAAACACCATCAAAGATAATAGTATAAAAAATACAAATCAGAGCAAATAAAAAATTAACTTCCTAACTAAGATTACAGTGTTAATTCGGCAACGTAGTCACCATACTTGTTTTTTTTCTTCTTGTATGTGTGTTAGTGAAAATAGATTAAAATGCAATTAATAATTTTAAGATTACTTGTGCTGAAAATTTTTTGATTTATTCTTTTTAACTTATACCCTTTAAAAACTTATAAATCTTATAACTTTTTCACTAAACTACTTTTTTTTTTTCACTTATTAACTTGATTTCATTTTTCATCTCACACTTTTCCTAATGAATAAACTTTTAAATTACAATTATCAAGAAACTGATTTTATTTCTCTCTTGAATTCAGAATTGGTAAGTAATTATTCCCCTAATTATTCATTAAGAATATCAAAATTTGATGAGGACTCTTTACTTAACGGGGTTGAAGAATTTTTCCAAAACGTGCTATAATTGCCAAACTGAGCAATTAACATTCCCATGCGGCAGTCTCCCAATTGAGTCTACGTCTTACACGATGACGTATAAACTAGTCTGATTGTTCATTTAAATTACACTTGGGAGCAACACGGGAGCTATTGGCGATTGCCGTCTTAATTTTGAACCTCTGGCAAGTGATGAGGACACCTGAGCTGGTAACTGCCTCTCCGAACTTCCAAACCATGAGATCTCGAGAGATTTAACGTGTATAACTTCCACCACACGAAGGGTATTTACTATTGCATCAGCTCGATCCCCCGTCTTGACGAAAATACTGCAGGCCGCAAGTTTGAGCTCAGGACCATCGGGCTACCGCGGTTATCATGAGTGATATGAAGAAATAGGCTATTTACAAATTTTATATTTTGTATTTGAGCATGAGACAATATCAAAATTCAGTCTATTTACATCATGCGCTTTATAATCGGAATTTAACAGATGAATTAAACGTCGTCTATTCGTTACACCATTGGTCAAATTTTCATCTACATTTTAAGAAATGTTCTTTATTATTGTTTTTCTTTTGGACATTTAGAAAGTTGTGAAAATTTTTAATTTTCAAGACAATGATTTAGGAAACGAATGAAGGTTAAGGGCGGTTTTAATTAAATGGTACATGACGACTTCACCGCTAGAACCAGGCCTAAATGTACATGCAACTCAACAGACTTCAACTTCAATGTCGCGATCTGGAAAAGGACGCTGTGGTCTGCTACACTAACTGAGCAGTTGAGATTTATTTTTCATTGTAGAATGTATCTATTTATCTTACTCTGAATTTAGAAGACCGACTTTGTTTAGAATAAATGCGAGAATCGCCAATTTTTTTTGCTAGGCATTATGTTGCGAAGTAAGAAATTACTATCTTGGTCACTTTTGTTTTTACTAGATCCCACGCCTTATACATTGTTTACATTTTATTAAAAAAAATAGTTGATCGTCCGAAGAAATCTCGCCAAATCCATAAGTCCTAATACTGAAACGTAGTCCAATATGAAACTCTTCGTCATGAAGACCGGATAATTTGTGATTCAATATAAAGGTTTAACTAACAATCTGTTTCCTACAAAAAAAGATTGATACTTGATTTTCAAGTTCAGAACGAGGAATAAAAAATGTTATCAAGTGCAATTAAAGGTGCTTCTCGCTGTAGAATTCCTAAAACTTGTCATTGTTGTAACAATCCTTCAGGTAAAGTGAAATCTTGCCAATCTATCTCAAAAGCACCTCAGACCTATAAAAACAAGAACAATAGAAAATCTATGAATTCGGGAGGTGTTGCAATTTTACCGAAGAGAAACAAAAATGCTTGTCCATTAGAAAGAAATTACTCTTCTGTAGAAAAGCTTCATACTTCAAGAAAAAAGGAATCTTATTTTAAAAATGAACTTCCTGTGTATTCATCGGATAGACATCAAATACCAATTCTTGAAAGCAGCATGAGGGTTCCTTCAACAAAGAGAATAAAATCTTCAACAAAAACAGAAGAAAATACTGTAGCACAGATTGATTTTTTTAGCGAACACTATGGAGGCTTTGAATGCATAGAAGACCTGAAAGCAGCTTCATTGCAGTATTCTCCAAATCTTAATGATTCTTCGAAAGAGAGTCGAAATCTAACATTTGAAGAAATAAAAGAAATTTATTACAAAAACAGATCTCCACCTGTTGAAATGATGTCTTCTGTAACTCCTAATGATTCTTCAAAGAAGCAGAAGAGAGGTTTTGGACCACTTGTGAGGGAAAAATATCCTTGTATGCAAAAATTTATGAATCCAGCTTTGTGTTTCCAGAAGAAATGTCATACAGTACCTGTTACTCTTAAATATCTCAATACTCTTTTTGATATCCGACAATTAGCAGAATATGCAAAAACTGATATTAAACATCTCCCTGCTCCTATAATAAAATTGAAGAGACTTCCAGATGTAATATATCAACATTATATTAAGAACAGTTCAGAGTCTCAAAATAAAACATAAGTCTTTTTTTTATGTTTTATAACTGTGTTTCAATATATGACTTTTTTAATTGAATGTGAAAAGCTTTTTCATTAAGTGATATTTAAGTATTTCAGGATTTGTGGAAAACAAAAAAGATTAATTTTTCGTCACTTTATTCCTCTGAATTCCATGTTAATATAAATAGTAAAAAGTAATTTAATTGAAAGTTGGACAGCTTATAATACTATTTCATTTCTCTTTCTTATAAAGCAAAAAAATTCATATGTTGACAATTATTCGTAAGTAAATATTGAGTTTTATTGGTAATTTGTTTTATATTTGCTTATCTTCATTTTTATGATAAAAAATGGAAAGACAAATGGGCAAGTAGCATCTTAAATTGTGAGCTTAATTATAATTTTTAATTTTGATCTCGCAACAGCTTCTCATACTATTGCTAGTATGAGAAATTGTAAGAAGAGTCAAACAATGTCATTCAAAAGTGAACAACATTATCAAATGATTTCAACCAAGGAATACCATCAAAAATAAGTCAGCCATTTTATTTTTTTAAAAAATGTTTAACAAATAATTGATTTGGTGTAAATTTTTTTCGTTATATCGTAAATTTCTTCAAAAAGTACAAAAATGCAAGTGTCTAAATTTTATTTGAATCATTGTATGTACTTTAGAAATACTTATTGATTTCAAGATCATTTCCCCCCCCCCCTTCTCCATCAATAGAAAGAGAAAAAAAATACTTTATTGACATTTTTGAAGCTAGTGTAGTGTAGGTTAAAGCTTTTATGTATTTCATTTGATTGAAGTTTTTGAATGTTATTCACAAGTAAATGTGTAAAACTTCTTGAATACTGGTACAGTCATATCTTATAAATATTATATTTATGGACATTTAACTTGATGGATATGTAAATTGTATTTGATATATATTTGTTTCAGTAATTTTTGTGTATTTTTACAAATTTGCTTTTATTACTTTGGAAAAAATATTGCATTAATTATAATTTTGTTGCATGTGTTTATATTTTAAAAATTTCAGCTAATTTGATAGATTCTACAAAAGAGGAAATATTTATGAAATTGGTTGAAGTACTTAAATGGCAATTTTATTTAATTTTAGATGAGTGAAAAAAAAAAGAATGATGATAATGCTTAATATTCCATATAAATATTAAATCTCTTAAGTTTTTTAATCATTGTCTATAATATTGGGTTATCAATACATATGTATAAAAGGAATAGTAATAATTAATAAGCACATAAATTGTTTCTTATTCTCATGTTTTTTTTGTTAAATTTGTTGATTGACATTTTTTCTGTCTATTTCTGCTTCACACAGATGAATAAATCTTATAGTTTGAACCTAAGAATTTTTATAGTTTTGGCTCAAGTTTGTTGGAAGTTGGTACGTAAAACTGTCTATCTTGCAATCATTCATAAATGTTATTTACATTCATAATCATATTCTTATAATTTTGTTTATTTTGCTCTTTTTACATCACTTTTTGTAGCAAATTATTAAATATAAATAAATTTGTCGTTAAAAAAATATTTTATCTGAAATTAGCCAGTGAATTATATGTTATATGGAATTGATGTTAGAGTAGATTTAGCAACATATTACTGTGGCAATTACATCTGTATTTCTAACATTATTCTTTTATGGTGAATATATGAATATTTTAAGTATATTTACATCATCATATTCTCCAAAAATGTATTTATGGCTTTCTGAATATGTATTTGTAATCAGTGAAACTTTTAGAAATTTTTTAATGTGAAATTAAGTTTTGTATTGACTTTAAAACATTGTTTTTTATCTGTGATTTTTGTCACAGTTTGGTATGATTATGTTTATTTACATGCTTTTGTGTAACAACTTTTAATGAAACAAAATGTTATGTAGAAACATATGAAATTTGAAGTATCATTATTCAGCAACACCTTTTTATGTTAAGTTAAAGTACTGTTGTATTTTGAAAATCAGTTTTATTTATTAAAATGTGTGCTATGTCAATCAATTACAAATATATTTAATATTTATGTTATTGTAATATACTATTTTTTAAGATTTTTATATCTCATACACTTCAATTTAAAAGTAGAAGTTAGAGTTAAAATTTTGTGCTGCTTCATTTAACTTTCATTAATTTTTAAATAAAAGTCAGAAGTGCCAATTTCTGTAAATGTGTTACAGAATATGGATTTCATAAAAGTTTTAAAAGCTCAAATCTGAAAGTCATTATTGGATGTACTATGTTATTTAAGTAAGGTCTTTAAACTGCATAATGTCATCTATTTTTGTTCATAATCCAGCTAAAAGTGACATGAAATATTTTGATTCAAATTTCATATTGATAGCAAAATGCTCAAATAGTTTGTTTAGAGGTTCATGTATTTCAAAATATGTCTCTGTTATTGAAAAAGAAGTAAATAAAATCATTTAATTGTCACCTCCTCAATGAACAGTATTCACTTGTTCCATTTTTTAATGCAGTTTTTCTTTCTTTTCAAAACTGTTTATTAATCAAGTAAAATAATATTTAAATCGTTCCCTTTTGTTTTTATTTGCTTTCAAAGTTACAAATCATTTTTAGTATTCTAGAAAAATAAATTTTTATTTATACAATTTACTTTATTAATATAAGGATTTTATTCACAGTATATGAATATAAAATTACTGAATTGTTATCCATAGCTTCTGAATGCAGCTTAGGTTTAATATTTATGGCTTTCAGATCTTTTACAAATTTAGCTTTTTAATTATTTTTATTACATTACAAGTGAACTAGTCAAGATAAGTAAAGATGTAATTCTTAAATGAAATTTGCATTCTTTGTATTGAAATTTCTTACAACTTATTAGTATTTTCCTATTTGGTTTGGGTGTTTTATAAACAAGTTTAAAAAGAATGCATTTTAATTTTTCATCTATTCTGAAGGGTTTTCTTAATGTCTCGCCTCTCATATTTTGAAGCCTGTATTTTTCATGTATATGAATTCATCATAGTTCATTATTTATTCATAACTACTCAAAGATGAAAAATGAAAAAAAAAAAAAAAAATACTTTGTTGAATACATGATAAAAATAAAAATCTAAAATTGCACTTTAAATTTGGTTGCTGTGAACCATAATGGAACAAGAATTTAAGAAATTAGCCTAAAATGCTTTGAAATAAATTTGCTGATTCGTAATGGCTAGAATTAATGTATGGTTTGTAAAATATTATAAGCAATGAAACTTTATTACAAAAAAAACTTGATTGAAATAATATATATTAACTTATTTAGTATATATATATATATTTTCAGGGGCTTACTTCGTAAGGTAATAAGCACAGGCATCATGACCAAAGGTGCCCTAGTGATAATATTCTTACCTATGGGAATTCCAGTCTTTGGTAAACACAGGTGACACACTCTGAAAAGACCTTGTATTTCTCTATTTTTGATTCTTCTTGTCAACCAACAATTTCTACATTCACATTTTTTTCTAATATATAGATCTCGGATACACATTTGTTTGACGGAGCTTAGCCAGATTTGGCTCGTGCACCATAAACCTTCACTAATTTATTTAGAATAAATTTTTACTAGTTTATTTGTAGCATTTGCAGTTTGAGAAATGCTTGGCATTGGAAGCAGACCTGCCATTCAACTTGACCGTGCCGAAAAAAAGGAATTTTACCAAGAATTGTCATATTGGATTGAAACCCATTGTACCAATGGATTTAAGTTTTTCAGAAATCTGTGTGTAAAGAAAACTTCGTAAATTTCTTGTAAATAAAAATTATTATTACCTGAAACGTATCATTTTTTTTTTTTTTTTTTTTTTGTTCAAAAAAACACCAATCTTGGGAATAGGCTTTCTTCAAATCTTGTTGCTCCTAAACCTTCCGGACGCATATTTTCTGAAAGCCTTCCACTGTTTAGGTGTCATTTTTTTGACAAAACAAGTCTTGAGACGATGGCTTCGCTCCAAAGTTTGTTGGAACAATGTCGGCATCGGACCACCATCACCATCTGGAGATTAAATTCCGGAAGTGCACAGCACGTATTTAACAATCGGTGACATTTTCAATTGTGTGAAGCATTTTAAACGCGCACAAACAAACCTGTACACGGACAAAATCTTTCACCTGACGGCGTCAGGAATTAGTGCCCACGCATGGAATGTGTGGCAATAGTAGCACTGCAGCTGCCATTTTTTAAAATGGTACTTACTTAAAAAACACTTCTAGTTATTTCTCTTTCAGTTCTAAACTACTTGATTCGTATAGCCTGATATTATCTAATTTATTTATCAATTTCTAAGATGCTTTATGAATTTTCTCTTCGATAACTATTTAACCTATTATAATATCACTAATTTATTTTCTATATACTTCATAACGATTTCGAAGCTTTTTCTTATCATGTAATCCCAATAGAAGGCAATGGCTCCTGATTTTTTTTTTCTTTTTCTATATCTTACTTGGTTGAAATCACATTAAATTCAGCTTAGATATTTGGAAGTCTGTTATCAATTATGTAACAAAATACTTAAGGGTAATTTAAGGATTCACATACTATTATTTTAACTTGAACAACTACCCGTCATATAAAAATCGTACTGCCTTGGAAGGCACAGGTTATATATATATATATATATAACCTGTATCTATATATATATAAGCGAAATACCACTGACTGACTCATCACGATATCTCTAAGACTATACAACCGATTGACTTGAAATTTGGTACAGTTACTCATTTTGCAATGTAGACGCTCACTAAGAACGGATTTTATGGAATTCTTAACCAAAATGTAGTTATCATCGGTTAATCTTTTCTTACCCATCGGTTATGTCATTTTGGCGACTTTATCGCCAAAAATTACATGACCAACGCCAAACGGAATATATTTTTTTAAATGTATACTGTGTATCGCTACCAATTAAGTTTACTTGCAAGATTTGCGCGTGCGAAATGGAAAAATACCAAATAATTTAATATTGAAGCGCTGATGGATGATTGGCAAGATTTTGGAGAAGAGGCTCTTTTTTGCAAAATATCACCAAATATCTTCCACCGCCAATTAGAAGCATTTCAATGACCTTGCATTGTGAATTTTAAAAAGCTATACTATGGTAACCCCAGCTCATTTCGCTCGCCAGCTGATTTCGGTTTTGCTGAGCAAACGATAATTTTTATTGTTGTGGAACCTAGACGTAAGTTTTAAATTTATGAGAAAAGTATTTTATTATTAATAATGATTGATAAACTACATTTGTAAATCTAAACGCAATCTAACCAAGTTATTGAAGTTGGCTTTTAACAAATGAATAATAACGGTATGTTATTCATGTCATTAATAAAAAAAATAAGTAGCTATCAAAATATTTATTTCGATGTACGCATTAATTGTAACCTAATGTAAATATTATGCCAAAGTTTTTTTTCTTCTGTATTTTGACAATTTTTAGTTTTTGTTTTTTAGGAAATAAACGTTTTTGATTTTTTAAAATGGCTGGATATTTTATCGTTTTCATAATACAGATTTATTTTTAATGCTATGATTTTTAAGAGCTATTTTGTCTTATTCAATTGCAGTTCCAGATATGCTGCTAGCGTAATTGAGCTATCCCTTCGCAAAAAAGATAACGTAATACGGGTGACTTTTTGCTAAAAAATTTTACTGTACTTTATTTTTTTTGTTAGTATTTTTTGTTGAATTTTTAAATAATTTGATTTTAATAAATTAATTTCGATTATATTTCTTAACTTGAAAAGTATTTCATTGTAGGTTAATACAAATTGATTTTTCGTATTTACTTTTCAGTTATAATTTTAATAATGGATGTTAAGTATATTTGGATAGATGGAATACCTACTCCTTTCCAAGTTTTTAAAATTCTTGGTTACGGAGCATGTTTAATTTCCGTCTCTGTCTTTGCTGGTGTTCGGTGACATATCGATGGCGTATAAAATGAGAAATATTATTGTTTCTCACGTGTTTGACAACTGGGATCGGTTTAAATGCTATCTGGCGCCCCTTATAATACTAACGATTTATATTTTACCGAAAAGTGTAAACCAAACACGTATGGATCTATTTGCTAAATTATGGCGGCGGCAGAGCTATTTCCCTATCAGTTCGAAGTTTATCAAGGTGGCTGCCTTATAGCTTCTGTTGGGGAAACAATTCAGGGGGAAAAAATATTACGTTTTACGGGAAACTGTAATAGTGGTCATTTTGATGTTTTATTTAAATAGTTGGATTAACAAATAGAAGTAAAGTTAATCCTGGTTATGATAATGTGAAACAAAATCAAGAAAATGTGTCATCTTTAGTGTTTCAGCCTCAAAAAAATGTGTCTGTGTTAGTTTCAAAGACTCAATCAATATCTAACATTGATTTTTCAAGTTCAAGTGAATCAATTATTAATGATGTAATATCTCTTCAACTAAATAAAGGTAAAAGAAATGAAGAAAAACATTCACAAATTCTATTAGATATAAACAAGTAAGACCAGCTGCTTCAAAATATACTAAAAGCCATCCTGAAGTACATAGAGCGTAAGAAAATACTTTTCTAATACCCCCCACGTGAATCAGGCAGCTGTAATTAAATACAATGAAAAAAGATCAAAAGTTAAATTAGCGCCATGGACTTCCAAAAATTTGTCTGGTTTTAAATATGAAATATATATTGACTATTCAAATGATAAAATTGTCAGTATCGGAAAACGTTTGCCCTGTTCGAGGTGCCGTGCTTTAAAAGGATAGAAGAACCTCCAGGAATGTGCTGGAGTGGTGGTCAAGTCCTGCTTCCTGTTATTAGATCTTTCCCTGAACCTTTGAATAGTCTTCTTAGCCATAAGGATCAGCTTTCAGAACATTTTCTTTCTACAATTCGCAAGTATAATGGATGTTTTCAGATGACGTCATTCGGAGCAAAATAATTGAAGGAAGGAAATTTTATGCCAACATTTAAAGTCCAGGGCCAGGTATACCACAGGATAGGTAGCCTATTGGCTGAGCCTCCTCAACAACCTTCTTTTCTTCAGTTTTACTTTCTCTGTGATGATGAATGTGAAAGAAACATTCATTGTGGTATTTTCCCAGGTGTTAAGCCAGAATTAGCCAATTACAAAAGGAGTTACATGAACATAACAGGTATATTCACGATTTCAAAGCTGCTGTTGATTCAGTTCCTAAAGACCAAAAGGAGTTAAAGGTTATAATTAATGCCGATAAAAAACCATCTAGAGAACACAAAGGTCGTTTCAATGCTTCAATTTTCTTGATATTTTATGTATAGGTTCCAAAATATAATATTATCGTCTGCCCAGCGAAGCGGGCGGGTATCAGCTAGTATATATATATATATATGAATTTATGTAAATTTCACAGTGAATTGCAATATTTATATTTACGTTCAAACTATATTGGCAAGTTACTCTCTGACATTAAAAAATATTACATTGAATAATGTTCACAATGAAGTTGTACCAAATTAATTATATAACTTAACATCATTACTTTTTACAGTTTTGTCTACGAGTGTATCTGTTGACCACAGTTTTTGAACTCTGAAGTGAATTCATACATTCGCAAGAAAAGCTTAATCAGAGGAAAGATTGCTATATCTAGCGTTGTTTTCAATAGATTAAAATAGTTCTTAAATATACTTTGTTAGAATGAATGAGGAGTGATTTTTAAGATAAAGTAATTAATTACTTTGAGAGAAAAAATTGCCTCATCGAGTCACTTTATAAGAAATATTTTTAAAAAATTATGTTTTTGTTGCATGCCAACGAATATATTTTGGAATCAAAATAAATAAAATGTTTATTTTTGTCATTTTTAGTATTTTTGACTAATTTTATGGAAACGAAGCTTCTGTGTCAGCAAATGTCACCTCTTACCACTGGTCTAAAAAGATTTAACAGGTCAATTGAAAAGTCCCCGTTCTGACACATAGATGGCGCTACTAGAATTAAATCCATATGTTTTTCAGTTAGCGCTAACCCTCAAAAGATGCGTGCATAAATTTGACAGCTGTAGGATCATTAGTTTGTGAATTATAGCATTTTGAGTGAAGCAACTCTTGTTATTGTGAAAAAAATGAATAAAAATGAATTTCGCGTGTTGATAAAATATTGCATTTTGAAGGAAAAAATACAGTTGAAGCAAAAACTTGGCTTGATGCCGAGTTTCCGGACACTGCCCCAGGAAAATCAACCATCAAGGATTGGTATGCTAAGTTTAAACGTGGTGAAATGAGCGCCGAAGACGGTGAACGCAGTGGACACCCAAAAGAGGTTGTTACCGACGAAAACATTAAAAAATTCACAAAATGATTTTGAATGACCGTCAATTGAAATTGAATGAAATAGCAGACACTCTAAAGATATCAACTGAACGTGTACATCATATCATTCGTGGATATTTGGGTATGAGAAAGCTCTGTGCAAAGTGGGTGCCTCGCGAGCTCACCTTTGACCAAAAACAACGACGAGTTGATGATTCGGAGCAGTGTTTGAAGATGATCAAGCGTAATAAACCCGAGTTTTTGCGTCGATATGTGACAATGAATGAAACATGGCTCCATCATTTCACTCCGAAGTAAAATCGACAGTCATCCGAGTGGACTGCACACGATGAACCCGCTCCAAAGCGTGGGAAAACGCAACAGTCGGCTGGCAAGCTTATGGCGTCAGTATTTTGGGATGCGCATGGAATAATTTTCATTGACTACCTTGAAAAAGGAAGGACCATCAACAGCGACTATTACATAGCGTTATTGGACCGTTTGAAGGACGAAATGGCCGAAAAACGGCCGCATTTGAAGAAAAAGAAAGTGCTGCTTCACAATGCACCGTGTCACAAGTCAGTGAAAACGATGGCAAAAATCCATGAATTGGGCTTCGGATTGCTTCCTCAACCACCGTATTCTCCAGATCTGGCCCCCAGCGACTATTTCCTGTTCTCAGATCTCAAAAGAATGCTCGCTGGAAAGAAATTTTCGTCGAATGAA
This sequence comes from Nephila pilipes, assembly GCA_019974015.1. NCBI lineage: Eukaryota > Metazoa > Arthropoda > Arachnida > Araneae > Nephilidae > Nephila > Nephila pilipes. The sequence continues at coordinate 174,983 of BMAW01061561.1, forward strand.
GAGGTGATCGCTGAAACCGAGGCCTATTTTGAAGCAAAGGACAAATCGTACTACAAAAATGGTATCGCAAAGTTGGAGGGGCGCTATAATCAGTGTATCACCCTTGAAGGGAATTATGTTGAATAAAAAAACTAATTTTGCCGGTAAAACACGATTCAGAATCTATGTATTGATGATGGATGCCACGGTCGCCTTCGTGCACTCACGCTCTGCATCCCCGGTAGGATCACCCTTTATCATATGTTAAATTAATTCTCAAAAATCATATTGCTTAGTGGAAAATTTTCACCATGCTACATTTAAATACACCAATCAAGAACTCAGATGTGTATGCATATAATTTTGCTTGTGCAGATATGTATATAAATGTAAACATCTATTCCTTCTGTCTTTTTGGATAACAGATTCTGATTTCTTCGTGGCTTCGGCTCATTTTCATTTGGTGATGCTGCATTCCTAGCATCTATGCGATTTTAATTCATATCAGTAAAAAACAAATAAAACTAAATATAAATAAGAATCGTAATATCTATTCTAATTATACACGTAAATAAGAAAATCAATTTCTTAATATGCATGGATTAGTCATAATACAATTATAAATTTTATTACAATGGTTGTCACATGCAACAGTAAAAAGATAATTGCAATTTATTTTCAATGTTATGTAATACTGTTGTAAAATGAAAGCTAAAGAAGTGAGAATGTTGGGCAGTTAAAGAAAAAAAATTATTTGACATAGTCCTATTCAGCAATTTTTCACTTAATTCAAGCATTTTAAATAAACGAAAAAAAAACCTTCTGAGATAATGACACACATTTTTTATGCAAAAATGTAGAGTTTAGGGAAAGCAGAATTGTGAATATTTTGTCTATGAAATAGCTGTTCTCAGTACAATTAAAATTTGGTTAATTACATATATTAAAAGCAAATTTTTTAAAAACAAACATTAATAGATAATTTATGATATTAAAAGATGAAATTTTATATTTAATTTCTTTATTGAAGTCCTTTTATTCATTAACTGGTAGATATAGCTAATTGAAACAGCAATTTGGGGTGGTTGTTTTTTTAATTTCACATGATAGCAATCAATATTCAGATGTTACGTTTTATGAATATCCGTTTGCACACAATGTATTCAAAAGAAGTGTTTTTCTAAAGAAATTAATTCAATTTTGAAAACAAGATTCAATAGTTATTCCAATGGTTAAATTTCGTTTGAAATGCTTTGATGAGTTCACTTTATAAATTTTTCTTATAATTCTCCATTTATAAAGAAAAAGCAAAATTTTAATTTTGAGTACCATGATAATTAAACTAAAATTTCATAATTTAGAATTTAAAATAAAAAATTTAGTTCCCCTTTTCCATTCAAATGAATAAATACTGAAATAAGATTATTTTTGTTTATCACCTGTTTCAACTTAGGAGGTTTCTGAAACTGCAATCAATAATTAAACTTAAAAATGAAATTGTAAACTGACAAAAATAAGCTTAAGAAATTACGTACTCGCTACTTCAGGAGGAAGAGCACCCGTGATCATTGAGTTCTAGTTTCTTAATTATGTCAAGAATCAATAATTTTTAAATTGAATAATTGCAATGTTGCAAAATATCAAATCCTTGCTTTGCTGACTTTGACAGAATCAGACTTATATGCTACAGATTTCTATTTAAAGAAATCAATACATTTTTTAAAATATTTCATCATACATTTTCTAAATTTCAAATATTCTTTAAAATTTCAAGAATACTGTACAATCAAAATTTATATTAATATTAGAACAATCCTCACTTAACTTGTGAGATGTGTTTTAAATGTAGTATTTACAATTAAGAGAAAGAAATCTTATATTATTCACATTTAGGATACATTCAATTATTTAACATCATATTTATCACCTTTTATTACTCTTTTGTTTCAAATCATTCACAAGGGCATTGAAAAATATTGGGAAAATTCTGAAATGAGAAAATATCATTCAC